>WEIT01016914.1:0-28636 GCA_013389985.1 Dryoscopus gambensis
TATTCCCTATCGTCTGCCCTATGACAGACATGAATCCTGTGCCTTCTGTACCTTTAAGAGAGAGAGGGAAGCCAGTGGAATTCCTTCTGAGCTGTGTTCAAAACAGAGATAACTTGCTCACTCGATCCTCAGCTCTCAGCTCTCTGCAGCAGGGAAGAGAGTGGCATTCTCTCATTTTTTAGCTAGCTTCTTGTTCATTAGTTAAAGCACGGAGCCCTGGGACTTTGGTTTCTTCTTCTCTTCTGGACTGTTCAGCAACACCAGAACATACCGGGAGGCCCAGAGGGGCCCACACCAAACCCCAGCTCTGGAGAGGAGAGAGCCACACCCACAAAGGGCTCTGAAATCTACCCAGGTTCTCTCCACAGCGAGAGGTTTTATTATTTAACATCATTCTTTCTCCGTGCCTGCGTGCACTCTGCTTGTTAAACAATCAACTTTTTTTTTCACTTTCCTCCGAGGAATTTCTTCTCGAACCTGGTAGGGGAGGGGTGGCTGTAACCTGCCTTCTCTGGAGGAGACGTTCCTTCCAGAGCATTTCCCTTAATTTGTCTCAAACCGGAACATTTCTGAAGGTTAATTTTCTAGAAGATGGGGTCTGCTTCATATAATAAGTAAGTGAAGTCAAGCTCTTAGTTCTTCTTTTGACTTTGAAGAGCCAAATATAGGTATTTACTGTAATTCCTCCCACAATTATAATATATGGTTCACAAGATTTCTTCAAATGAGTTCTGGAGCTTTTCACACTAGACATGATAGAAAAATTTGCCCTTTGTTCTCCAGTATTTGTGTTCTACTTGGAAAAGATAAAGATCAGTACAGCCTTTGAGATTAAAAAAATGATTGTGTTAGTAAATTGGGTACGGCGAGAGCACTGAACTGTTTCATTTAATGAACTGCATTAAAATGTGTCAGGGGAAATGTATGAAAGAAGAGAAATATTCCAAAAGAGGGTTGGGAATGTCAGAGGAAAGCAGCATATATAGAGACATATTTGTCCCCTCGGAGCCCAGTCTTAGGGCTAGCTCAGGGACTCCGGAGACCAAACCCTCAAGAACAAAGGCAAGAGACAAAAAGCGCTCTTCCCCTTGGGATGGAATCCAGAGGACTTTATTGGAGCATATCCTGTGAGGAAAGAGGCCGAGCTGCCCATCGCGCCAGTTTTTCAACCCCAGTTACGGAAGGGGAGGGGAAAGGATCATAACCAAGGGAATACAGCTGACGTAGGGAGACAGAGGCAGGATTCTCAGGTGAGGTGTAGGATTTCCAGGGGAAAACCCACCACAATATGGGAAGGGGAGTGAAATGGGACATACCATAACTAGTGCAAATAGAACAACACCCAGTGCAATATATATTAATAACCTAACTACGTTAGTAGAGTGCAACAATAGAGCTTACATTTATTGGGCCAACTTAAGCTGTTTTCTGTTTTATCTCTCCGATAAAAGGACTAGGTGGTCCAAAATTTTCTCTGGTAATTTCTGCTGTACAGAGAATCTCCCACATCAGTGTGATACTCTGATTGTCATCAGGGGGTACTTAGGCATACTTCCAGGTAAGTAAGATTGATTTTTGAGTCTATAAAAATGCTGAGCAGGGAGTGGGGTAGCTGATGTTCTGTGAGGACTGAGCAGCTCCTGCCCAGCTCTGGAGTCAGCTGAACACATGGATGCCATAAAGCACCTTTGCCCAGCACCTGCTTCTGGCTGCCAAGCTCTGGGGTGGTGTATCATGCCAAGGATATTGTACTATTGCCTTTCTTTGAAACATGAAAGAAAGGTAAAGGTCTCAAAGCCTTATAACAAGCTGGGTTAGGGCCTTGGAGACATCCACCACTTTGTGGTGTAAAACGGCTGAGATGACCTATAGCAACCCCACCTTGATAATGTTTCGCTGTGTCAGAGGCTGCTGTTCCCTTATGCTTTATCAAACATCGCCGTCACCATTATCCACACTTCCCTTGATCCTGTTTACTTCTATTGAGCAAAGCTAATTAGTCACAGGAGATGAGAGTTAAATACCACCGAAAGGGCAGCCCAAGCTGTTGTTTAGCCTGTTTACACATTCAATGAAAGAGGTCATGAACAAAAGCTTTGTTACATCCCCCCAGAGGTTTTCAGGCAGTTTGACTTCACAGATTTCTCTGTTTTCCTTGTTTTTCCTTTTCGTCAGTCTCTTACTTTCTTTTGCTCTCTCACTTTCTACTCTAGAAGTCTTCCACCCACACGACCCTGTTAACATACTCCGCCTGGCTGTGCCCAATCTGTTACTTTAGAAGGACCCATGGCTGCTTTTTGGAGGCTTTCCCCAGCCCAGTTGCTACTTGCTGGTCCCCTCTTTTTCCAGAAGTAACCATGATAGCTTGTGTTGAAGTCCTCAGTGCAATTTTCAATCTCTGTTCACTAATTTCTTGCTAATTAAGTTGCTGTTGGAAGCTGCCTTGTTATACAAAAGCAAATACGATTATACACCATGATAATGTGATGGCCCCTCTCAAAAACTGTAAAATTTCATAGCCTAAACTCTTTTGAAAATTCCATTTAAAAGATCAGATGATGAGTTCTATGAATAAAAATTAGGATGCCAATCAATTAACTGATTCTATCACATAGATAGTTTTAAAGAAGGAAATAAATGGGTGTGAGGTGCCAAAAAAATCCAGCGTCTTACTGTAAAATTACTTATATCCTCATTGTCTGGAAGCTTGAGAGTCATCACACCAGTGATTGAACTCTTCCCTGAACAAGGTCACATGTGCATATACCCTCAAATTAAAAAAATTACAGTACTCAGAATAGATTAGAATCCACATTTAGAAGTTTCCTGTTGAATAGCTGCTGTGTAGATTTAACTGCTGGATTAATTCATTCTGAGAGTGGCAATGAATATTTGATTACTATCTGTTTAAATTTCAGAATACTTCCACTGTTTCAGTGAGATCATCAAAAGTTCTATTGCATACAAGATTTATTTAATTGTTTATAGAGGACATATAAATCTATTTAAAATATAGATATGTATGATCACAGAAAGATGAAAAAAGGAGCATAAACAGATGGTATGTAAGATCAAGATGATAGTTTGCACTAATATTTCATTCAGCAATGGAAAGAAAAAGCAAGAGGCAGTTCATAATAACTACAGAGATATAATCATCTCCAAATGTGCAAGGGACTGTCAGATGCTAAATCCACCATTAAATCAAATGGTGTTTTTAACATGCTTTATGTCACGGTGGTTTTGTTTTTAATTAACCACTTAATTTCTGTGTGGATAAATAAAAATTTTCGAAGTCTTGATTCCTCTTGCCTTTAGCAAAAAGAAAATAACTTCCTAGGGATAAGAGTTACAAGGTGGAGAACTTTTATAGTAACTGGCCACTCACAGCAAAGAATTGGAATATGCATGTTATGCCTGCATGACTGACTCCTGTGCAGGTAAATAATGATGAGTTACTCCAGCCAACTGTTTCTAGTATTGTATTCAGCCTAATAGCAAACTGGATATTAGAGGCGGCAAAGAGTTTGTTCGTAAAGAGAAATTTCTTCACCCCCAGAAAACCAGATGCAAATGTGAAATAAATCAGTAATGACCAAAAGCCACTGGTTTGCAGTGTCTCAGGCAGTACAACACCCTCTTTGTTCTCTTAATGTCCTCACCCATTTTTTTTCCTGGGCTGTTGCTGGGAGTGCTGTAATAAAACAAGATGCAGGGTATGAAATTTGTCCTGTGCAAACCCTTAAGAAAATGCTCTGAGCTAAAGAAGAGTCAGAACAAGATAAGATGTTTAGCAGAATGGTTATCAAAATTAAATGTGAAAAGGTTGGAAAGGAGAATGAACATTATCAGTCAGGAGTGAAGCCAAACTCTAGTTATGAGCCACTTGCTGTTGAAAGCGGATTATTCCATACCTGCCTGCTGTAGGTTTCTTATATTCCTGCAAAGGTCAGGTAGCAATCACTGTCAGAGATGAGATTTGTGAACTAGAGGGACAACAGGCTGCATGAACGATGTCAGAACCAATGCTTCTGGATTCTCTCACATCCTTAGCCATTTGTTTGGAAGATGTTAGAGTGGATAAACAAGCAAACAGTCCTGTTAATAAACAAGAATGCTTGCCACTGAATCTCACTTGTGAAATCCAGGGATTTACCTTGCCTTTAAACTGCTTAAATTTAGTTTGAATTTTCCACCACCTTGGTAACCAATGGAAGAATTGGTAGTGCTGAACATGTTGACTCATGTTCTCTCAGACAGAGCAGTGCCACTGCTAAGAGTGGCCAAATTGTTCATTGCTCTGATCTTTTTAAATAAAACAAAGGACAGTTCAGTCTTGAGTCTATTCATTACCAACACAGTAGGCCATTATTGTACTCTTCTTTTTCTCTTTTGCTCTCAGTCTATAGCAAAGTCTCCTAGAATTAACTTCTTTACATATAGGGGCAGAATGAATGTACAAAATTTGCATGTGGGCTTAAAAGATGCTACAACAACTGAAAATATGTTTATTGATTTATTGACCTGTTTTCCTCAGGTTCTCTAATAATATACAGGAATTCTTTTCGAGAAGATTTTTCTTCTAAAAGAAATAACAGGTGGGGAGGGAATAAATTGCTGTTATAGGGATTTGTGTATTACATAGATATTTGTATTTGTATTTGATATTTTTATTTGATAAACAAACAGAGGATTTGAGCCAAACTTTTAGGTGCTTGGAGGTAAAGAGGCTCAGTGGAGCTATGACACTTCTATCACTCAATGTAACGCTCCATAACCATTCAGTTTATAGTCTAGTTTTAACAGCAAAATGAACTGAAGTTTATATTTCTATTTTTATTTGTTTATTTGCTTGATTCCACTCTCTTTATGTATGCTTGCACAACTACAAGAAATAAAGGTCTTACAATTAAAAAACTTTGCCCCCAGCAATGATCCCCAGTGTCTAAGACTGCTTGCCCATGGGAAGGACGGAGTCTGTCCTTCCTGGTTTCTTCACAACTGTGTAATCCAAGAAGCTATCGATTTTATTTTATTACTCTGCTTCAGTATTGCCTGACCTCAGTGATCTCTGCCAGGCATCTGTCTCTTGCATTTCAGCTCCGTGCTACCTCTTGGAAGTTCACCTCTTACTCCCTGCTGCCTACGTGATCTGGAGCAGCAACACAAATTTTTACAGTTTTGACCGTGTGTCACCCTTGTATATTTTCTATCAGTCTCCTTAGTCTGGCTGATCTGCAGTTTCCCTCCTGGGCTCTGCTGCCTGAACATCAGGTTTCCACAAACTATAAAGAGAGAGTAGAGCAACCACCCCAGATTTACACACCTAACTTTCCAGATATCCATGGCAGCATCTAAGTGCAGGTGTCTGTGGGTAGGTGTCTGGCCTCCCAGTATTGGCGGGGAGGGATGCAGACACCTCTGGAAGACAATTCACTTGATTTAGCCTAGAGGCCTGTCCAGTGAGGAGCTTAACCACCCTCTGCTGGTGCCTGGTTATCTGCACAGACTGCAAAGGGAACTGGGACTGACTGACTTAAATGCTTAACTTCCCGGCGTGTAAGATTTAGCAGGTGAGGCTTACTCAAAACCACCTTTAAAGCACAGATACTACTTGTCCTCAGATGCTACTTTACTTTTATTTACTCTGCTTTTTCTACTGCAGACCCTGGGTAGTAACCTGGTCAGCAGAGTGCTTGTTCTTCAGCAAGAAATAAACCCAAAGGACAACAGGACATGAGCTCAGTGCATGGAATCTCAGCTGGTCAGCTGATGTGTGCAGAACAAGGGATCCTGCATCTTCTACCACACGTGTCAGAAGGTAAATCCCACAGCCTGGACTAACTTCATCCATATTTATGCCATTTGTTTACACTCTTCACTCTCAAATTAATCTAGAATGTGAACTTGTCTTGCCGGTACAAATTATTATCTGAACAACAACTGATATTTTCTCAAAACTATGTATTTTGGAGAGAAAAAAACCCAAATAGTCTTTGCACATGAACTGCAACTGAGGGAGAAACAACTACTTTTCTAGAAGCTGCTTGCCATGGTGCACCAGAGGAGCAATTTGTTGATACCAAGCATTGCTATTTTCCGTTGTATTGCCAGTCACAAATGTGATTTTTAAGTGGTTTACAAAATTATTGCTGTGGAAGGCTCCAAAGCACACTGTCCTTGACAAATGTAGCTGGTAATTAGACACAGTGTTAAGGACTGGAGGCAAATGTTCATCTATAGATGTCTTGGGGGTATGGTGTTCTCCAGAGAAGCAGACTCTAAACTGGAGATTGCAATGCCACTTAAAAGAACAAGTGGAATCATGAGCAGAAGTTTTTTTCCTGGAATTGCTTCAAGCCAAGTAAATGACCAGTTACATAGCAGTGGTTATACCAGTCACTGCAACACCATTTTTCCTGATTTCTGTCCCTCCCATATGCAAGATAATTGCGTGATTATATGAGGAGAAAGAAAAACTCTTCAATATGTATGACAAAAAAATGCACTGTGACTTCACTTGTGTTCTTTGTGTATATTACCTCTTCCTCTTTGGAGTTCTATGAGCTTACTATACTCTCTTTTAAGTAAATACTTCCCAAGGCACAGAAACAAATGAACTTGCAATTTGAAACTTCGCATTTTAACATGGCATATAACCCATAAAATCAGGATATGAGATAATTTTTTTAGAATATGCAATCTGAGGTCTAGTAATAGAAAAGGCCCTTTTTTGTTAAATTGACAGTGTATATCAGACGCTACAAAATGCATATGAAGAGTTTCAGAACAGGAGAATGTTAGATTCCCAACAGTGGTAATTGCCTTTGGTTTTCTACAGCATAGAAAGTTGAAGTTGTTGTTTCCCTGCTTGTGTAGTTTCATTACCAAAGTGTGGTTGGCTAGAGAGATCTATAAACACAGATACAAGAAAAGCAATTTTTCAAAACACAGCTATAAACTGGGAATAGCTTCAGAGAACTAGCATCAAAATAGTTCTATGGTTTTTTATTCCCATCCTGTCTCATTTTCTGCTTACCTATAGCTCTGCCTTACATTCACTAAATGGAAGACACTGGTCACTTTAAAATGAACCTACAGACTGCACTTAAGTCAGAAATTCCCTTTAAAAGCTGTGCTGCTTCATCTTAACAAAACACAATTTAGGTTATGCTCCCACCTTTATTACTTTTGGGGAGTTTGGGGCTTTTAAAGTACATTCTGTCAATGTTTTAAAAGTTTTCATCATAGTCAGAATGACAGGAAATTTATATGAAATGACCAAAACCACCCCCCAAAATAGGAGAACTATTGTGTAAACTTTAGACTTGAGCTCTCAAAAGCCCCACTTGTTATCATGAGAATCATTGCCCATTAATGATTGCCCAGATCAGAGTTTTAATATATGGAAGGGAGATTGAAACTGCTAGCACATAGCTTTTAGGTTTGCTTACCTCATCAAATTAAATGACATTTGGGGGATCCTCAGCACATCTAAGATCAGATAGCAACTGAGACACTGGAAATTTAGGGCTATGTGTACTCTAATTTGAAGGTCAGAGGTACCTATCGAGTAGCCTGGTGCCATGTGCCAATTTTGACTTTACATCTCTATTTGTAAATATTGTTTATAGTCAAATTAATAAATTAGGATTTCTAGGAGTGTTTTGAACAAACTGTGCCAGATTTCCAAACTGTCTGGATAATAAACTTCCCATGTTAATGGATTTCTGTGTACATTTAATCTAAACTACAGATCTAAGACAGATCTAATGAAATATCCATGAGCTCTTACAATAGCTCTGTGCAACTGAAGCACAAGCAGCCAAGATGATCCAGAAATTTGCATTTCTCATATAGAATATGAAATTATGCCTAAAATATGTTACAGAACTTGTTTCAAATTCTACTTGTGCATGCACTTTACCTCTGGGCGTGTTCTGTCTTGTTTTGGAAGATCTGACTGAAACTTCTCTTTTTCCATCGTGTTCTCAGCAAATCATCAGGAAGGGAATTGCTCAATAGCAGTCTTAACAATCAAAGAAAAATTACAGCCTGTGTAGGATTCCTTTATAATCATAAAATGAAAGAGGAAAAACTTGCCTTAGTATATAGAAAGATGTTCTATAAGGATCCAATTACACAGATGTATAGAATTAATGCAAAATAGGTAAAATTCTGCAGGCTGAAGTATTGGAGAACATACATATATTCATGAGTATTTCATACATAATCATCTGTGTGGATTAAATTACAAGCAGTGTTTTTTGTTTGTGTTACTAGTTCAAAGTCTCTACAGAGGTCTCCCTGCTGCAAATATTGTGAGGAAATAAGAGAATAGGGCCCTGACTCGGAGACCTTTGTGCCAAAGGAGTCTGGCACTGGCCATCCTATCAATAACCTCGATACCAAATCATTATGAAATGGTAGTGACAAGAATACACAGCAATCAAGGAGTCCAAGGTAAATTCTCCTCCTGCCATTCTGGCAACATATTTGTATAGCACTTTATACTTCTGAAGAGGCAGATAAACACCAGTGGATTAATTCTCTCTGGAACAAGGTGCTTCCACTTTATTTCACAAGCAGTGAAAACACATCACAGTGAATCACTGATTTAAGACCTGCCCAGTCTCATCTACTGCATGTGAGACTTGACTCATTTGATTCCCTTTCATCATCCTCTGCTGTGGCACTTCCAAGTCACGAGCTTGCTGTGCAGCCACGCTGCTCACTGCTGCTCTCCATGCTGGGGGCTGTGGTCTGTTTACCAGCGGCATCCTAGAGCCCTTTCCCAGCTGCAGCTGCTGTGCAGGGCAGGTGAGCTGCTCTCTGCAGCTGAGGGCTGTACCTCGCAGTGCCCGATGCCATCCAGCCCTTCCTCAGCTGCAGATTTGCACCATGGTCTGTGATGCAGACTTACCTTGTGTGATCTGACACGCAGGCATACAGCCCAGAGTGGGACAAATTAATCCCGCTTTTAAAGCCATTGAAGTACCACCATAAGTCATGTGCCAAGCAGCCTGAATTGGCTCTAAAGCCTTCGAAAAATGGCTGTTAAAATTTCAGTAAAAAAAGTCCAAGGCACTAAAGCTTTGTCCATCCAATAGCCCCAGCTGAGTTTAAAATTGACAAAGCACCTCCCCGGTGTGCAGTAGGTTTTAAGAAGTTAAAAGTAGCAATTATATCTACCCTGAAGCCTCGGCTTTGCTGTAGTCCTATACAGAGTTCACTAGAGACCATCAACTCTCTGTAGTAACAAAGAGAGATGTTGAGCACAAACATACAGCATCTTGTTTTGGGTAGATTTTAAAATATTTCCATTATTTAAGTGTACTTGAAACTATGTATCAATAGAAATCATGTAAGTTAGTAATGAATATTGCTACACTATGCACATCGTCTTTTATCTTATTTTTATATATAATTATATCTTTTATATATTTACCAATTAAACTACTTCCTAAGACAATGATAACTCACATAAAATCTTTTTTACCATCCTTAGAGAGGGTCAGATTCGTTCTGGTCATGCAGATATTCTCTGTGCATGCTGAGCGTGGTCCTGTTAGCAATATGATCTCTACCTCTTCGCTGAAATCACCCCTCTCACCTGGTTACTCAGAATCCTGTAGCAAATTTAGTTCTAACACCCACCACCAGGCAGCCACCCAGCTAAAACTCAGTGGGGCTTTCCTCCAAACTGTGGCAGGTTACAGCACAGGTCCTTCTGGAGGCAATAAAGGGCAGCTCTCCTGCAGAGCCTAGCAAGGGAAAGCAAAGTTTAGGGGAAAGGGTGACAGAGAAGAATGTGTTTTAATGATTTCATTTGTTTTTTGAGTCCTTATGGTTTCCATTGTGTAGTACACAAAATCAATCCCATGTGAGACAGACACAGGCAAAGGAGAAGCACCTTCTGTAACTGTTTTTCAGTACAGAAAAATCATCATTAAAAGGTTTCAGCCCTGTCCAAAGAAAATACATATTCACAAATACAAACAAAAAGGGTGCAGCATGCCTTACAGTGACATGCAGAGCCAGGCCTTTTCATGAAAGTTTGTAAAATCCTGTCTTCCCCATTTGCTTTAAAAATCTTTTCTTTATCTGTCATATGTTATGCCTGTGATAATAATGAGGGAGATTTTGGGACAAAGAACATGTTCTCATACCTCTTAATAGAGATTTTCCACTGGGTTATTATTCTGTAGTCATGTGATATTATTTGTAGACCATGAAGCTTGGAAGATCATATCCTCAACAAATGAGGGAGAAATCTGTATTATTTTACAAGGAGCAACTTCTTCTACATGCTGATACTGTCATTTCATTACAGATAAAGAAGCACAAGCTCAGAACTGTTTGTTGAATTTTGTTTCCAAACTAGCTCGTCTCTCTATTCCTCTTTACTTTCAAATTAAAGCAACATTTGACCATTAAACACCTAGACCTTTATGCAATCATTCAAAATAGCAAACTTGAAAGTTTGTATTGCTTGATAAACTTGCAAAAATAGAAGTAATTTCAATTAAAAATCAGTTATATGAATTTTAAAAATTTCTTCTAGATCCTAAGAGAATTATCATACCAAATTAGTCTATACCAGTCAGATACTCAAATATCTTGTCCAGCAAAATATAATATCATATAATATACTATAATTCCAGTGGGATGGAAATTAACAAGTCCAAATGCAAGATTCTGCACATAGGATGGGATAACACCAGGCACAAGTATAGACTGGGAGATCAGCCCTGAGGAAAGGGATCCAGGGGTACTGGTCAGCAGTAGCTCGAAAGGAGCCACCAGTGTGCCCTGCTGCCAAGAGGGCAAACCCCATCCTGTCGCAAACACAGCAGGACCAGCCAGGAAAAAGAGGTGATTATCCTGCTGTATTCAGCCTTGGTGCAGCCTCAGCTGGAGCTCTGTGTCCAGTGCTGGGATCCACCAGTCAAGAAAGATGTGAAGGTCCTTGAATGCATCCAGGGGAGGGCAACAAAGTTGGGGGAAGAGCTGGAGGGCATGTCCTGTGAGGAGTGGCTGAGAGCTCTGGGTTTGTCTGGTTTGGAGAAGTGGAGTCTGAGGGGCAACCTCACTGCTCCCTAACAGCTTCCTGAGGAGGGGAGGGGCTGAGGGAGGTGCTGAGCTTCTCTCTCTGGCACCCAGTAGTAGGATGCATGGGAGTGGTTCAAAGCTGCCTCACGGGAGGAATAGACTGGATATTAGGAAGCCTTTCAATACCAAGAAAGTGGTCAAGCACTGGAACAGGCTTCCTGGCGAGGTGGTCAATGCCCCAAGCCTGTCAGTCTTAAAGAGGTATCTGGACAAAGCCCTTAACAACAGTCCTTAACGCTTGGTCAGCCCTGACGGTGGTCAAGCAGTTGGACTAGATGAACACTGTAGATCCTTTCCAACTGAAATGGTCTATTCTACCCTATTCTACTCCGCTCTACTCTACTTTGTTCTTCACTATGATATAATATTATATTTACTGATATTTACTTTTCTTTGACCTTATCCCAGATTCATCTCTTCCTGCTATATAACTCCATCTTGCACATATAAACAATAGGGAAACTTTTTTCCAAAACCTCTGAAGTTTATGAATGAAGACAGTCATCTCTCCTTGACATACAAGAAGATCCTTTCACTGACTGGTTTTTACACAACTGCATAGCCGCAGTGCAGTAGTGTTTGAACTCAGCATCTTTCTTAACATTCCTGTCCCCTCACTTCTTTTATCTGTGACTAATGGTGTAACTGTTCTTCCTGCCACCCACACTTTCTAAACTCGGTGTCATTTGTTTCTTCCTTTTTTGAGCACTTCCTTTTCGCCATCAACTTCATTAATATAACATTTCTCATTCTCGGCTTCACAACCTTGCAGGAAGGCCCGTTGGCTTCCTTTTCCCCTTCTTCCCACATTCACTGACTTTGCCAATTATTTTGTATGTTTTCATTCTCACAATTCAAGCCTCAGTATTGAATCTGAACAAAATAACTCCACCAGCACACCAGGTCCTTTCTCTTATGACCCGCTCCATTCATCCCTCTGGCCTGCATCATCAAGAGAAACAGCTGGATTTAGGAATATCATTTGGCCTGCATTCACTGTCAGCCAGACACATGTGCGGGCAATAATATGTAAATTGATGGTTTATGTGGCTACAAATATTTTAGGAACAGAAAATCACCCTTTAATTATTTTGATGTTGTGCTTGACATTTCATGTTATTTTTGCCAGTTCTGGAGGAGGGAAAATGGTGAGGGGGAGTGAAACCTACTGTCAATATTTTTCCTGTGAAGATTCGTGGTATCCATTAACTGTCTTGAAAAATTCTTAATTTTAAAATAGTGACTTTACTGTGCATAGTGGGCTGAAAGGAATCATATACCTTTATGCAGATTTGATTAGTTATTATGGATCTCTGAAGTTTATGGACTGTGTGGTAAATTCAAACTTGCTACTTTCTAAATTTCCTTGCCCTGGAATATATTCTAACCTTGGACAGACACTGCCAATTTTTTTTGTGCTCTCTCATCAGAGTCAGAAAGATCCCACTAAAATGCAGTTGTTCAGACTTAATTTTTGATGTTATGGAGGAATTCGTTAGCGCCTCAGCTGAATTCAATCCCAGAAGAGGAATTTTGGTTATATGTGAAAATGAGACTGTTACTTTTTAACATAGCTCTGTTAGCTTTTAGGACACCCTTGTGGGGAAAGAAGAAAGCAGTTTTCTCAGCCTTTGCTGTAGACATTCAGTTTTACAAATTATAAGTTGGAGGAATGTTCTTCTGCTTGTTTACTGACAGAAATATCCCATACTAAATTAGTTCACTCCAAATTTCTTTTCTATTATCAGCAATGAAGTTCATGTCCAAGTCGTGTCCATATCATATTAGCAACTCAGATGGTTTAAAAGCAATCTGAAAACGTGGAATTTTATACAGCTTTAATATTACTGCTTAAAGTGGTTTCCACTTGTTTCTGGGAAAGCAACAGAGGAACTGAAATGTATTACATTAAAGAGGTTAAATATCTGTGGCAGAGGTGAAGCTGTCAGGTGATTTTCTGTAACAATTTTATATATGGTGTTAAGGGCAGCCACGTGTTACAGGGGAGAAAGATCAACCTCCTCTGTTCAGCCATCTCAGGAGGCTGAGGCTGTTGTGTACTATTACTTCAGTTCTGCTCCTGGATGAGCCCTGGAGAAACAGGAGTAAAGAGGATTCCAGCCAGAGGCCTTTCAGATCCCAATCCAAGCCTGCAGGAGCTAAGACAAAGAGGCTGGGCAAGGACTAACATGGTGCAGAGGCTTGTGTGGGACATACCTAAAGGTGACCAGTGCAGGCAAGTGACTCTGGTCTTCAGAAGCCGTCCAACAGACCGGTGTGGACACAGCTCATGACATAATTCTCACATGTGCTTCTCTCCCAGCCTCCAAAGCCCACACAGCTGGTGCAGCTGCTGTGCCTGTACCTGCCCGCATTAGCAGTTGGGGACAGCACCTTGCAGCCACCAAGTACCCACCACTTGGGAGCCACTGGGCATGTTCCCTTGCCTTTGTTTTACTTTAAATCAAGTAAAGCCTCAGTAGGAGCTTGGTTTCCTCTCACGTCAACAATCCTCAGCCATCACAATTTTTGAAACACCTGACAAGTTAACAAAGACAATGGATGAGAGGCATTAGAATCATAGACTATCCTGAGCTGGAAAGGACCCACAAGGATCATTGTGTCCAGCTCCTGGCCCTTCACAGGACAACCTCAAGAGTCCCACCATGTGCCCAAGGGTATTGTCCAAAGGCTTCTTGAACTCAGACAAGCTTGGTGCTGTAACCAAGGGGAGCCTGTTGCAGTGCCCAACCACCCTCTGGGTTAAGAACCTTTTCCTGATATCCAGCCTAAACCTCCCCTGACACTGATCTGTGGGCAGCCATTATGCTGTGGAGAAGAGGAGCAGGGGTCTGAAGGCTCGCATCCATCAAGTGACATGGAACCACACTGAACCAGCATGAATCAGAACTGCAGGAGAACCACTTTCCCAGAAAATACATTCCCTCCTGAAGCTGGCTCCAATGGGCAAAACAAGTGGCAGGAATGGAGACATTAACAAAATCCTGCCCCAGTGAATTCAGCTGCAAAACTGTCATTACTTCAAGGGACCAAGATGTCATACATTGCACTTGACTATGGGACCATGTCTTCTTAAAGTAATTAGGAGAGGCCCAGTGTTTGCTTTGAATAGCCCATTATGGGACAAATTAATCCTAAAAATCTGGTAGCTCCCATCTCTTGCTGTAACTTCTTGCTTAAGGTGATCTTCCAGCTTTACACATGAAGATTGAAGATGACGGTAAAAAGCAGCTAATAGGAAATGAAGGAGGCTTTCTGTCTCTTCCTGGTTACAGTTCAGCTTATTTCACTACCTTATTTTCCATCTCTATTGATGTCTAAGCACATATGGAAGTGGGGGACATTTAGAAACAGCAAATTGGTCCTTGCTGCAACCACCTCTTTGTGTACATGGCAGCAGATGTGATAATGTGTCCCAGAATGGGGACTTAATGTGCTTGTCTGGTGGAATATTATATTTTAAGGACAGAGAACTGAGAACAAGAGGTTTCATATGGTTAATTGCTTAAGTAATGTGAAAACTAGATGAGTTTGAAAACAGCCTGAATGAGAAAATGTGCAGCCAAGGAGAGTAAATGACTCACTTTGCTGCTCTCACATCATACTGAAAAGCTGCCAGATGTTTGGTGCTAGTGAAAGTAACGGTGCATTGAACTTCATCGCAGTGGTTGGTTAGAGCTAAAACCAGGTCTGCGTAGCACAACATTTACTGTTGTATTCCAAATTCTTGCACACAAAGTGTTTGGCTGAGTAGAGAACCAATTCATACTTATCCTGTATTTATCATATAAAGCAGATATCTTTCTGGGAAATGAAGGGTGAAATCTCTCCACATAAATCTCTGGGAATTTTTCTTGCAACTTCAGTGAAGAAATCCAAAGACATTAGGAGATTAAGAAAATTAGCATAATCAGCTCATGTTGTTTAATCCCCCTAGTCCAACCCAGGAATGTTCTCTATGTGCTACTGGTTAACAGTTTTATCCCAGCCAGGTTTAGATGACCTGTAATTCCCCACACCACTGCCTCTTTTAACTGTCAGAGAGCTCCCAATGTGCCTCTTGGACCTCACAGAAGGACATACTGCACACAATATATTTTAAAAGTGTATTTATATTAAATATAATGAGAAATATGGGAGCTACAAAAGAAAATGCTTTCAAATCTGATTATTTTATATGGTATAATGCATGAATATTTTTTTATTCCTTCCTTTAAAAGAGCTGTTAAGATTTGATAATGACTGGAATGATGAATGCAACAAGAGAAGGAGGGCTTGTAGTAGGGGATCTTTCAGAAAACAGAGGAATCTGTTGAAAGCTGTGGAGTTTCCATTGGACAGCACAAGCACTGAGGGCTCAGAACTGCCACAGGTAAGAAAAACAGCTTCTGTTAAGCACATATTTGTAATTCTCTGAAATAATGCATGTCAACTGTCTCTATAATGTTTGTATTAGAAACATGAAGTCCTGTCAGGCTTCATTTCAAATAAAAGAGCTTCAAATCCTATCCCTCAGATCACTCAATTTTCATTGACTAAGGTGAAATCACCCCCTGGAAGCTTCCATCCGAAATGAACTGAATATTCACTGATTGCAGACCATGAAGTGCTTGCCACGGTATTGCTGGAATTTATACAAATCACTGTTATTAATGCAATGCCTGCTGTTACAGTAGAAGAAACAAGGTAAATGGCTGTAGTTCTAAACATTTTCTCTTGAGAGCTGAAGAAAAACATTTAGATTTAGACACCTCTGCTTGATTTTTGTGTCATTACACAGCAATAATGCCAGTTCTGGAGAAACTTTCTCCATTTGTCACAGACTCAGCTGGTTTCCATAATTCCACTGAGCTCAACAATATGAGAAAACTGACAATTTGTCCTTATGGCTAAATGTTATTCTATTATATAAATCCTGAATATTCCAATACACAAAATCTAAAAGAAGAAAAGGTAAAACCAGTATATTAGGTTGGTTGCTGAGACAAAAATCTTGACAGAAGTGAAATATTGATTAAATCTGGCAACACAACTTGGTGGGAACAGGAATGGGTGGTTCAATATATCTCCAAGAACATTTAACAAAGATGAAATGATACCAACACGATAGGTGGTCCCTGTATAACAGACTTTGGGCAACAGCCACAATTATTTTGTATTTTCTAGAGATTAATTTGGCTTTGGAAAATGCAAAATTAATAAACACACATACCTATGAATCATTTTCCAGTGCCACATTTATAATTCTTACAGTTGTTGACTTCCAACACAAGAAGAAAAGCATTCCAGTTATGACCGTTTCTATTTTTAAAATAGCTTAAGGAAAAAAAAAAAAACAACCAAAGTGCTACAAAACTCTGCAGCAAGAGAGAGAATAATAATGAGATGGGCCTCTCGCCCTGGATAGTCAGAAGCATTACTTTGAGGTCTAATGTACTAAGCTCTTTCCATGGCTTTCTCCTTCCTCCCACAATTACCACAGGCCTGTTTGGTTAGGAGTTTGAGCCAGTCTGACCATATGACACTTATATGACACTTATTTTTTCCTGTAAAGAGCCTCACCAAAAGGGATTACTGGGGGTTTTTAGGGTTGGTGGTTTGTGTTTTTTTTTAATTTATTTCAATCTTTCGCTTTTGTTAAGAAGTCCAATTCTGACTCCCATGAGATATTCCTTCCAGTCAAGGAAAGATAATGGAAAAGCTACTGAAGCTGTTAGTTCCTCTAGTTATGACCTTTACCATATGTGAACTGCAAGGTTTTGGGACACTGATGATGAAAAAGAGTATAAACAGGTTTTCAAAGGGTGTTCAAAGGTAGATCTGTCATAGGTGGATGTGTCCTCAGCCCTTCTTTTTGTGTGTGATCCCATCCACTTCCTCAGGCCAGAACTGCAATCACGTGTTCATGGGATAATGCAAATCAGGGAACTAATCTGGGGCTGGGAAAAAAAGATGCTCAATCCATAGTCTGGTTCATTGTGAGGCCACATAAGCTCCATGCTGGGATGAAGGGAGGACAAGGATTAAACCAGGGACCACCCATTTCACCAGCAACACAGAAGTCCATTGGTTCAAAAAGATCAACAAAGTTTAGCCAGATGGCCTGATCCAAATCCAGCTAAAGCCACTGTGAGCCCTCCACTTTATCTCCTCTTGGAAGGATTTCAGAGATGGGTGAGCAGAGAGAGAGTGACTCATAGCAGCACTATGGACACCCTGGCCAAAACATCTGGGAATCATCCATTGCAAATTTGCAAAGGTTTCTCACAGCACTGAGCTGCTGGGAGTGAATGCTATTTAATAAGATCTTGTGTAGGGACCAAGAATTTGGCTCTCAGAAAGGAGAATTTACCATATTTTTTTTGCTGACAGTGCAAATAAATCCTTTTGTAACAACTGTCATGCCAGACTGGGGAAAACTAAGAATGCAGCTCCAGGAATATTTCTTCAAAAGCAGTCATGGCACATGGCTTGTGTGGAAACACTGAGCTGGACAGAGGAACTGCCCAGCCAGAAGAAGAGAAGTGTTTTTTCCTTCCAAACTTTTTTCCTCAGCAGGATGCCTTGTAAAGTTCAGTGCACCTTGAAGTGATGCTGCACAGCTAAATAGAATAGAATAGAATAGAACCACATCACAGTGGCACAATGGAAATGTTAGAACCATTCCATCATTTACTATATAGATATTAATTATGAATGTTCTGTAAATCAATACACTGATAGAAGGCATTAAAATAAATCTTCATAGCTCCTTTCTGCCCTCCTCTTATAAAACCCATCAATAGAATTTCCACAGCTCACTAGGAAGCTCAGCAGAGTGCTGAGCTGCCTTTGGAGATGGAAAGCTTTCTGTAATACCTAATTGAATAATCTTTTGGTGCATATTATGCCATCCACTTTTTTCCTGCCTTCAAAAGTAATGCAGAAAATGTGATCACCACTGGACATTTAGTCCTCAAAAAATCAACTGGTGTATGGATATGTTTTGGTTTGAAGGCTGCAATGCTTTTAACTAGAAGAAATACATCTTAAATGAAATAATGGAGATGAGGGGGTAACTCCTCCTTCCTCAACCTCCTATATAACATCATCCTTGGCAGGAATATCTGAAATTTCTGGCAAAGCTACAGTATTTTCAAATAGGCAGAAGAAATCTATTTTTCCTGTATCATTTCCACACACACTTTTGATTACTGAAACATCCAAAATTTCTGTTTCATTCCTTGTTCATGACATTCCTAACTGCTCAGAATGTGCATATGGAAATCAGCTTAAAGTCAACCATAATGGAAATGCATGGGGAAAAAGCCTTTCTCCTTTTTGTAGTATGTTCCATTTTGTTTGCATCAGCCTTCTTTCCCAAAAATTATTTTCCACTCCTTAGCTCCACTTCAAGCAAAGTCAGAGAATCGTAGAGCTGTAAAGATTGGATCATTGAGTCCATCTGCGTCCAAAGTGACTGGAGCATTTGGACAGCTTTAAGTGTTTGAGCCCATCCTGTGCAATGACAGAAAATGGAACATTTTACAGAGGATCCATTTTCTCTCTGGTCCATAAGTGAATTCAGCCCCTCAGGATCTGGTCCAAGGAATCCAATTCAAGTATTACCAATACTCAAACCCCACCTGTCTGAGCCATCATGTCCCGCCACTTCTGAAGACTAAAATGTTGTCTGAGGCCCCCAGTAGCACCCCTAAAACAGACTGCAGCAGTGGGAAACATTTTGTGCCTTTGGATCAGCTGGATCATAGCAATACAACACATCTGGCCCTAAAACATTTGACAAATGTCAATGTAATATTGCTCTATCTCTTCACAACCCAGTCCTTTGCTCCTTATGACAGTTCATATTGCACAGTATAATTAAGTTCAAGACCTCTGTCCCTTAGGGGAACTAGTGACTTGTGCCCAGGATATCTGACGGATCAGCTAAAGGCTACAAATGAAAATCAGTGTCAGCAATTCAGCCCTCTACTGGAGCGGAGCATCTTACAAGTACACTAACGCTCCTTGGTCTAGAAAGTCACACTTGCAGTCCTGGTCCAAAACTACGACATGATCTCCCGTAAGTTCAGGGGCATTATGAACATCATGACATTTTGCCCTAAGTGGTAAATGTATCCCTTCAATTTAGTATTCCTTAAAAACAGAGACTATTTCCACACTGGGGAACGCCAGGTCAGTGAGCAGGAGCTTTGCAGAAACTGAATGTTCAACTCCTAGTGGGGAGCAGGTACTTTGCTTTCTCCAATCTGCACTTCTGGCCAACTCAAAAATGAGTTGATAAACAAAGAGCTTTATCCAGTTACCCGTGGCTGGAACACTAGAGAGAATTATTCTACTTCTAAGGAAGTAAAAGGACTGCTTCCCATTCTGGAAAGGATTCAGGGACTGCCAGTCTTTGCTAGCTGAGAGAGAGAAGTGCCAGGCTGTAAAGCAGTATCTAAATTCACTGCATGCCTGTCCTTGCCGCTCCCCATGCCAAAGGTATGGAAGAAAGAAATAGCAGAACAAAGCAAATAATTAACTGAGGATTGTAATTCACTGTCACTTCAAAAGGCAAGAAAAGACATCTCCTGCCCATTGTGAGGGTGGATGCTGGGTCAGAAAGCCCAGAGCTGGGAGGAGATGCTGGGTACTATTTGTAACCTGTGTGGGGTTCTTCCATGGCTGTTTCAGAACTGCTCGTACAGAGACAGGCACTAAATGTAGGGCAGCAGAGGGGCAAGGCTGGCACCTGCTGCATCCCTCAGGAGCACATCCCATGTCAGTGGGGTCAGAGGGATTTGCCTCCCTGACTGCTTCCTCCCTTCCCCTGTGCATATGCAGCTGTAGATTATCACAGGTTTTGTCTCTTTTCTTATCTCACACTTCAAGCATTACAAGGATCATGTAAATAATGTTAACATTTCTAGTCTTTACTGTGAATTGTTTGATTCTTATGCCACCAAAACACCTGTCTGCCTGGCACAGTTTTATTCTTCCACAAAACACGCTTGCCATCTTCTGGCCAGGCCACCAAGCATCACGGGGCTAGCTGGAAATGCACTCTCAAGTGTCTGTACCACACAGGTTTTCCCCGCTGTTAACACAATCAACCAAGCAAGCAGTTTGAAGTTAAATTTTGCTTTGGGAAGTTCCCCTATCACAGAAGAATTTCACTTTCAATCTGTGCAAAACTCGTCTTTCTTGATTCATAAAGATTTGCATGAGTTTTTGCTCTTGTCTTCATACCTGCAAATATCCTGAGTTTCATTTATTCAAATCCTAAAGGAGACATTTGGCCAAAAGACTGGATTATTATACTGCTTTTACAGTTAAACCACAGGTTTCAGTGGCTTTTATAGGAAACTAGTGTTGATCAAAACTGGAATTACAGTTTTCATTAACAGTTATTAAACACCAACCTTGCAGTGGAAGGTGAGGCTGAACAAAGTTCATATGGTATCAGGTTCCAACACAAATATTTGATGTGGCTGTAATTAAAGCCAGTGCTAGAGTTTGATATCACCTTGATATCCTCCTCAATCAGGGAGGATCTTTCAGGAAGATCACATCCTCTGCCATGGTAGATCTAGTTTCCTGTATAATTCTGCATTCTCTCTACTTTTGTGTCTCTCATGCTGTCTGTGAACACCTCTCTCCCAGATCAACTCTTCTGAAGACTGAAATCATCCTGAGAGGTGTATAATTTCAGACAAAAATATAAAAATCATTCTTTCCAGTATATAATCATCATCATCATCCATCATCATCATCATCATCATCATCATCATCATAGTTGTTATTATTACCATTACTATAATTTTAATGCTACAATAGAGAGCAGCTGACACAGTCGATTGTTTTCACCTAGTTTTATATCAGCTAGCTGGTGTTATCTGGCTACAGGTGCTGGCGACCAGCAGTACAATCTGGTCTGTGAGCTGTTCTCAGCTATCAGGAACCAGCTAAATTTAGTAGCCCAAAGATCAGCAAACAGCTCCTGTTTGGGACTGCATAGGCAGAGGACAGGGGAACTAGGGGCAGGGTTGTCCTGTATGTGACTTCAGAAAGTTGAGGTTTTCCACTATGATTTTTTCTGCCAAGGTTTTCTACTGACAGTGGAGTTCAGCAAGACTGGAAATTGCAGCATGAACATCAAGGCAGAGGCAAGCTCTGGCAGGCAAGGCTCAGCTCAGGGGTGACAGGGAGACTGGTGTTTCACAGATGACATTTCCTTGACAAGGCAGGGTTTTTCAGGAAAACCACACTTTCTGCTGTGGTATGGCTAGTTTCCAGTAAAATTCTGATTCTCTCCACGTCTGTCATTCACAAAAACCAAGTAGCACAAATGGTAAAATGAATGTCGAGCCCCAAGCTAAAGGAACTTGCCTTGCCCTCTGTTATTTCACTTTGTAACTCAGGAGTTCTGTAACTGCATTCCAGATGTTACTAAATATCTGAGCACATATTGAATTAGAATAGCCAGATCTTGCTTTTCAGTGGTTCAATCTCCCCACATGCAGCCATGCATCACCTTGAAAGGGGAAAAAATGTTGAGTGTAATGCATAATTAATTTCCTTAGTTACAAAAACCAACATATAGTGCAAGGTTCTATATGTACAGCTGTTATTTAATTTGTCATTTCAAAGGGAAAATTTTCATTAATGAATCTAAAAATTAACACTAGATCTGCATTTGAATTCTTATATTTACAGCTGCCTAACACAAAGCATGGCTGAGGTCAGAGAAACTTCTATGATGGCAGCATGTGCTTTTCCATGTGCTCCACACAAAATATCCCAATCATCTCCATTTCTCCCTCTCAGGCACACCATTTCTGAGCTGCTGTCTGTCAACTTAAAAAGTGAGCTGCACCAGCTGTCAGGTGTTCCAGCTTCCTGCCGGTTTTAGCAGACACATTTTTCTTTGAACAAATAGATACTGAACTTCTATTGCAAGAAGCAATAGCCAAGAACAGCTACAGAAGAGAAATTAATATTAAAATACAGAAATATTAGAAATATAATGAATATTAATTCCTAGGACAAATTTCTAGCATCTGGTCTGAGATACTTTTAATATATTTTGCTACTTTAACATTCTAGACTTGTTTTTACTGAGAATGCAATTTGTAGGAAAGCATGCTGTCTTTTTTACTAAGGTTTAATAACAGGATTAGGAGGCTGGGAAAACCACTAAGGAAGGGGATGATACCCAACAGCAAGCACGTAATACTGTCTGTCTCAAGCAAGATGCACTCAAACACTCAAAAACTATGGCAGGATACAAAGGAATGACACGACAATAATAATAAAAAAAGGATCTTTATTTGTTCTTTTGGTTTTTGCTTGCTTAGTTACGTATTCAAATCAGGCCTGGAATAGAGAGTCAGCAGCTCTGTAAGGAAGGCGAATCTCTGCAGCAGGAGCTGCAATGTGTGTGTGGAGACTTAGGAAAGACAGACATTTCTCCATGTAGTGGTTGGAAAACAAAAGAACAACAACAACAACAAGGATCAAGAGGGATCTGGGAGGAACGATCTTAAGTGGTGCAATTCCCAGAGCCCCAGCAGAGAGGGGATGTGGAGCCGAGGAAGCCAGAGGGGAGTGCTGCCCTGACCACGGTGCCTCGGGCAGGAGCTGGGCAGGGCCCTGGCTGGCAGCCGCATGGAGCTGTCCACCAGTACATCCCTTCCAGAGCAGGACAGATGCGGGAAGGGGGCTGCAGTCCTGAGACATATTCCTTGTCTCTCTCTTTCTTTCTTGTCTCCTTGCTAAGTATGCTGGTCACGGTTAGGAAATGAGAAAAATGTGCCAACGAGCAACTGTTAATACCATTTGTTCTCTTAGCCCCTTTTTATTTTCACAGAAGGCAAAGGCCAAAGGCTCTTTGTGCAGTTTTGTTCAGTAGAAAATTGTAAAGCCATAACCAGCAAAGTCAAACACATTTCTTAACAATCATTTACTTTAATGAGAATGAAAAATTTGTCATTAAAGGACTATGAGAAAATTACAGAATTAAGAGATTCTCCTCATGCAGATGATGCACTTGTCAGTTATTCTTTTCTCCCATCAGCGATGACCCAAGGCTTGCCCATGTGCTTTGACCCCCCAGCACCTGCCTTGCTTTGTCAAGGCAGAAAAATCTTTGGGCACTTCAAGCTTTCCAAATGAGCATTCTCTTCAAATAACACACATAATAATACCATGCTCCACTAAGGGGAACAGAGTCATAGAATCATGGAATCATAGAATGGCCTAAGTTGGACAGGACCTTAAAGCTCAGCCGAGTTCCAATTCCCCTGATGCAGACAGGGGATACCTTTCACTAGGCCAGGTTGCTCAGAGCCCCAACCAACCTGGCCTTAAACACTTCCAGGGATGGGGCATCCACAATTCTCTGGGCAACCTGTGCCAGTGCCTCACCACCCTCACAGTACAGAATTTCTTCCTACTATCTAATCTAAACTCACCCTCTTTCAGATTGAAGCCACTCCCCTTTGTCCTGTCGCTGGATGCCCTTTCAAAAAGTCCCTCTTCATCTTTTCTGTAATTCCCTTCAAGTATTTCAAGGCCACGATCAGGTCACCCCAAAGCCTTCTCTTTTCTAGACTGAACAAAACCAACTCCCTCAAGTTTTCTTGTAGGAGAGGTACTCCATGCCTTGGATCATCTTGGTGGCCTCCTCTGGACTCTCTCCAACAGGTCCATGTCATTTCTGTGTTGCAGACCCCAGAGCCTGATGCAGTGCTCATGTGTTAGAGACATTGTCACATCACACAGATGAGAAATCAAAATCAATCCTTCACACAAACAAGTTATTACAGTTTGGTTAGCTAAATGTTAACTATAAGTAAATTTCTTTCTGCTTTGTTAGCATCTTTTAAGAAATGCTATCTAAGCCCATGGCATTTAGCTGTAGAGAAGGAATAAACCCCAAACTTAATAACTAATCTTAACCACGTTAATTTTTGCAGGGAAATTCTTAATATATTCAAAAGATCCCTCGGTGAATAACCATATTTAGAGGTTTTACCTTAGCTTTTCACGTGCTACCTTGATCTGCTTTTTCCTCTTCAGAAGAAGACACAGATATAGACTATTCTTGGGTAAAGACTACTGGTGTCTTCCACAATAATATTAAAAATACTCACATGAGTGTAAATCACTTCCATTGAACTTTGTTACAGCAATATGTTAATCTTTAAATATTTTGCCATTACTGCATGGGCAGTGCCACATACGCAAGTCTGTCTACACTGAACACGAGAGTGGCAGGAGAGCCTGTGCCTCTCTGTGCCTGAGCTGGCGCTGAGCTGCCCCAGCAGCGCTCACACCGACAGCGCCGGGGCGCTGCTGCAGCCGGGCAGAGCTGAGGGCACGGCTGTTCTCTGCAGGAGACAAAGAGCTGCTCCACCAAGGCACAGCTGCCTGCTGAATCCACCAAAGCCTACATTAATAAAACATTGATATTTGGCTTTTAAAAAATGCAGATCAGTCTATTTAATGCAAGGATATCACCCTAGGAGAAGAAAATCCACATTAGGTTCCTTTCATGAGTCTTTGGGTTTTGTTTCAGTCCAAAATACAGACGTCCTTAGTGATGGTAATGAAAAACTATTACAACAAAATGAATGATACATTGTACAGAGCTTTATTCTTACATGAGGAATGCAGTATGATATCAGGCAATTCACCGCAAAAGGTCTCTGGAAAGCAGAAATGAAATTTGGGAACAGTTAATGGATTGCTATATAGATTGCAAACTAAAACACAGTTTGATGTGCACATTTGCACTGTTTTTCTTAGGAGCCAACTGTTTTCATTCTTACAAAAATTATTGTTACTGAATCAGGCTAAATTTACACAAGGTATTTCAAGGCAAAGGTATCATGTGTATTTAGTTTTTCAGGATCTTGTAGTTAGGGGGGGAAAAAAAGCCAATCCTCTTAAAACCTTCCCTGCATTTTTATTCTTTTTAATTATTAAAATGCGATTTTTGCAAGACCATGGGATTTTTCACTATCTGATATGAGCACTTGCATTAATCCAATAAAGCTTTTGGCTCCAAGGGATCATGAGGGCATTTAAGCAAATGGGGGAGTTTTAAGAAATCTAAAGTTGTTTTGCAAAAGAGTAGGTTTAGATTTGGCCATAATATATGGGCACAGCCCCTAAACTTGGTCTCAGCAGACTGACATAGAAAATAGTCTGTTCTACCATTCCAGAAGATAATAAAGATTCCCTTATGTCCAGTTAATTCAAGGCATGATAATTCTTGCTGATAATTTGTATTTATGCAGTTCCTCTTTTTCTAAAAATCTCAGATGGAAAAATGTTAAGAGCTTTTGAAAAAGATCCTATGAATTTTGACCACTCTGAACTATCAAAATACCCCAAAAATCATTTTTACATGACAGAGTAAACCCCAACCTTCTGCCACATACCGTAAAGAACATCAAAGAATTCCAGTGACTTGTTACTGAAATAGACTGATCTGCATCTGTCTGACTCAGCCTCATACAGGAGGTGTATTAAGTTCTTCCAAAAATATTTTTTTAATTTGTTAAGTTCTAATTTATTATGAAACAGCTCCCCAGGGCTTGTTCTTTTGTGCTGCCATGTCATGGGTGTGGGCCTGACACCTGACACCGAGTCAGGGCAGGTACACCCGGTCCGGCGATACTACAGGGAACAACCTCCATCTGGAGCCAGGACTATTTCCCCTTAGCAATTCACCTATATAGACAAATAAAGCAGCTTTTGTCTTAATTTGTATGTTAGTTATGAATGGGAAATTGAAGAATTCCTCAACCAAGGAAACTTTTTTGTGTGTGTGCATTAATATAAATGTACTGGGAATAGTATTTAGCCCCTGAATGTACAAAGAAGTTGAGAGTACATTTAACTCTCGAAATGATTTGCCAAATTTTCCTGCACTTGTGTCTTTGACTGAAGTGAATTCAGCAGAGGTTTGCTTGTGTAACAACGCTGAATTTGGTTTATTATTCCACATTTGAAACTAGGTACTGCAAATTGTAAAATGAAACATATCCAGTAGGTGTCATCATCCTGTACCCCATGTGCCTGATAATCCAGTTTAGATTTACTTTTTTTAAATTGAACTGAAATCAAAAGTAGGAGTCCTAACATAAAGAAGTTTTCTGAAAAACTTGTGTAAAACGTATTCATTTGATCTGATACACATTACTAACACTAGGATTTCTAGAATGTTTGCAACCCGGAAATGTTCATGCACAAAGTAATTTGCAGATATCTGTGACTGCACTCACATGCCCAAATAACATCTGTAAAATATGCCAGTAAATGCTTGTATTTAAACCCGAAAATCCATTTAATGACTTCCATTCAATCCACATGTCCTTAAAGCAATATAAATATGTACTATGGCATTGCCTCTAATCGTGAAACCTGTACTGCAAAAACAGATTTAAGATCCTCTTTACAGATGAGAATATTAAATGAAGTTGAAAGGGCTTTGGGAGGTCAGGGAATTCCATTTCCATAAATAGTGCTTTAAGTTGTTCATTTCTTGACATTACACCTCATATAAATTAATATTTTCATATGGATTACTGGGAATTATCAAGTACTCAGATGTGCTTGATTTACATTGTCTTTCATTTCAAATCAAATACTGTTATTTACATTCAGCAGCCTTATACTTAGTTGAGGAGTAAAATGATTCAGGCAAGTCTGAATCACTGTGTTTCAGCCATCTTCAAATGTTTTCACATTTTAAACCCCGACCTCTATTATTTGGCGTGGGGAGACTTACTAGGTCAGAGTTACGCCTTTCAGCATGTGATTAAAACATGCACTTTGTCCATGTCCATGGATTTTGTAATACAATCCCGTTGCAATCTGGCAACATTTCTGGCTTTGTTAGCTGGGGCATTGGTTAGGAAAATTCCTGTGCAATACTGCTGTGGTCTGATCCAAACCCCTTTGGAAACAATAGAAAGGCTTCCAAGCGCTTAAGCCACGGATGAATGAGGTTCATGCAAAGGCTGAGCCCCAGCAGGTGAAGCAGGAGGCAGACACTCGTGGGAAATTGCAGCGTGGCAGATGCCAACAGGCGCACAAGCCCATCTCGGTTGTGTCCTGGAACCTGCTTTTAATTCCTACAGGGAATGGGGTGGGAAATGTCCTAGTTTCAGATGGGCTAACATTGTCACACGTTGCTTTCAATTTAGTAATTTTTTTAAAAATTTAGTAATAATCATACAATCATAGAATGTTAAGGGGTTGGAATGGACCTTAAAGATCATCTAGTCCCAACCTGCCGTGCCATGGGCAGGGACGCCTTGCACTAGACCAGGTTGCTCAGAGCCCCATCCAACCTGGCTTTGAACACTGACAGGGTTGGGGCAGCCACAAATCTCCCTGGGGAACCTGTTCCAGTGTCTCACCACCCTCGCAGTGAAAAATTTCTTCTTAATGTCTAACCTAAATTGTTCCTCTTTCAATTTGTACCCATTACTCCTTGTCCTATTGCTACAGTTTTTGATGAAAAATCAAGGCAGCTTGAAGTTTCCAATTGTCCTTGTATCTGTGGCTTCTGTGATAATGTATGAGGAAGGAAAAGGCATTTGAAAGGAAAATGCCTTTTTTCCTCTAACCCTTACCTATGGTTATGCACTGGAGATGCACAGGTCTTGTGCATCTCACTCAAGAGAACTGGGAATTCTGATTAAAGCACATTAGTCCTTCAGGCTGCACAACTCCCTGAAAGCCCCGGACAGTACCAAGTGGTCCAACATCCTTGGAGAGCACAGGGCAAAGCTGCAGCCACGAGAAGTGCTGCGGGATGGGGAGACAGGGCTGACCCCTCCCAAGGGGCTGCAGCACAAATGCGCCTCTTCCAGGCTGGCAGAGGATTCCCGTGATGAGGTTGGGCTTTAGGGGCACTTTAGGGACACAAGGGGCCTAAGCATTCATGGGACCAGGCCCACTGCCATCCCACCATTTGAGCCAGCGCGTGCCCAGGTGGGCAAGGAGGCCAGTGGCATCCTGGATTGTACCAGGACAGTGTGACCAGCAGGACCAGGGCAGTGACTGTCCTTTTGTACTCAGTGATGCGGTCACAACATCTCCGCTGTGTCCAGTTCTGGGCCCCTCAATTCAGGAAGGACATTGCAGGGCTGGAACGTATCCAGAGAAGGGCAACAGAGCTGGTGAAGGGTCTGGAGCACCAGGAGCAGCTGAGGTTGCTGGGGGTGCTGGAAAAAAGGAGATCCCAGGGGGATCTTATAGCTTTCTACAACACCCTAAAAGGAGGCTGTAGCCAGGTGCGGGTCGGTCTTTTCTCCCAGGAAACCAGCGACAGGACGAGAGGAAAATAGCCTCAAGCTGCGCCAGGGGAGGTTCAGGTTGGACATCAGGAAGGTTTTCAGAGAAAGGTTGATTAGACGTTGGAATGGGCTGCCCAGGGAAGTGGGTGTTTAAGGGAAGCCTGGAGGCGGCCCTCAGTGCCGCGGTGCAGCTGCCACAGCGC
>WEIT01016914.1:29073-92611 GCA_013389985.1 Dryoscopus gambensis
GGCCGCCGCTGCTCCCCGCCCCTCACCCGCCGCCTGGCTGCTGCTGCTGTCGCGGCCCGTCTCTCCCTTTCCCCCGTCCCTGATTCCCGTCCCCACGGGTTCTTCTCTGCCACCCCCGACCTCTGCTCGGCCGCCCGGTCTGGATCATCACCTCGCCCCTTCGTGCCCCGCGCTGGGCCGATTCACCCGCCCCGATCCATCCCCGGCTCCTTCCGCCTCCTCCTGTCCTCGTAGCGGTGCAAGGACCCGGCGAGGGCTCGGGGCTGTGACCCCCCCTCCTACTCTGGGGGCTTCCAAGGCGGAAAACATGTGACTTAGTGGGTATAGGGTTTTCACGTATTTCTTTAAAAACACTTTGTATAGTATGATGTCTTCCTGAAATACGTTGTTAAAGCCTTGTTTTAGCAACAGCAGTTCAGAAATGCCGGGAATTTGGTTCCCAGAGGAAAGAGAAGCCTTTTGAAAATTGCCAGTGGTAATTTTCAAGCTTTATTTTCTTCCCTGGGATGAAGGATAAAAGTCACTGGTATAACTAGGTAATGCTGTTTTCAGTTTCGTTATTTTGGGTTCTTACATAGCCTCGGCTTGGTGGGAGTCCCGTTCCTGAACTGCTGTACAGGTGATACTGTGCTGTGTATCACACTTTGGAGCTGGTGGTCCTGAGGCAGGAAGGAGAACACAAAACACATCAAGTTGTTGTTTTATTTTGTTTGGGGTTTTTTGCAGGCCTGAGACAGATGGATTTTAAGTTTTATTTGACATTTATAGTAGAAGAAAAACAGGAAGGAAATAGGCGGTACAGCTTTTGGGGCAGGAAGCAGAGGAGAGCAGGTTAAAGGAAATGTGCACAGTGAGAAGTGTGGTGTGACTGCATCAAACAAGTCGAGGAGCAGAGGGGAAAAAGTAAAAAATAATTTATAGCAAGACAGCAGGTGAGAGTAGAGCAAACGGAGGAGGTAACAAAATGCAGCAAGTGTTTTATTTTGGTTTTTCACATTTATTATATTTTTATGTTTATTATTATTGCTTTGGTAAAGGGTGCCAGGGGAAGTCTGCTCACATGAGAAGCGATGCTGAGGAGGCCCTGAGTTGTCTCCTTCATGTGCCATGCTACAGCTATTGGCAGCTCTGGGATGGGGAGCAGGGGTTCTGCCTTCCTGCTTCCCATTTTCTTGACCTTTTGCTCAACACTTATGGAATTTCTAAGAGTACTTCCCACTGATAATTCCTTTTTAAAAAAATTGCAGTACCTCATGAACTTAATTTTAGGAGTCCTTCATCATATGATCCAGATGCTGTAGGAAGAGCCTTGAAATTAATCCCACCTGTGTAAATGAGTGGTGGATGTGTTATTCAGTGATGTCTCTTAAGTGTGTGATACTGGGATTAAGCCACTTTTGAGGCTGGCATTTATATGAACACTTTTCTAAGAAGTGGGTAATTTTTGCTTTTTGCAAAAAAGCTTTGGGAATGCTTTATGTCAAGAAACTTATCTTGAAAATTTAGAAAAGGGGTCTGTGGTTCCTGGCTTTCCAAAATTGAAGAAAAGATTAAAATGTAGCCACTTAAAAATTATCTTAAACACCTTCTGTGTGGTTCAGACAACAGAGTGCTTTTGTATCTATTTTTTTCCTCATCTGAATTTAAGGACTGCAGGGTTGGGTTTTTGCTGCTGTTAGGAAAGTGAAATAGTTATTTTGGATCATTCTGTATTTAAATAGTGGGAAAACGTCCTTTTACTGACCGTTTGCAGACCCTGAAGTACTGATCCAAACTTTTCCCGTAGCACAATATTGTTTAGCACAGGATAAACGGACAACCTGTCCACTAGATATGAAGATTGGAGCTCTGGAGAGATTGATGACTTTTGGGAGTGATGTTAAACAGTTCTGAAATATTCTGGGAGTACAGCTCTTCAGGAATGCTAATACATATCTGCGTGGGTGTTACAAAGTTTTACAGCAGGATTCCTTGGTCTGATTCTTCCGTCACTTTTTATGGAAGTAAATAGAGTTATACATGGGACAGAACCAACTTCCACAGCTGGAGCATGTTTTCCCTTTCACCTTTTTGATTAACCTTGCTTTGTCCCCAGCACAAGGTTTACCTTTCATATCTTTGCATTAGGTTTAAGTAGCTCAGTTCCAGCAGAACCACCACCCCCAGGAGTGTGTGACTGTCACCTCAGACAGCAGTCCCTCTTCAGTGAGGACACTGAGTTTTGAGATGGGTACTATCAATACTTGAGTCTGCAGAAAGATGTGGAAGTAAATAGAATGACTAGAGCTAGGGAAAAATAGTTTGGCAGTTCCACATGAATGAAATGCTGATTGTAAAAGTGATTGTCCCCTGCAAGTGATTGAAAGTCAAATCCTAAGTAGTGGGCTACTATAAAGATACTGACAAAATTCAGGATTTAAGGGAAAAAACATGAGGAGACATTCATTGTAACACAAGAAATTATTTTAAAAGTGCGGCGTGGTTTGTTTCAGTGCTGTGTTTGGAGGCCGTACTGGGACAGTTAGCAGTGGGGTGGCACAGGTAGAAACAGTAAAAATGAGTAGAGAGACAAACCTTACCAAAGGAGGAGCCGCAGCATTTCCTAGCAGAGGGGAAATGGAAAAAGACTTGCTGTTTTGGAGGGAAAAGGGGGATGGGCACAGGGCAGGGCAAAGTCTTCTCCTGTCGAGGTGGACTAAGTGACATCAATAGAGTTGGGGGAAAGGAGTGCTCACTGCCTCTTCTGAGATTTGTTACCTCTTACAGTCTTTTGAGACTCCTTCAGTGAGTCTTGACTTTTCCGCACAAGTGTTAACAGAGATATGATGTACTTTTTGTTAGTCCCTCTTCAGAGGAACCAGTCGGACAAGCTCTATTGACTCACTGTTGTACTGTTTTTAGAGATGTCTTGCATGTGAAACGTCAGTGTTTTAAGATGACCTACAGTATCTAAATACAGGCCTGTTACTGCCACTGCAAGGCACAAAAATAGGTTTTGTTAAGGCATGTTTCAGAGCAGCCTGCCTAGTGCAAAATGCATCTCCTTTGGCTCAAATGATCAGAATTACATAAATAACGACCTTGTACAGGCATGTGAGCCTTTTCTGCGACTTCTGAGAAAAGACAAAGGCTACAAACTCGTCAGCAGTATTGGCTTTCCTAAAGATGTTTGTGGTGGTTAAGATGACAAGGCAACTGTCAAGCTTATTTTGTAAAAAGTACCGCATGTAACAAATACTCAGCTTTTCCTGGAAGAACTGAGCTACAATGCAAGGGGATATCTGAAAACTGATAGAGGCTTTTCCTCAGTCCACTTCACAAGGTTACCAGGTTAATGATTAGTTAAGGAGAATGCATTTGTATCAGCCAGTGCTGCTGGCAAGGAATATTGTTGAGGTGTATTAATAACTTTATTTGTGGCCTGCCTTTTGCAGTTGATTCATGTTGATCCTCTCCCTTCTTCTCAGTTCTCTAGGCTTTGGAGGGTATTTTTTGTATATTTGTGTGACTTTGATTGTTTTTCTTTATACAAGTAATGCTCACACGACTGGTAGATTCAAATGCTGTTTCAAAGATTTTATTCTCATGATAAGGAGACTATGGCTTAAATATTTTTTAAACACTTGATTATAGCAGATTTAGAACAACCTAAACTACTGTCATCAGAAAAGACCGATACTGTCCTCCAGCAGAAAGAGGATTACTGGTGATTTCATTGGTTTTAGTACAGAGACTGAAAGCAATTTAGAATCAAATATAAGTTGTAGAGATCGAAATATCTCAAAACTGGTTTGGATGAGAAAGCAATTGCATAGAGTAGAAGTGATTGAGAAGTCCAAAACAAAGGTAGTGTGTTTCCTGAAAAAAAAACTGTTTAAGGAAATTAATCCAGTGCTAAGTGCCATTTAATTTAACACCCTTTAGGGCACAGCCCTTACCTATGTTGTACACAGCGATGGGATTCATAAATTACACTACAGAAGTTTACTGCTGGGACATGTAATCCCAAACTCCCAATACTGCAGTTGCTCTGACAGGATTTCTCATAGAAAGGTGCAGACTTCCCAGTCATGGTCAAGATGTGGTCATGGTCAGTATTGAGGGAGAGGTTAGCAAACAGGAATTTCAAGGCCTAAATCTGACTTCTAACAAGACAGACAAGTTTGCAGCGGCACTGGCAAAGAGGCAATTGGTGCAGTTTTGGATTCTGTGCACAAAAGCTGTATACTGTGGAGGGTCATCCCCATGTGACCTTCGTTGCCACTGTCACCAGAAATAAAAGCAAACCGAAGGGAAATAGAAGGAGTGCCTTCCCCACAGCAAACTACAGCAATTTTAAACTATATTCACATTAAAGAGTTTAACTAAAGTGTTTTGGTCACTTATCTTTAGTACTCCAGCTTAGACAGCTGTAGCTGAGTGCCTTGTTCAAGTGAATTAGGGGACATACTAAATTTTACTCATTTATTCATTAGCTTTGCGTATAAAGGGATGCTGTATCTGTTGGGAGTTTTTTTGTTTATTTTTATAATTTGTCTACCCTTGGATTTCAGGACTAAGGCTGAAAAGCTGGGAGTTGTCACCATTCTAGTCTGAAACTGCAACAAACGTCATTGTTAGAAGACTTAGAGCTTGCACTGGCTTTGCATCACAGCTGTAGTGCACAGATGTTAAATGCAGAGATTAACTCCTCCTCTTGCCTGTTTTCTGAAAAGGGCACCATTGGTAATGCAGTTACAAGTGACTGATGGGGAAGTGATACATTAAATAAATGTAGCTCCAAAGCTAGTAGGTTAAAATCTGTTGTTGAACTTCTGTGGAGAACTAAATGATTTCAATCTGGTTTTAGGTGTCTTTGTATCCAGTGTTGTTCTGGTCTTACAACAGCGAGCACTTTTCAAGTTCTACATGATCACCTCGGCATTTCTGCTGGCTGCAACTTCAGTGTTGGTGAATTACTATGCTGCTTTGCACATAAACTTCCACAGTGCCTACTACACAGCTGCATTTGGAATTCAGATCTTCCCACATAAAGGACCTTCACTATGGATGGCACTTTCCATCCTCCAGCTTACCTTTGGAATTGGGTATGTTACATTGCTAAACATGCAGTCCATATACTCTCAACTCATCATCCTGGATATACTGATTCCTGTAATTGGCTTGGTTGTTGAATTACCTTTAAATGTCCGGCAAGTACTTGTTTTTATTTCAGGCTTAGTTCTGACACTAAATACCACAGCCATTTTATTTATGAAAATTAAGTGGTTCTATTACTCGGTACGATACGTTTTTCTGCTGGTGAGGCACATGTATCGTATTTACGGATTACAGCTATTGATGGAAGATACATGGAAAAGGATTCGGTTTCCAGCTGTACTGCGTGTCTTCTGGCTAACAAGACTTACAGCACAAGCTGTGGTATTAACATATGTTGTAAAGATGGCTGAAAATAACACAGAAGAAAAATTCTTCTTGATATCGTGGGATAACTGTTGGGAACTGATTTGCAGCCTGATCATAAGTGGGTGTGACTCTACTTTAACTGTGTTGGGCATGAGTGCCGTCATTTCTTCAATAGCGCATTATTTGGGACTTGGTATCCTGGCCTTCATTGGATCAACTGATGAAGATGACAAAAGGCTTGGGTTTGTAGCACCCGTCTTGTTTTTCATTTTGGCTCTGCAGACTGGCTTAAGTGGACTGAAACCAGAGGAGAGATTAGTTCGCCTGAGTCGAAACATGTGCCTTTTGTTGACTGCAGTCCTGCATTTTATCCATGGAATGACAGACCCCGTGCTGATGTCTCTCAGTGCCTCCCACGTGTCATCGTTCCGCAGACACTTTCCTGTACTGTTTGTCTCTGCTTGCCTTTTCATTCTTCCAGTTCTGCTCAGTTACATCCTCTGGCATCACTATGCACTAAATACTTGGCTTTTTGCAGTCACAGCATTCTGTGTAGAGCTTTGCCTAAAAGTAATAGTTTCTATCACTGTTTATATATTGTTTATGATTGATGGCTACTATAATGTGCTATGGGAAAAACTTGATGATTATGTCTATTATGTTCGCTCAACTGGCAATATTATTGAGTTTATATTTGGAGTAATCATGTTTGGAAACGGAGCTTACACAATGGTTTTTGAATCGGGAAGCAAGATTCGCGCTTGCATGATGTGTCTGCACGCGTACTTCAACATCTACCTGCAAGCCAAGAATGGCTGGAAGACTTTCATAAACCGCCGAACTGCTGTGAAGAAAATCAACTCACTTCCAGAGGTAAAAGGAGCTCGGTTACATGAAATCGATGATGTCTGTGCAATCTGCTACCACGAGTTCACCACCTCTGCGCGCATTACTCCATGCAACCATTATTTTCATGCACTTTGTCTTCGGAAGTGGCTGTACATTCAGGACACATGCCCGATGTGCCATCAGAAAGTGTATATTGAGGACAAAGAAAATGCCAATATCTCTAACAACAACGGGTTTGTAGCACCAAATGAAAATCCTGTACGGGTTGCAGAAGAAGCTGCTGATGCTGAAAATGAATTAAATGAAGATAATGACAGTTCTGATAGTGATGAGGAAGATGGCGACTGTGTGGCACAGCACTTGAATCAGACTCTTAATGTTGACTCTAACTCTCTTGGTGATTAAGATGTCCTTTACTAAGCCGTGAGGTATTTGTTTAAGATTGACTTCAACAGAATAAAAGTATCACTTTGTAGTTATTGTACTTAAGCACAACAGCAGTATCTCAATGTTGAGTCTGTGAATGGTGGTTGTTTACTGTGGTGTGTGCTACTGTAAATATACCTCTAATTTTTGCTGGTCTCTTTCATGACCACCTTAAAATTATGTACATTATTGTACATGGAATAAAATGTTTTCACATTTTTAAGATGGTTGGAAAAACACTCTTTAATTGATGTAGTGATAATGCTGTGCCAAAGACTGTATACCAGTAATCCCCAATCAATGTCTTCTGGATGCAAATGCAAAATACTGGTGAAAACAGACTGTTCGGCCGGTCAACTCAGAAATGAAAGCCTGAGCCAAAGCAGCTTTACTTACAAATTCAGTATTAGCAGAGCTTTATTGCAAAAAAATATTGAGTTGTGTTTTTAAAAAATAAATAAAAATTTAGGTTGGTAGGCTTAATGCTATAGCATTTGCATATGTGGAACAAAAGGCAGCACTGCTCAGCTTTCTGGTGAAGCAGCAAAGCGCATGCCATGGATGTGTCCCACCCTCCTGAACTGCCAGCAGTAGCTTGAAGTGCTTTACATGTGAGTGCAGCAGCCTGGTGCTCATCCTGTGCCTCCACTGCTCAGTGGAGTTACAGGCGTGGGCTGGCCTTGAAGTCGATTCTGAATCTTGACGAAAGGGGAACAGGGCTGAGAAACTGCACAAATGCAGACCACCTTTTCAAAAGCAGCTTTAATCTTGTACCATAAAAAACCCAAAACCCACTACATACTGGCTTCCATTGATTAGAACTTGCAGGTATGATGATTTAAAGTTTTTGCAATATATCTACTGAAGTTATGCTGAATAAATGTAAGAAAAACAACTTTACATATTTGGAAAGAAGACTTTAATGGTGTTGTTATATAGAGTATTAGCCAACTCAAGGGGGTCATCTTCTCTTACTGCCGCCATTATTTCCAGTATTTGACTAAAAAAGAAAGATTTATATTAGAAGACTGAAACCCAGTACTTCAGAATGCACTTCAGATTGCTGCATGTGTATATACAAGTCACTAAGATGAACCTGGAATAAAAACCTGTGCTAAGAGCAATAGGGCAGGGTGCTCAGATATGCAAATAGCTTCACTTTTAAGTTACTAACTGCCATTTCCTTTACACTGAACACTGGTTTGCTCACTGGTACAGATTCATCTTTGGTCTTTTGACTCTTGTTTGGAGGTAATTAAACAGCTTTCTGTTTTGAAGGAAGTGTCATTTTGTGGGTGTCTTTATCAATGATCTTCATTCTTCAAACTAAAACTCATTAGCCTTTCAAGGCTAAAGCTGCACTATGAATAGACTGGTCTATGGCACGCTTAAATTCCAGATACAGCTTTATCTGAGCACAGTGCTATCAAAGTAACTTACTCCTGCTTCCCTGTTCTTTAGCTTAATTATGATTAATGTGGTCAGATATTTGCAGTAAATATTAAATGAGCAATTTCAAAAGGCCCAGGGCCTTTTATACAAGCCAGGAAAAGGAGGCAAAAGAAATGGGATGGACATGATTAAAACCAATCCACAACCTTTTCTCTGCACTTGCTTTCTTGATTTTTTTATCAGTCATTCTTAAAAAAAAAAGAAAGTAATATTCTATACACTTCCTGTGATGTGTCATACTTTGATTTTTCCAGTAATAACAAAAAACTTCACGATGAAGAGTAAGAAGCTTAAGCTTGGTGGTAAGGTTTGGTGGGTTTTGGATCTTGCCTCTAAACTGAGGCAATAGCTAGACTTTTTGAGAAAGACAGAGTAGGAAAAGTTGCTCCTAATAATTACTGTATTGCAAATATTTTCCTAGATGTAGAATTAGCCAAACAGCTTCTTGATTTGATATTCCAGATGAGATGGGGTAAGATCAGGCCTACACAGAAGGAAGTAACAAATACCAAAGAATTTCACCCTTGAAGACTCTCTCTTCCCTTGGATGCAGTAGAAGGCTATATGTTACTGTAACACTGTGTATGTGAAACTGCTGAAGGAGAAAAAAGAAATCTCTTGTGGCTGAATTTTTAAAAAAATAGCTTCCAAGGGAAGTAGTTCTAAAAATATATGTATGAAGCAGAAATATCATCATCAAAACTGAAAGGTGTCCAGCACCACCAAAAACAGACAAATGGAAAATTCCTCCTGCCAGTTGAGTAGTATTAAACAGTATATATACCCTAAACATTAAAAACACTTTGCGGACTGAGCAACTTCCCCGCACACTACATTTTGCTACTTGAGAAATACCAATTCTGTTACCATTCTTCATTTTTCTTAAAGTTTAAGAGGTTCTCAAATTACAACTGGTTATAATGAACATTATTGGGATGGTAATTTTAAAATAAGGTAGAGCCAAGCAAGATTTTGTTTCATAAAAGAAGGCAAAAGCCAAACCACAGCATTTGTGTAATGATCTAGGACAGACTGTGCATTTCGAGTTTGGAGATTTCTGAAACATTTCTGTAAACTACAGCTAAGGCAGCAGACAGAGATGTGGGGGTGTTGTTCACATACAGGCTGGTTGAAAGAAGAATAGTAGAGGCCCTTCACTTGTGATCGGAAAACTGTTTTCAGTTGATCTCTCTCCCCAGTCCAAAATCATGGACTGACCCTAAAAAGTCTTAAAATACGGAAGGAACCCTTCTGTGCTAATGTGTCCACTTCACATTTAAAACGCAAAAAAAAAGAATTTCAAAGAGCAATTGACCTAATTGCATAAAATATATCTGAACACTAGGAGATATCACCATGTAAAGCTTAAATGGTGCTTTTAGCATCATCAGGGGTTTTCTAAGTTCATGTCTCAAAAAGCAGCAGAATTCCCTTCAGTTCTCAAATAAACTCTTGTTTAGACACCTTGCTGTATACCTGGATCTTTAGTGCTATGCTGAGCAGGATTTCAAAATCTAGACAGGGAGTTCTGAAAACTCAGCATTTCAATTATTAGTGGTATTTAATGCAGATAACTAAACATTTTCACTAAAACAATAACACATTTTCTTGCTTTTCACACTTCTGTGAGGAACTGTGTGGAAAGGAGGCAGAAAACACTGTCTGTGCTTACCAATTCTGTCCATAAGCCCTTGGAGTTTTCTTTCACTACTCTGTATCTTGGCTGCTGTCATTCATATCTAAATTTCACTGGATCAGATTCTTTGAAGCACAACAGCAGAAGGAAGAAATGTCCCTGACAAAAAGCACGTTGTGGCAGTTCAGGTCACAGGCCTGTGACAGGAGCAGTGTCACAGGCACTGCTGGTGCCTCGGCACTGCCCCAGCTGTGGGGCTGTCCCCTGATCCCCAGGGCTGGATCAGTTTTAAAAATTACCTGAACAACAACTGAGTGAAATGAATATTCAAGTCAGGTTACTTTACAGGGTTTAACCTCTTCTAAAATGTATCAAGTGAAAAAATAAAAACAGTACTGTGGTTTCACTTTGAGGGAGCACTGTATATCCAGAATTGCTGATGTAGGAAAATTAAGCCTTCTATTTTTTTCCACAGCCTATAAAGCAAAACCTTACACAAGTTTCAGTACATTTAGAATTACTTTCTATTTTCTAATTACTCGTGAACTGGGATTTTTCTATTTTTTTTTCTTCATGTGAGATTTGAACTGTTTAAAATAAGAATACAGTGGTACACTTACATTATATGGCAGGGTTCATTTCTGTCCTTCAAGCAGTGCCCTTTTTCCCATTTCTTTTTTGTAGGAAATGTAGTTTTAATGTATTTTGATCCAGCGTGAGTATTTTTCACTCCACACCAAGGTGCATCTAGTTTGATTTGAAAAAAAGAATTAGGAGTGCAATTGTTTGAGAATAGCATGAGATAGTTTGATCAACTACTTCTACAGACAAAAATTCCTGCAACCTCTTTCTAGCAGTGACCTCAAACTCAAAAGGAAATTAAAGAAATGTGGGCAATTTACCATCTTGGATTTTTATACCATTACCTTCAGGATTTTACACTTGAAAAAAATCAGCAATAATAGTACATAACACTAATTTCTTCTGACATGATCAAGACAGCCAGAAACACTGCATGTATTCCATAGAAGCTTCCTGTATAACAGGTCTGTACTTCATGTGCAAATAAATTTAAGGATTTAGCAGTTAGTGATTTCCTTTCTCAGATTCAGAAATTAAAATAAATACTGTATTTGTAACTGTCAGTTATTGATAACTGAACATGAAAATAGAAAATATGACATCCCTAGTCAGTCCATTAAATGACTGCTCAGTGGGCTAAGAGGGGAATTCAACCATTCTTCCACCTATTCCATTTAAAGAGCTGTTGTTTCCAAATGCCATTACTGCTGCCAGTGGCTACCTCAGAGCCATTGCCCTGTGCTTGGCACATCTCCAGCATGCTGCATTTTAAAAAATACCCAAGCAGGATTCTGGTACATTTAAAAATCTGAGTTGTCAATTTGTCCTTTTCATCTTCCCCTGCAATGTCAGGAACTGACACAGCAGCTTATTCCTTCCAGCAGAAAGCTGGAAAGGAGTATTTCTTCTGTACAGTGCTTTCTCAAGTGGAGAAAACATCCAGTCCTTTTCCTGGTCTGAATTCTTTAGGTCTTGGTTCTGCTTTATGATTGCTACACCAGCATATCTCATTGTCCATTGTCACAAACTGACCAAGATATAAAATCTTACCAGTCTCTATCATTAATCGTTCACTGGGAATTGATTTCAGTGTTTCCAAGTTGGCTTCTGTTTTCAGTGAACTGGAAAATTTACAGTTTGTTTAGTTAAACATAAAAAGTGTATAAAAGTAATTACTGTGCCTGTTAAAGTGTTTTGTAGCAAAGGCAGCTTCCTAAATAATTTTGTTAATGAATAAGTTTTGCTCCCTTTTTTAACAATACTGCCTATAAATTAAAACTTTGCAGAAAACAGCGAATTCAGAGTTACTGGGAGAAGCCATCTCACCCCAGTAAGCTGCAGAACCCTTCTGGCTGCCCTTGCTTGCCTGGTGACAGGCTCTGTGCCTTACAAAGTGGTGCTGGCTGGCATTTGGCCAGGTGACTGCTGAGAATTCAGACTGCCTAACCAGGAGATGAGGCACTCAGGTTACATTTGCATTACTCCAGCATTTGACAGGCAGCTCAAAATGAGGCTGTTTTTAAAACGTTCCTCAAAAGGAATCTTTCCACGCTCAACAACCTTATTTATTTACAAACAAGGATTGACCTGAGGGTAGTAGAGTGGACCTAGATTAGCTCACTTTGCTGCACGGCAAGAACCTTGATGGCTAACAGACTAATGAGAACAATTCTAAATCTGTCAGATGATCAAGGGTCTAGCAAGCTTTGAAAACGTGACCTCATTGTTTAAAAGAAAGCAATGAGTTCACTACAGCTGCCATTTTAAAGCAGTTATATTTCTTGTAAAGAACTTACCAGCCATTTATTCCAATATAAAGATCCAAATCTATTAGTGCTGCTGCTTGTTCCTTTGTGCCATCAAAAGAATGTACCTAGAACACATATAAATACACAGATATATATAAATACTTTTATTAAAACCCCAATCATTCAAAAGTATGTATTACCTTTTATTGGCGTCAAGTACCTTTGACAGTATGCATTACACATCATTACAAACATTTAGATGGGACATGGCTCAGTTGATTCTGAATTTGGGCAAAGTTCATCAGGCTGAAGTCACCTGAATGCTGCACTACAAGTGATTACCACACTCTAACAGTGATAAACATGTGTAGAAAAGGCCTATCCAGTGACACTCTCTAGGCCCTGAAACTCCCTCTGATAGCTGGGAGATCATACTCAGGAAGTAATCCTGTGCATGCTGGATTTTTGTATTCTTTCCTCAGTATTCCCTACAGGATACTGTCAGGGACACCTAAGAGTAGCAATCTGTTCTCCACAGATGTTAGGCCAACGGAACCAGCAAGACAGCCTGCTTGGTCATTCCAGGGACTGGAGAGGGAACTGGAGGGTCACAATTTACAAACAGCGTAATGCAGCTGGGAACTGCATCTTCTCAGCCTGAGCAGAGTAAAGAGACTGCTCTGCTTCCCTGTGCTGTGACAGGGACAGGCAGTTGCAGAAGATGCCTGCTTGTTTCTCCCCTGGTTCCTGGCTGTGCAGGAAAAAAGAAAGGGAGGATGGAAGAAGAGCCTTCACAGCATTCCATAAAAGCGGAACATGCAAAGCACTGAGCATGGGGAAGGGTTGTGTGGTAACAAAGGACAAACCTGGGGACTGCAATATTCTTGTAGGAGGTGTGATCTCATGTTAGAACAACCTGAGCATTTATTACTTTTGAAAAATCCAGTCATAATCGAAAGCTGCAAAAGCATTGGTGGACTTCCCTGACCATTTCACCCAAAGCTTTTCCTGTTAGACTTTTGAATTAAAAAACGTGATCTGAATATCTAAAGACATAAAGTAATCAGAAGTTCCATCTGGATCTAATTTGAAAACGATGTCTAACATCAGAAGCAAATGTCTGAGGTTATGGCTTCCATTGGGAACATGCATCTAAATTATCTGCGGTCTGAATGCATTGCCGTTACAAACACTGACGAACTGGGAAAAGGCCAATGTCGATGATGAGGTGCTTTAACTGTCCTTCTGACAGGCCAAGAAAAACTCTTCACTCAGCTGCAGAGCTTTTTCTCAGCCTATCTTCTTACCTTGCAAAAAGCCTGTCGAACAAGCAATGAAAATAAAAATACTAAAAGGGACTGGAAAACTTACTAGTTAATAACAGCTTAAATCATATAACAGGAAGCCTACCCAGATTCCATGACAAACAAGAAATTGCATATTTAGCAACAATATTCACACACATGCATGGAAAAATGAATGCTACACTATACTTACCACCCCTCCTACAACTCTATCTCGGTTTCTTCTCATTATGTCTATGAAATGAAATAAATAAAAATGTAGCTTTATAACAGATAAGTATGAAAGATTTTCATATTCAGAATTTGCTCTGAATATGAAATTCTCAAACAAAACCCACCTAAAAATTCAGCATGTGAGTTTCTACAGTGGAGAAACATGGGCAGCTGCATCTGTTCTGACAAGTCAAACTGTTTTTCAAAATACCTGTAAAATAAAATTCACCTTTAAAGAGAAACAGTGTAAGAATAAATAAAGACAGTAAAAGATTTTTTCCCAGTCTTCAGACCTCCAGAGCTAAAGACAGAATTAATGGATTTGCCATGCAAAAGTTCTTATTTGTGCAAGGATTTAAAAGAACCTCTTTCCCATGTGTATTGCCATAGCCATGATCTGTGCTTGAAGACAGGTAAGTGGCCAAGGGCATCAGTACGGCAGAATGAATATGTGTATGTGCTGAACGTGTACTCTTGGGTAGCGTGGGTGCTGGAGTCCATTTTTTAAAATTTATTTATTTTTAATGGAAGAGGAACTGACTGTTCTTTCCACAAAGTTCTGAAACGTCAGGAATGGGAGAGTGTGGATGACACAGAGGCCACTATTTCAGGAAGCACTCATCAACAGTGAGGGTGAGCAGGGGAGCATTGTGCAGGCTTCTACAGCCTCCAATGGCCAAACTGCATCAGAGCTGCTGACCTGTGAATAACAACCCAAGGAGGTGAGTCTTTCCTCTCTTGGGGTGGAACAAATATCAGATTAGACATCATACTTCTGCCCTATTCCGCCTATTGTCTTCACCTGTTTTTCCTTCCCTCCTCTGTGTTCCTGTATCCTTTCCTTCCCACTCATTTTTATTCCTCTCCTACTTTGTACTCCTAAAGTTGCTCTTGATGGGGCGGTAACAGTGAGGCCCCACCCTGTGAAGAGGCACTGGAATGTGGGCAGAGGGAAGGTAAGGAGGTAGCCAGGTTCCCCAACACAACTGCCAAAGGAAACTACTTAGCACTGAACTAACCTGTGCTTGTCATTAGCAGCGAGCTCTGCAATTACCATTCCACATCTCTGCTGCCTCGCTCCACCTAGGCAGGGAAATCAGCCATGCCCAGCAAACACAGCAGAGGAACTTAAGCGTGGCAGAAGGCCAGCAGTGCATGGATGACTCAGTGTCCACACACAGTTCGAAAGGTGACGTTATTTGGGCAAAGCAGGAGAACAACACTGCCCATTCCAACAGGCTGGGGCTCTGTGCACATACTGGATTTCTTGAGGTGTTGCTGTTAAAAAACAGTCCATGGCACTGGGAAATTCCCATCAGTTATCATGCCCGTGTCAAAGGCAAATGCCAGTGATCACACACTGCCATGTATGAGTCACATATCAGAGGAAAGTAGCAGCAAACCATTAGTTTGACTTACATTTTCAAAAAAAACCCCAACCAAACAAAAGACCCTAAACATACATGCAACTGATCATTTAATTTCATATAATTTTCACTATTTTCTGTATATTACAAGTTGATATTTCTCAGATCAACGTTACATTCCCTGTTAATCAGTGCAAATCTTTGATGTAAAACAGGTTAAACAAATCGGCTGTAACCTTGAAAACTGACATGAAAATTCATGAGAATGCATTACACCTACTTTGAATCTTCTTTGTCTAGATATTGTGCTTATTTTAGCTTATGTGACTAAATATAAATTAATTGCAGCTCATGACTGCTCTTGTGGTTAAATACCCACAATTGCTTGATTTTTGGTATTTTTTTTTTAACAGAACACTTGGTTCATATGGGAAAGAGGTTTTAGAAATGGAACTGCAAATAAGCTCACTAGTAACCTACTGGCCAATTTCAGTCTAATTTTGAGAAGGGTAGTGCCCTTGAGAGTACAAAGTTTAGTGCCCCTACAAATGGAAATGTAACTCAAGCTTCTTCCATTCTTAGCAACAACGAAGCCCAACATGTTGCTCCTTGGCCTGTCAAAGAGAAAGGGGAGGTGGGTGGGGAAGTTATTGAAGAGAAAATAAATAATAATTAAAAAATAATTTAAAAAACCCAAACTCCAGAAAAGCATGAAGAAACCAGACACATCTGGTGATTGGAATGATAACAAAATAACTCAGTAGGAAACTAACCCTGATGAGTTCCAGTGCTTAAGGAACAACCTGTTCCTTTAAGCGAGAGGACTGTCATTCAATATATACCAATTTTGTGTTACTTCTCCATTTCTCTCATTGTCCGAAAATACTTCTGCATGGTTGTCTGCAGGTTTAGTTTTGACCATCGTGTTCAAATGCTACAGGATCAAGACACTAAAGGAGCTAAAGCAAACTGGCCTTGTTGAGGTGGCTCTCCAGACAAACACTTCTGAGTTAATTTGAGCAATGGTGCATGTGATATTGTTCACTTCCCCCAAATTAGTCAAGAAAACTCCTGGCTTTGTGTTGCTACACCCCACAAACCCCTCCCAGTAGTACAGCAGATATGAAACTTCTATATGCTGACCAGTGCATTTATAATACGACTTTTACCATAACATGAAGGCAGTACCTTCATCTTACCACAATACAAATCACCACTTTCTGTTGGAAAAGTTTTGAGAATGGGGAAAGTTTTTGAAATAAAAAGTTCTTAGGAATGTTACAATAAAGGAATTCCATCTTTATTAGATTCTCATCTTTACTAACTTTTCAATTGAAGAAAAAGGGTCAAAAATACTGTTCATTTTTTACAGGTGAAGATTATCCAAAAGAAAACACAGCTTAACTAACCAGAAAAATAATGATTAAATACTAAATGAAACAGAGGTCATGCTCTGATACTGCCTGGGAAACAAACATGCTGCTCTTCTGTGGGGGAACGGTGCAGCTGTGTGCCAGCCCTCCCCATGACTGCTGCACCTGAACTCCAGAGCAGCTGAAAATCAGTGAACTGTCTCCATGTATTTCACACTCTGCCTTCCTTTGTTTAGCTCACTGATCAGGCCTGTCACCTCTTTCCTCACAATTCAATTTCAGTGCACCCAATTAGAAGTCACTACAGCTCTTCAGCTGCAGTCCATTGATCACAGAAATGAGATACATTTTTTTTCTCTCTATAACACCAAGGCAGTTAAGGATCTTAAAATCTGATACTCCATCAGTGTTTTAGTTTGCCACAGAAAAGAAATAGGTTCTGCTCCAAGGTGTGGTTTGCTGAACTTCATGTACACTGAATTCTACCAGGTAAAAAAGTCCTGTCCCCTTTGCTGAGTATTTAACTGCAACTCTGTAGCGTTATGAAGAAATTAACCTACTGCTAACATGTAACAATTAGAAAAAACACAACCAAACACTGCCCCCCAGTGACTAATTTACTCAAAACAGGAACATGCAAGTGTAAGTCATTAATGACTCATCTTTTATAACCTGCATCTTTCAGTCAGTTCCCTCTGCAGAGGTAAGTTCTCAATACAAGATTTTAGGGGCTGTGCTAGCTTCTTTCCATTCTTAGCATCCATACTGCACCTGTTACTTCTTCACCTCCTGAGATTACCTTTACCATCAGCTCTCCATCATCTGCTCCCAGCTAATACCTTCCTTACTAAAAGCTCTTTTTTCCCCACAGCTGACTTAGCTTTTGATAGTTCTGTTCCCTTCCCTATACCTTTCACTCAACAACCCAATTCTTTCACACACTACATTTATGTTATTTTCCCCATGAGTCTCTTAGAGCTCTAAACTATTAACAAGAATGAACATCTGTCACACCACAAATAGACAATTTCTGATCAGTTTTACAGAAAAAGACATGATGACATAAGACACGTTGACATAAGTCAACACCAGGCAGGTAGCAAAATTTAGCACATTGCACTACTTGAATGTAGGCATATTTATTTAAATTCCCATTTCTGTCAAAAAACCCCTGGGCCCAACCCTGCAAATTTTAGGGCTGGACAGTATGTTATATGGCAGAACACAAGATAGAAAAAACTCCTGTAAATTGCTACAAGTCAATTCACAGTCATCAAAAGTTTCTTACTTGAGTTGGATGTCCTTTGGGCAAAATTCCAATCTATCGAAATCTACAAATAGAAAGAAAAAAAACCCCATTTAGTACTTTAGGATTTTTTCAGTGTATGTCTAGAAAAAAATAAATATTGAAGTACTAAGAGAACACTTACCTAAGCCACATTCTCCAACTGCTATTACCTTTGTCCTATTTTTTTCAATCAGAATTTTTAATTCAGATAAATACTGTTCAGGGCTACTCTGCTCAAATTCTCCACAGCGGGTAGGATGACAGCCAACTGTACTGAAAAACATGTCTGAAGCAAGAGAGTATTAGGAGGTTTTAAGAAAAGAAAAAAAAGAATTATTCAAGGTATAGACAGTATCTGCCTCTGGAGGATTTTTTTTATTGGTCAAAATTTTAAAAGAAAACTCCCTTTGAAAATCTTTATCTTACTGATAATTACATTAGACAGACATTTTCTGCCTTAAAAATGTCAGACAGTATCTCCAATGGGGGCTTGTGCATGTGTCTCTTTTTAGTACACATTATTTGGCGTACTCCAAAACTGCAACTTAGAGCTGAATTGTTCTGGTGGAGCAGCCCTCAATAAATCATACAATTGCTGAGGCTGGAAGAGACCTCTTGAGATCATTCAGAAATATATCTTGTTCAAAGTGCAGCAGGTTATCCCAGCTGTAAGATCTGCAGAGAGCATTTCCCCATGTGCCCCTGCATCAGCTGTTAGAGAAGAGAATTTCACAGGTCACACCTGCCTGATTTACCCAAGTATCTAATCTAGATTACCTTGCCAAAACTAACATTTCTGCTAAGTGCAAAAGCACTTAGGGAAAAACCAGATAAGGCCCCGAGCAACTTGCCCTGATGTTCAAGCCAGTCCTCCTTCAATGGGAAGTGGGGACGTGGACTGGGTCAAACCAAATTACCTCCCTGGGTTCATTCAAACCAAAATTATTTTATGTTTCTGTTAGCAAATAGTACTTTACCATGTGTTTTAGTTCAAATACATATTTAAATAATTAGTATAATGACATTTGCCTAAAGAAAAAAGAAGAGCCATTTTCCTTTCACAGAAAGAAAGGAAAAGCCAGGAGGATGAAAAGAAAGATACCTCTCTTGATTAAGCTGCTCATGACAGATTGGTGAGTAAAGAAACAAAAAGCCAACAAACCCCATATATTTCACAACATATAAGCATTTTACCTTATTTCTAGAACTGAAACTTGTATCAGTACCTTTATTCCAGAAATTTCCTACAATTTTTATTTAGAAATAGAGCATGCAGGAAAAGAGTGATTCCTTCCAACATCAGGAATCTAAAGAGGAACACACAGAAACTCATACACAATGCATTCATCCCACTCTGAAATGTAATTTCTCATTTTAATCTGAGATTCTGTAAACACCTCTGAGGCAGGTCCTTTTGAACTCAATTCTAAGAGCAGAGAAGGTTACATTTTTGACTGACAATGTAAATTTAAAGTGAAAATACCATTAGTCTGCGCCAGCTGCAATGCATCTTTACTATCTTCTAGACTCCCACCTGTAATCAAAAACTTGAAACAAAAAAAGTTCTGTCAGTTGGATGTTCTTTGAACATCAAACAGAATATTTAAGAAAGCAGGTACAAGGAAGAATCTCGACAGAAAACATCAGAATAGAATTACTAATACATAAAAAACAAGATTTCATAAATCAGCAATAACCTCAGTGGTCCTCAGGAGATAGTAAATACACTAGGCAGCAAAATATGATTTCTTTCCCCTTCATCAAGTATCTTGTATGCTAAGCATTTAAATCACTACAGGAAAAAACCACTTCTATTTGCAGCAATATTAACTTCATTACACAGTGACTGAAGACACTGTACTTGCACTTAAGACATGATACCTGGAAACATTCTCCCTGTCTTACAGCTGGGGAAAGTAAAGACTCCCAAAGACCCAAAACAAGACATGAGTAAGTAGTTGAACCAAAAAATGAGTCTGTATCAGAGATGGGATTATAAATTTAAGAATTTCCATCTCTGATCTTTTATTTTTACCTTAAACTCAAAGTCATCACACCAGAATTGTTGCCTATAGTGTACATTTTTGAACCACCACTTGCAGAATATTTCACCCCAGATTGTAACAACCATGACTACAGTGCTTTTGGACACCTCTCCTCCCTACAGGTGCTATCCACCAGGCTCTGTCAGCACCAGCTGACATTCCTGCAGTGCACTCATGACCAATGGACACATCCCCATGATACCACTGGGAAATGTTAAGCTGAAAATGGCTCAGTGTATACACAACACAGGGCAAAACTTCACAAAAAATTACCATAAAGCGGCAGCTATACAGAAAAATAAAAGTATTTTCTAATAAGAAGATTAAGGTTCTAGGCAAGTAGGAACAGTCTGTGATGGAATAGGCCTCTGACACTGTACAGACCAGTAGCAAGACTGAGAACAGCTAAGGAAAGGAACTCCTGAATAACATTTCTCAACCCACAGTGCATCTTGAAAAAGTTACGCTGCTAATCTATTTTTGATGATAAGATAAAAAAATGCTACTCATTTTTGGAGGGTGGTATAAAGATTAAATAACACTTATATAGCACATATAAATGTGACCTCAATCCTGTATTTGCTGCAGTGGGGTAACTTCTCCATCACTAGTTTTCTTTTTTTGTCTCCCGGTGCATTTCCTACTCTTTTCAGACGACAGCTTTTCAACAAACTCCCAAGATGCCTGTTCCTCTGCTAGAGGAGTGTTTATTTCTTTATTTCTAATCCAGTAGCCTTATTAGTGCAGTAGAACAGTTTGTGCCAGTATGCATTGTATTCTATGTTAATTCATATTTTTGTCAAAAATTTATTAGTATAGAGAGAAAGAGAGGCAGGTTAAACTGCTGTGTCTAAAGGAATGTGATGTATGGCTGAAAACATCAATTTCAAGTTCACAGTTACAAATTCTCTCATAATGATGCTGTTTTAATACATGTAAGCCAGTATTTACCAGCAAACATTCAGATGTCTTAAGTCTAAGAGTTTGTGGGCACTCCCAGCTCTTCAGTAGTTACCAATTTCTTTTACATATAGAAATATCTGAGGAACATCAGTCAGGAGAGTTTGATCTTCAGCACTAATTGTTGATTAAGAATCACAGAATCATTAAAGTTGGAAAAGACCTCCAAGATCACAGAGTTCCACCTTTGATAGATCACCACCACCTTGTCAACTAAACCATAGGACTGAGTGCCACATCCAGTCATTTCTGGAACAACACTTCCCTGAGCAGCCTGTTCCAATGCCTGACCACCCTTTCCATGAAGAAATTCTTTCTTGATGTCCAACCTGAACCTCCCCGGTGGAACCCGAGGCCATTTCCTCTTGTCTTGTCACTTGTTGCCTGGGAAAAGAGACCAACCCCCACCTGGCTACAGCCTCCTGTCAGGAGTTGGAGAGAGTGGTAAGGTCTCCTCCTTTTCTCCAGATTAAAAAAACCCCAGCTCCCTCAGCTGCTCCTCATAGGTTTTATTCTCTAAGAGCCACACAGGATACAAGAAGAAAGGAATGGTTGCCTATAATACAACATGTAAAATTATGTATCACTTCACTGCAGCAGGTCAGGCGAGAATATCTTCCTGTTGAAACTGTACAAAGTAACTTCTATATCCACATCACCTACAATATCAGTGAACTTCAGTAATGATCTGTGCAAAAGGAAATACAATGCTCTGCACAGAACACTTTTGTTTTGTGCTATTGAAGGAAGTTACTGCATTTTCCATTGCAAGTCCCAGAAACATTGTTTTAGTAGGAGAGCACTAAAAACCCCACACATTAGAAAACAGATTAAAATTTTAAAGCAATTTCATTTTAAGAAATTACCTTTTTAATGCCAACTTTGACTGCTCTCTCTATTACATCCAGAAAGTCATCTGCAAAAGTTCATAAAAATGTCATAAATTGAACTTGAGATTTTACAGCATAATTTAACTACTTTTCAATTTTCATGCAGTTAAAATTCTTAACATTAAATCTTTAAACTATACTTAATTAATTTTTATAAGACAATAACAAAATGCAATAACTGAAGATCCAATTTAAATCCAAGAAGCCAAGGGAAATTTTTCCACATACTTTAGGAGGCTCTCCATTTTTACATCCATATCTAAAGGCCATAAGATTAAAAAAAAAAGCCCCGCATTATAATTAGTGGTTATGATTCAGCAGTGCAATACTTTGACAGATTATTGTCCATAACTCTTGTATCAGTTTTTCAATGCAATCCTAAATAGACCAGCAATTGTCCATTTTGCTCTAGAAGCAGAGTTACCTGCATGACAACAGCAATTAAGATAATGCATTTGGTTACAGTATCCAACTTATTTAGTCATGCTTTCTTCTTTAAGCCCAAATACATAAGGAGGAGAAGAAAGAAACTCTAACATCATCTTCTGACATTCAAGAGGTTTCTAATTTAGGCAAAAGGATCCTGTCTTCTAGCAGATGCAAAGAAACATTTACCTTGATGTTTCTGTGTTCCCCTGTAGATTCCTCTGAACATAGGATCTGTCAGGTTAATACCAATATCTATGGAAAACCAAAGATAAAAATTAGAAGTTACAGTGGTTCTACATTTTACCCTGAGCATTAGTTAACTAGAGAAGACAAGAGAAACCGTATCTTAATAGCCACTGGACTAGCACATTGGTAAGTCATAAAATGCTCAAGCATAAGTTTACTTGCATAACTTGATAATTTACTCTTACTAGAAGTGACAGAAAAATTAACCTTTTGCCTCTGTGCAACTTTAGACTTTCTGTGAGTGTATGATGCACACCCTCATAACCACCAAAGCAAATACACATACGCTTTTTATTGCAAACAAATCTGCTTTTCACATGAAAACACAAATTTATGCAAAGGAGCATAATGGAAGGGAAAACGCAGCATCTCCCATCCAGCCTTTACACGGGTGGGAGCAGCAGCAGCAGCAGAATGCCTGCTAAGAGCTGCCCGTTCTCCCTCCTGCTGCCATCCCCGGGCCATCCCACCCGCCCGGCAGCACTGGCGGGACACGGACGGGACACCTGCAATGCAGGGACCGGCTGGGGCTGCCCAGCCCAGCCCTCCTCCCTCGGCTCCCACGGCTCTCCCTGCGCTGCAGCCTCGCAGCCAAGGCCTGAAGCACCGGCTTCAGGAACAGCGGCTCTGTAGCTGCCACAGCCCGCGCTTCCAGCGGGGATTCTAGTGGGAACGGAAATGTTCCAAGGAAATATTAAGCTGCTCTGCCACACGTAGGGTTTCCATATGAACCGACCTTCTGAAGTTATTTATACGCTTTCCGTCGAATTTCCTCAAAATACTAACATTTTCCTCCAAGCCAGTTCCACACAATTAGAAACAACCACGACTAATGCGCCGATGCAGGACAGGGAACGAGGGGCGGCCGAACCCCCAGAGTTGGGGGGTAACCGAGGAACAGCAGCCCCAGTGCCCAGACACAGCACAAACATTCCCAAACGCTTCCTGGGGGCTCCAAGGCCGCCGAACCTCGGGCCGGGACACGGAGACGGACCGCAGGAGGAGACAAGCCCTGGCTGAGGGGCTGGGGTGGGAGGTGACAAGCCCTGGCAGAGGGGCTGGGACGAGCCTAAGAGACTGTGACAAGCCTGAGAGACTGTGACAAGCCCTGCCGCAGCACAGCCCGAATCCCCGTCCGCAGCGCGCGGTCCCTTACGGAGCGGGGTAGCGGCGGCCGCCTCGGGCCAGCACCGGGCGAGGAACGGGGGGCCTGGGTTGGGGACACAACCCCCCCCCCGCCCGGCTACCCCCTCACCGATGAATTTGGCGCGGCTCATGGCGNCCCCGCGCGGACGGGAAGGTGCCGCTGAGCGCCCGGCGCCATGGCCGCGTACCTGACGCACCAGCAGAAGGTGCTGCGGCTGTACAAGAAATCCCTGCGGCACCTCGAGTCCTGGTGCATCCACCGGTGAGGGCGAGGGGAGCTGGGCGTGGGGAATGCTGGCCGCCCTCACCTCGGGGCTCTCAGCCCTGCACTTGGCTGGGCCCGGAGTTGGGGGAGTGGTTGTTTTCCTCCTGACTGTGCATGACCTCTGTCCGTAGAGACAAGTACCGCTACTTCGCCTGCCTCCTGAGGGACCGGTTCGATAAGAACAAGGATGTGAAGGACATGGTGAAGGCCACCGCGCTGCTGAAGGCCGGCGAGGAGGAGTTCTGGGCCAACCAGCACCCGCAGCCGTACATCTTCCCCGACTCCCCCGGGGGCACTTCCTACGAGAGATACGAGTGCTACAAGGTGAGGCGCCCGTAATGCTGGGGATTGCTGCGCTTGCTTTACGTAATAGTGACTTGGACAGGGCCGCAGCTTGGCTCAGCAGTGTCACTTCATAGCTCGCTGAACATCTGCCACTTGTGTGGGAGGAGCTGCTCTGGTCCTTGAAAATGGATCAGTCTGAACACCGCTAGTTGTTCTTATGGTTTATTATCCCCGGCATAATCATCTGCTCTTTTGCCGAAGGCAGTCTGCCCCGTGGCGGGTCAGGCTGGCACAGGGAAGGGCTGGAGCTGAGCTGGGGGAGCGAACAGTGCCGAGGAAGCTCTGCTGCCTCCCGAGCACAGCCTTGGTTCCTCTGGGGAGGTCAGGTGTCGCTTTGGCTGTCGGGGACTTCCCTTCACTCCGTCCTATGGTGCTTCCAGCATTTTGAGCAATGGTACAAGTTATAATTTCCCTTCATATGCTGCAGTGCCAGATTGTGTAGTTTGTGTGCCACTGTGTGAAAGGAGCGGTGCCTGGAAATAGAAGCGTTATTTTTAGACTCTTTAAGGCACTTCTACAGGCTTTGACCATCGAGATTGTTTTATGTAGAAGCAAAAGTTTCATAGAAAAACATGGAAAAACACAGGGACTTTGCTTTCTTGGCATCATCTTTTTAATGCATTAGAAGTTAATACTGACCTAGAGACTGCATGCACCCATTTCCTCATGAATTTGAAAAAAGTGCTGGCACAAGATTGGATCTGATCGGATCTTTTTGCATAATAATCCACGGAAGAAGAAAAATATGACATAGATTTTTATCAGGGGCAGAATAAAGACCATACAAGTGAAAGGAGAAGGACTTAAGCTTATGCTAAGGTCAAGGGCCTGAGCAGTAATAGGGATAATAGTGACAGAGAATCTGGACAGAAAAAAGGCCAGTTGAGCAATAAAAGGGTTAAAATTAGTCTTCCTACAGAAACACAAACTGGATTCTGCTCTCTTTTCCCAGTTAGATGGGCTAAAACTGTCTTAACAAAATGGCTGTCCCAAGGATTTGGCTGGTTTGTGTATCAGTGACTGTCCATTGTGGATGCTGCTGCAAAATGTAATTTTTAGATCTCAGGCTGCATGGTGGATTTAACTGGAGTTTGCTGTGTGCAAAAATTTTTTTACTTCAGCAGCTGTGCTTTTTCTGTTCAGTCAAAGGTTTTTTCTGTGATGAGAATCACAGGAGGAAACCAAAAGTGTGAGTATCACTGAATGAATGATAGTATTGGAGCAACTTTTTTTTTTTAAGGATTGGGAGTTTTGATGTCATTTTGTTTTTTAATCAGTGTTCCTCTCTTTAAAATGTAAACAATTAATTATTCTTAAATTGCTGCAAAATTTTAAATTTTTGTTTTTTCCCTTGTCAGAAGGTCTTAGAGGTCAGACCATTCTCAAGATCTTAAAGGCCTAAGAAACTGCTCATTTCTTAATAGTTGTAGATAAGGAGAAATGTGCTGTAATGTTCTGTCTCTGTCAAGTAAAATAAGTTAGTAATTGGAGAGAACGATTCCTTGAACCTGCTGCCTTTGAGAGAAGGAAGGGAAGAAATCAGATCTTCTCCTCCACCAGATGGAATTATTTTGAGAAGTTTAGAATAATCTGAGATGACCTGGGACTTGTTTTGGAATGCTGTGATTTAAGCAAGTCGCTGTGATGTCTTCCTGTGGGTTAGGATAATGTGTGAAAAGTCCTGACCTCTGCCACTTGCCTTGAGATAGTCAGGCAGCTCTTAAATGGTGTTTTTATGTAGTACTTCAAAATGGAACAAAACCTAGGGAGTAACACTGGTTTCAGCCTTTGTGTTTCATTCTTCTGCATGTGTGTACAAATCTGATTGCATATATAGAAACAGTATTTTAAATTATATTTTTCTTCAACAGCATCCTGAATGGTGCTTGGATTTCTGGCACCCTTCTGAGAAGGCAATGTATCCTGACTATTTTGCCAAACGAGAGCAATGGAAGAAGCTGCAGCGGGAAAGCTGGGAAAGAGAGGTCAGTGCTTGCTCTATGCAAAGAAAAGTCTCTTTAGCGCACAAGTATCCTGTGTGACGCAGATGTGTTCTTGGAAAAATTACTTGAGTGTCTACTGCAGTCTCAGACTCTTCAGTACTGGAGCCCTTGTCAGCGTGAAACACTGACTTGACCTAAAATGTCTACACGTTTGTTACAGCTTCTGAAAGGTTGTGAAGGGAAGTTGAAGTTAAAGCTGAACCTGCAGCCTTGAGTCAGTTAGTGACAGCTGTTGTAGCAGTTTTGTGAAAAAAAATTCCAAAGTGGGATGAAAGGAGAGACTAACAACCAGAGAGTTCCTCTGCTGCTGCTGTGGAGCTCTGACACTTGCTGGTTACACCTTTGAAAATGATTTGCTGCAGTGGTCATCAGTTGGGCATTGAGACTTAATTTCTGGCCATCCTAAGATGACGGTTGGAAGAAGTCGGTGTTCTTAGAACAGTTCTTTGAGTCAGTTGTATCGTATGGAGGGTGGCACTGAGCAGAATTAACACAGGGACAGGCAGCACTTGTGCTGCTTCAAGGAACGGGTGTTGAAAGCATGTGAGGGGCTGTTGGTGACGTGCAGGAACAGAAGTCTCCTACTGACTGCAGGGAAACTTGGTCCAGACTTGGAATTATCTGGCAGTTTCCAAAGCAGCACAATTCAGCCTGTTAAATATAGTAATGGTAGACATGAATTACATTGAAATAATGACCTTTTAAGTGAAATTTCCCTTATAAATCACTTACTGCTATTAGAAATTTCCTTCTTTATTAGGTAATACGAGCCTAATGTGATTACTGAGTGGAAGTTAATGTTAGGAAACATGAAACCTGTCAGCTGAAGGTGTTACCACTGGTTCCTCCCTGTGGGAATAGAGGCTCATTTTGTTCACCGCCTGGGCATTGAAAATCACATTATGGGAATGTGTGTTAATATGCTAAAGCAGTTCTATGTCTTATCTTCCAGATTAAGCAGTTACAAGACGAAACTCCAGCTGATGGTCCAAGAACTGAAGCTTTGCCTCCAGCTCGTAAGGAAGGGCATCTGCCCCCCATGTGGTGGCATCACGTCACTCGACCTCGTGAACAGCCCATGTGAGAGCACGTCACGTGTGAAGGGCAGTGGTCTGTGCTGCAGGCAGGTGGCACCTCAGTGACCACTTGCTTCTCAAAGTAATACAGAATAAAGCCAAATAAAGTAACAGAGAAGGTGTTTTACTGGCATACTGCTCTTCTCTAGCACACTCACACTTCACTGCCAGCTTGTGCAGGCAGTTCGTATCAGCCCCATAATTTGGAATGTGTTACTAAATACAGGCAAGGTGTTAAAGCTGGAGTTAAAGATACTGACAGCAGCAGAGATGGGCTTTGGGTGCTCCTGTAATGAGGGTATTTCTGACCTTGCTGCAGGATTAAGACATCTTTCCCTCCCTTCCCTCCTCATTAGGCTCTTTGCTGCATTTTTCACTTTGGTATCAAATCTCACAAGACACAAACCTTCCTTACAACATGGTGCGTTCCTCATGGCAGGGATAGCAGCGCAATAGAGCACCAGAGGAAAGCTGACCCCCATATAAACTGAATCCCAGATAACCACTGAGCTGTATCAGGTAGCACGTGTGGGCTGCTGAGGGTTGTGGCTCTTGTGTCCCCATTCATGGGTCACAAAGGGTTCTGGCAGTGTGACACTGAACTGGGAACAAAAAGCTGTTTGCTTCTGGCCCCATTCCCAGAGCACTGGTACAAGACACAGTTCTGCTAACACTTTAACTGCCCTCTGAGAGAACAGATGGGATACAGCCACTGGGCAAAGGCTCCTAAGAAAACCTGCCTTTTCAGCTGTTTTCCTATTTTTAGGGCTAGAAGAGGAGATGCAGGTTGCCTACTCTTATTTCCATTCTACAGAAGTTGCTTGACTGTGCCCATATTTAAACCTACGGCTTAATATTTCTGTGAACCTCAATTGAACGAAAGATGGCAAGGCATGAATTTCAGCTCTTTTAAGGACTAAACATGTAGCTCAAGAATAAGGCTTTAATCTGGCTGATTTTTAGAAAGTTTTAATATGCTCCTTTTCAGTATGTCTACATGCTAAAATAGGTCTGAATTTGGGGGGGCGGGATTCAGAAAAACAGCTTTACATATTCCACAACTGAAATTTTCATTCCTGCCAGGAAGCAGGATCTGTTCTCTGTGCTCGGTTAGTCCAAAGGTAGTGGCAGAACTGAGGCACGCCCCCTTCCAGCACAGCTGTTCAGCACACGCCGCACCTCGGGTTGGAGCTCTCCCTCGGAACAAGTCCTTTCAGCACTGAAACAGCCGAGCAAAGCACTGACACCTGAGCCAGACAGGATGCTCAGCAGTACTTGAGATACAGCCATAGAGATATGGGGGAACAAAACCATGATCCTTTTGGAGACATTTCCAGCCAGACCACCTTGGCTTTTCCTTTAACATCTTCCTGATGTTATTGGGACAGGATGGGTTGGAGTTAATTTTCTCCATAGCAGCCCTCATAGTCCTGGGAAGGTGTTAAGAGTACAGCAGTGCTCTTGCTACTGCTGAGCAGTGCTCCACAGCATCCAGGGTGTCCACTTGGCATTCCCCCTCACCAGCGGACTGGGGGTGGGAAAGATCTTGGGAGGGTACATAGTCAAGACTCAGGATAGCTGACCCAAACTGACATCAGGGCATGGGCTCCTCTCTCCAAGGGTCCACAGGTTCTGCCGGGAGCCCACCCCAGCACAGGCTTCCTATGGGCTCTCAGCCTCCTTTGAGCGTCCACCTGTTCCAGCATGGGCTGCAGGTGGATCCCTGCTCCCCAGTGGATCTCTGCTCCATGGCTGCAGGGAAATGTCTGCTCTGACACCTGGAACACCTCCTGCCCCTCCTTCCTCACTGACCTGGGTGTATGTGGGGCTGTTTCCCTCACATATTCTCACTCCTCTCTCCACCTGCTATTGCAGTCACACAGCAACTTTTCCCCCTTCTTAAATCTTTGAACCCAGAGGTGTTACCACCATCACTGTTGGGCTCAGCCACGGCCAGTGGTGGGTCTGTCCTGGAGCCAGCTGGCATTGGCTCTGTCAGACATGGGGGAAGCTTCTGGCAGCTTCTAAGAGAAGCCACCCCTGTAGGCCCCTGCTACCTAAACCTGGGTTCAGTGCAGTGACAAATGGAAACCTTTAGACATTTAGACAAAAATGAAATTATTGCAGCAGCAAGGAAATAAACTAGGCTATTGTATGGCAGCTCCAAGAGGGAGCAATGTCCTCCCCCTCTGCCTTTGATGCTGAGAAAGCTGAACACAACAAAGTCTTCAGTCACTTGGGGAGCTGTGGGAGATGGTGCTGGTGTTGTGCTTGATATATTCTGGCTGTAGCACAGGCAGTGCTGACAGCAGCAATTTTCGTCCTCTGGCCTAAGGAACTATGGTCCAGCACTGAGGTGGATGCACAAAAATGCAGTTACCTGTGCTTCCTGGCCAGGAAACAGCGAGGTGCACAGAAATGTCATCAGTTACTATTTAATGGGAATTTCCATTGTTAGCACTTCACTTATGCTCCACTGCTACCCTGCTGGTGCCCCTCAGTAAAACAAAGCTATATGAAATTTTATTTAGTTGCTTTTTAATCCTCTCTTGCTTCTATTACACACAGATGGAACCTGCATGATCTTGAGATGTCTGATGAAGGCTACCATTGATATCCAATGCTCTGGAAGCAGAAAGTCTTTAAGAAGCAAAATACAGAAGTTTTTCAGCAGTTCTTTATTTATAATGTAGGCTTAAGCAATCATTACAATGTAGAAGGGAGACACACTTACAGCAATTATTTATACCAGTTTAGAACAAAAAACTGCACAGGGAGAGGTCAACTCTCAGTACAAACTAGCAACTAAACCACAATAATTTACCATTAGAAACATTTTATTTTTCAGCTGTGACACTGCTTTTACAATATGCAAAAACACAAACAATAGAACTATCCAAAGTGTTTTGTCACATTCTTTCTACATTGAATTTGGCAACATTTTATATTAAATTTTACTGATTATACTAACGTTTAAGAACTAAACAAGTGAAAAGCTGTACTTGGGTACAGTTACATCCATTTATTTCAAAGGTTTAAATAACACTTTTAACTATTGAGATTATCTCCTAGCAGTTTTTGTTTATGCAAAAACCATCTCAAAGCCTCATTTGCACAATGCATCAGCTACTGTATCAAGATTGGTGGGCTACACCACAGGCACTACTGTTTATTATATTCTGTAATAAGGAGCTTGTTTTTCAAAGAAAGGAAGGTTTAATATTTTCTAAGGATCATGCTTTTTTTTTTTGCTTTTTGCTTTTAAGCCATAACAAAAAAAAAGTTTAGCAAGCACAGCAGTGTAAAATGTCATACAGAACACAGTGACTACACAGTTACTAGAAGTTTCACATCCAATGCAGTTATGTATTAAAGCATAAGAGGTCATGTAGGCAAGTCTAGAGCCAACAGAAATCTGCAGTGTGTGGTGGAAACCAGCCCCTTATGTGTGTTATTTGGTGCATTTTTAAACAGTCCCGGATCCGCAAGTCTGGTGTCCCTTCAAATGTGGGTCTGCTGTGGGTGGGCAGACAGCATCCTTCTGGATTGTCTGACTGGAACATGTGTCATGCCAAGGGGTCTGCACATTTCTGTCAGCATTAGGAGATGGGTATTGCAGCAATAACTTACTTTTACTTTAAGGAAAAAATCCAACTCTTAATGATTCTATCAATAGCGTTCCAAAAAACATTACTTAAAAGTACAAAAAAAGAGATTACAGTATCAGACTCCCAGTATTATCAAAAAACCAGTATCTCCCCCCACCCCCCATCCCTTTCTTTTCGGTATTTAAGAAAAGCCAATCAACTGCCATTTAAAAGAAGTTAAGAAAAACAAGCCCCTGTATTGGAAAGAAACATTCGCAGTTTATTAGATCACAAGCTGGTTTCACCTGTCAAATTTTTAAGTGTTTTCTCAAAATAGTTGGGCTTTCTAAGGTGCCCAGCCTGCTGGGCAGAGTCAGAAAAAGGCATTTTGATAACATCTACGAACTCCCTGCTTGCATTTTAAAAATGTTTTCACATTTATAACTGCCTTAAGCCTGTTGTCCTTGTTTGCATTCAGCGGAAGGATGAGTGGAACAAAACGTGAAGGTGGAAGAACCAAGCCTACACAGTTAAGGCTGCATGCATGTGACTGAGAGTTGCTGCTGTGCAGTCAAAAAAGAAATGTGGAAAAACCCAGTTTTTAAAACACCCTACAGAAACAAAACACTGCAATCCAATATGGCTTATTCTGATGCATTTACCATGAAGCTACTAGTAATTCTTCCTACTAGGCTACTTTTGTGCAACAGCATCTGCTATTTTGATGGCATCTCCCTCCCCCCACTACCCCCAATAACTCTACCAACTGCAGGTTTCTTCCTTGCATTATATATTGCTTTATTGTCAATTTTTATTCCTGCTTTTCAAACTTTTTTTTAATACTTAAATGAAGATCCGTTCCACATAGCTGGACTTAAACTGTAGTAAGTCCCATTGTTCTATTTTTTAACTTCACTATTACAAGGCGCACTACAAAAGCTTGCAAAAAAGCCAAATTTTCATTAAATCCCTTTGCTGAAATTAAGTACTAGACAATTTTTTTTTCTCCTATGATTTAAAACTTTACAAAGAGAGTTATAAAAAAGGTAAATGGGATTTGGCACCTTCAGAAAAAATTAAAAGTGTAACTTAGATCAAAAAAATGCAGAAACAAAATCATTGATATTTACAAATTAAAACACCACTGAAGATTATGTCTTACTATGCTCTTTCATTTTTTTTCTCTTTTAGAGTACTTTCAGACTGTCTGTTACCGAGTATTTTAAAAAAATCATTGATTACAGATTGGAATGGATAGAGACAAATTAGTTTTCTCACAGTTCCTTCTCGGCGTTCAGTAGTCTGGCAGCTCCTCTGCTCCTAGGAAATACGAGGTGCTGAGCGATCATTTGTGGTCGTCTTCTTCAGCTTGACCCCACGCCGGATGGCGTTGAGCATATCCTCTCCCTGCGGGACATCGCCGGGGCTCAGCTCGCCGGGCTCCAGCTCCGCCTGCCCTGCGGGCGCCAGGCTGCCGACCCCATCCCGCTCGCTCTCCTCCCCCTCGCTCTCGGGGACCGTCTGCCTCTGCTCCTCGGCCGCGCCCAGTTTCTGGCCTGGCGCCGGAGGGTTGACAGACGCTTGCCCGCTCCACGAGGGCACACTGGTGACACCTTGCCCACCATCTCCTGCTGCTGGAGACTCCGGATTTTGCTCGGGGCACTCTTCTGTCCCAGCGAGGGCACCGGGCAGCCCCCCTGGGATGTCAGGGACAGTTGGTGTTTTGACAGGAATCACGGGCGTCTTGATGGGAATCGGGCCTCCGCCGATGGTCCCGCGCCGGACAGAAGGCTTGGTCGAAGGGGTCCGTCGGATGGTGGCGACGCCGGGGGTGACGATGACGGGTCCCAGCGTGGTTGGCAGACCTGCAGTGGAAGCAGGACGCTTGGTTTGAAACATTCTGCGATAGGACTGGCTAATGTCACTGTTTCTTGGGATGGTGGAAGATTTGTCAAATTCCTGTTGTTCTGCCTCCTGGTCACCACTCACAGAGAAATAATCATAATCTGAAACTGATGCCAAAAGACAGAGTTAGGATCAAGCTGGAGCAGACAGCTGACTCACATCAGTAAGTCTGCAGTATGCACAGATAACCAAAAAAAGCCTGGGAGTCAGTAAGAATGAAGGGAGTTTCCACCTTTAGAAGGAAGAAAGTTTGAGGTTCTGTGACCAAGATTTGAAGACTGTGTGGTTGAAGGCATCACAGCAGATCAGTCCTACAGCTGCAGGGAGCCCATGGCTCTTGTGAAAGAGAACGAGCTCAATATTTGTCACCAGTGTGAGGATACCAAAACCGGCATCCTACAAGGCATATGCCACCACTTGTAGATAGAAATACTTGGAAAATGTACTTCAGATTAGGTAAGTGGGTTCAGGGGACCATGTACCAGTGATTTCAGCAACAAACCTGTTTATTTTGCAAAGTAAAACCCAGCTGTCAGCTCTGAAAGCTCAGCCTCAGCTTTAATAATTGCACTGGGTTCCTTCCTCTCCACCTAAGTGCTGAGCCAAGCTTGGCCCTCCACAAGCCCTGCTGCCTCCTGTGACTGCAGAGCACAACCAGCCCAGTTTTGAGCTAACAAAGCTTGAACTGCAAACACCAAACTTGGTCCGTCCCATCTTGCTGCTGGTTCTGAAACCGGGTACAAAACCAAATACCCCACTGCAGCTTCCCAGCTATGCCCAAGTTAAAGTCTCCAATGGATTCTTTCTTCAATTACAAAATTTCTGCTTAGGCAGGAAATGAAAGGTCACCAAGGGAAACCAAGGGCAGATTGAGAGTGCTGATGGAACACAGCAAAGCTCATGAGTGTGTATTTGCTGAGACAACAGCTCAAAAAGGACCCAAGAAGTACTGGATGCAATACCAGTGCCATTTGTAATTCCAGGATCCTCTTTAAAATGGTGGCATCCTTAAGCTGAAACTCACTGGAGTGATGCACAAGAAAATACCATTGTTTGGTACACTATGCAGCAATGCCCATTTCTATGTAGTTAATAAATCCAGGCTGCATTCCAAGCTGGAAGAAGCTTCCAAACAGCAATGCCAGCCTTCCTCCCCAGCTGACTAAAAAGCCAGCAAGTGATAGCTGCTCCTTGGCACCATGATGTGAGTGTGTGATGGCCAGGATGGGAATGTTCTAAAAAGGAACATCTCCTGGATGGATACCTTGAGATGGGATTGTGTCCTCTGAACAGCACGGAGTTGTTGTCTGGGTGCTGTAGCCACTGGAGCACTGCAAGGAATCCCGACTGCTCCTCTGGGTGTCCAACTGCAGCCCTCGGGACAGAGCGAGCGCCAGCTCCTCGCAGGCCTCCATCTCCTCACCCTGCTGCTTACACACAGGAAAGAGACTTGTTACGCCTGCAAGGGTCAGTCACCTTCACCCACTTTTAGATGTCTCTCCTCCCCAGCAGAGCTTGTCACCATCATAATCCAAGAGGATTGTGCTCAGCCATTTACTCGGGCTTAGGAAAAGACGCTTCTTTGGAGTCCACTGCTCTATAAAAGTCAATACCCAACGGCACATTCTCTCCTGCCCGCACAATTCCCACTAACCACAGCACCACATCAGTACCACTTCCCAGATAAACACAACATAAAGCACAGCAGAAGTCCTGGCAGGAGCCAGCACGGCCATCTCCTTTACACCAAACAGCACATTGGAAATTAGAGCTTTACCCGTGTGGCAGCTGACACCGTCATGCTCCGAGGCCTCTGGGCCTCCTCGGGGGGCGCGGGGGGTCCACTCTGAGCTGCTCCATTGAGATCTGGCTCACGCTTTTCTTTGCGGCGTTGCAATGTGTTCACCATGGGCTGATCGTACGGGCCTGGCTTGGCCCAGTCCTAAGGAAATGACCTCGTTAGGGACAGCTTTCATCAGGAACTGCGCTTTAATTACAGCCAAAACTATGCATAAGGGCAATTTTAATGCAATAGATTGTGTATCAAACTGGACATGCCTTTCTGAATAAGGTGAGAAATAAATCAATTTTGAGGGTATTAAAAATCTTCATTTACTAAACCTATTTACTTTATTAAAAGGAATCTACCCTTCTCTTCTACCTAAACATTTTTAGATGAAGATATTTAACATTTTGATACTATAGGTTTATCTAAATGAAATTCTATGGTGTTAAAGCCTATATTTTCAGAATTTCAAGCACAAAAATCACTGTCACACAGGAGAAGATATGTATAAATGTCCAATCAGTGATGTAACTGTTCCAGATGTACACAGGTTCTAGTATTACATGCTGTTACAGATGTCTTCAGTTCTGAAAAATTAGGCTTGAACAGATTTTTCATACGCATTAGTGGAGCAAGTTACTCTGAGTAATCTCTCAGTTTACTTACTAACTGAAGTCTAGTTTATAAGGATAATCTGTACTGAAGAAAGACTAACCTCACTCTGAATTACTGGTGCTAAATTTGAAACAGAAATTCCTCAGGCCCTGAGGGCTGTATTCACTAGGGGCTCTATTAAGCAAAATCCTGAGGGTGTCCAGAACCCACACACTGCACACAAAGGGCTGGACTGATCTGTGACCTGTGCTGGGATGCAGAACCGGTGCTAAGCAGCAGCTCCCCCAGTGCCAGCTGCTGCAGGGGGAATCCCAATCCTAAAACAGTTTTCCTTCACTGAGACAAAGGCTGCTTTAAAAATGAAAGAAACAACTTGTGCATGAGCATGGGCCCCACACCCTCCCAGCTGCCTGCTGGGCAGCCTCCCACAGCCTTCTGACAGACAATTAATGATGGGCTAAGACCACATTGTGGGCTCTTGATGTGTCTCAGTCCAAGGAATGGTAAGTGCAAGGCAGCTGAACTGACACACCCCCTTGTACGGACACGTATTTTGGTTTTATTAACACATATGAAACTGCTTTGCCTTGACAGCTGTGTCTCCGCTCTAAGTGTTTTGCTGTGAAATACACGGGCAAAGTGCTTCTAGCAGAGACACAAGAAATGAGTCTTGTGAGAAATGAGAAACCCTGAAGCCCCAGGACCACTGTGGCCACCCTGTGTGTATCGCAACAGTCTCCAGCTGCTGGAGAGAGAAATGAGGGGGATCTGTAACAAGGTATCTCAATTTAGACGTATATACATGGGTCCCATGGTGCATATGCAGTATTATATAACCATCCACAGGCACTTAAAATCTGCACAGCTACTGCTGACTGCACATCAGCCTTGCTGAGGAACCAGAGCAACAGACAAGAGACATTTTCCCTTGCTCTAGGGCAGACTCTCCCAGGGGAACCACCGGGCAGGGTGAACTTTCAGGCTCTAGCAGAGCAGACATGTTTTGATGCCAAGTAACAGCCCTGCAGATCCAGCTGGAGCAACTGAAAAAAGTTACTGCACTCTTTTTTGGTGGTCTCCCCAAGAGAGCAAAATGAGCTGAGGGACCACTTCTAGTCTGTGGCAGTAAAGCTTCAGTTATCACCTGGGTTTACCTGGTGCTGAGCATCTTCTTAAACCACTCCAGCTGGACCTAGGAGAGTGTGCCCATCTATAGCCACGGGCCCAGCTGCAGGGAGAAGGTCGGGGTGTCCAATGTATGGTCCTACTAAGACAACTGGATGCCCTTCCTGCTCAAGTGAGTGCTTTGACAGTGCTAAATAAGCTCTTTTCCCCCAAACAGAGCCCAGGGCGCTTTCACCAATGTTCCAGAGCTAAACTATTCCTTCCTACCTAGGTGTTGTCAGCTTTGGTATCTTTTAGTTGATGCCGGAACACGCAAGGTCATTCAGAAATACCCACAACCAGATTTTAGGTCTGATTTTCACCATGCAGTGCCCATTCAGAGTGATATCAAACAGAGCAAATCAACCAGTAATTACATGGACCAAAAGGGAGCAACAACTGCTGTGTGCATGCTGTTGGTATGAAGAGGTGAGGACTGCCACAACAAAAGGAACACAAACCTTCCAGCTAGGGATCTTAGATGATGGTAACATGCCTGGCCCAATGGTGTAATAATGAACGTAGTCTGGAAGGAGGGCTGAGGGAGCCCGAGTCCACGCGCGGGAGACAGGCGGGAAATGAGGGAAAGGACCTGCACCAACTGAAGCTACGGATGGGTCACTTGATAAACTACAGTGATAAAACCCATTAGACAACTGGAAATGAAACAAATAAAAAAAACAAAAACAGAGAAATTAATATAAACAGAATGAATATGAAAATACACTGTGACTGATGTTCTAGGGAGAAAATCTCTGTATCTTAAAACAAAAGAAAGGAAACTCTTCAATTTGCTGCAAATGAAAAACAGAAAATTGATAAAATGCTTGGTTCAGAAGTGAGATAGCCTGAAAATTGTTATCTAAAACAAATTTCAGGCATCAGTCTAGCAGTCATTGTCTCCGAGCTGAGCAGCTTTGCCTTCTGTCCATGAAAGCAGCACACTGTAAAAAAGCCTTTGTAATTTAGGTATCCTGCAGACATAGAAACAGAACTTTTCCAATCCTGAAGGCATTTGCATTGGTGGCATTTAGTGTGTGTAGCTGGACAGAGGGGAAAGCATACAGCCTTCAAACATGACGTGTTCTGGCTGTGTGATGATACAGAAGAAAAAAAACAACAAAAACCAACAGCAAGGATTTACCAGATGAGAAAGGAGACCACTATGACTTCCTCCCCCAATTCTGAGTGTATCCCACGTAATTTATTCCAAGCATGTGTATTTTGCTTTCCTTTTTGGTCAAAAAAACACCCCCATTACTCAGTGTAATGTGTGCTACCTAATGGGAGAAAGGGGAGAAGCCACAAACAGCACAACCTGGGCAAGGTGCTTTTTGTCAGGCAACCAGCTGGGTCTGGGCAGCATTCCACAATCTCTTTGAGTAGAAAAAGTGGAGAATCAGCTTTTCTTAGAAAATTACCTCTGTAAAATGCCCAATTTGTAGCTATTCCTAGTAGCTAGTTTACAGGCAATTGTGGTTTTTATTCAAACAGATTCATTTCTAAAGGGGCATGCAACAGTTCCTATTCTCATCATCACAAAGAGGAATCCCAGCTGCATTCCATGCACAGGGGTTTTTTTGTCCAAATGTTGCAGAGTTTGGATAACGAGCTATTAGGTTTGTATGTCTTGGAGATGAAGTTGTTCACCTTATCTGTGGAGGCCCAAGCCCCCATGGTGGAGCCTGAGCTGACTGAGGTGGGGGAACTGCACTCGCTCACTGACTGGCAGGTTTCAGAGGCTTCTGAAGAGGCAGAGCTGGACGAATTCTGCAGCATAAAACAGCACCGCAACGCAGGGAAAGGATACACAAGCCACCAGAAAAGAAAAAAAAAATCACAAACAAAAAGACAAAAAGCACATACACAGAGACACACGGGAGAGAGGGAAGGATGAGAGAAGCAAAGGGTTAGGATTTTAAAAATCAATTAGAAACTGCTCAAAACTATTGCTAATGTTCAGGAAATCTATGAAAAAAAGTAAGCCATTTGCTTAATGAGAGAACTTGCCACACTGCTTAGGAATGAGGGAATTGAGGCAGTGATCTCAACTCCTTATTGCAATTTCAGCGTCTCAATTCTGCTGCTGTCTCAGAGCAAGAAGCTGAGGGAGCTGAGGGCACCTGTGGTCCAAACATGCAATGTACTGAGACAACTGATTTCTACAGAAAAGCAGATCATCAGTACCTCAAAGACACAAAGTTGAGATTTAAAGCATGGAGTAGCAAATGTCACTTACATTCACAAGTTCTTGTATATTCTGATCTGCAAAAGTGCTTGTGAAAAGCTCATCTGAGCTCAAGTATTATGGAAGAGAAAGAAGTGATACTTACCAAAACTGGAGGTTTCCAAAGTGCATGACCTGTATGCATGTGCCTCTGCAGGTAGGATGCATACACCAAAAGCACTCTGACCCAAACCCTCCTGCCCAGCAGCCAGCAGGAAGGCACATGCACTCTGCTGAGTGCAGAACTGGTGGCATGTGCATGCCACTTGCTTTCTCCTAACAGCAGAGACAGAAAATACCAGGGGTTTGGATGGAGAGTGAAGGAAAATGCAGGACGTAAAATGTCCAATGAACACATCAAACATTTTGCTCCTACCTAGGAACTTCTCCAATTTTCAGTGCACACCTTTATGTACCTTTGCTGCTGTCAGACCTCTACAACAGCATCTAATTCAACTACACAAAGGCCAGGGGGAATAACCACATGGACCTTTTTACCAACTACAATGCCCTTCCACATCTCCCCCTTGGAAGTGGCGTCCCACTCTGTAGGGATGTGCATCCAGGTCTCATCGAGAGCTTGGAAATGGTCAAGAATACTGGCTGAGTTGTCAGGGCAGGACTGAGCTCTATTCCCTGTCAGAAATTCAACACTAGCAAGACCAATTCACCCTTTAGTAGCCAAGGACTACTTGAAAAGAGTCCTTGTAGCCAAGGACTACAAGAAAAGCTAGAAAAAGGCTGAACCAAGGTGCCATGGGGAAAACATCCTGGAAGCTGAAGGAAATGCAAGAAGTCATGGTACAGAAACAGGCTCTCCTTGTCTTCAGAAACTTGCAAGGCACAGAGAAAGGGAACCTCTGGTCTTGCTAAAAAAGGATTCTAACAGTGAGAAAACAATGGAGAGGGAGGTAGAAGAAACTGAACTCCTGAAGGAAAAGCATAAGGAAAACACGACTGGCAGCAGGTCAAAGGATGCTTGGATCAGACTGGAGAGGCAGTTCCGAATGGCTGGACCCAGGTGTGGGAAGCACAGACCACCCTCCACTTCTTAGCATAACGTACATGAGGGACTGAAAACAGAAACTGCACAGCTATTGCTTGGACAAAGAGTCCCCAGACTTTGGAGTGCTTGTTCTAGATGCACATCCCCTGGCACAACCTCTCCTGGGAGCACACACACAGGGCTGAGCAATTTCTACTCTACAGAGCAATTTCTACAAATTCTACAATTTCCGCACCCCATGGTGTGAGAAATTTGACTATCAGATTTTTTCAACTCATTTTAGTAGATTCCTTTTTTAAAACTGTTTTGTTAGAATAATTTTTAAAATCAGTTTTTCTATTTTAGCTATTTTTTTCCCACAGCTGCAATAATGGCAGTTCTGTTCTGTTCCAAAACCACCTCTTCTGAGAAAAAGCTTAAAGTTAACACTATAAAGCTAAACCTGTGTTCTGCAGTGACAAGCACTGCCCCAAATGTACATTTGTACAAGTGCAGCTTGGTGTCTGGTCTCTCAGACGAGTCACGGCTTGTTCTTGGATAGTGTCCTTCTGCTTGGAATGGTATGCATAAGTTCCAGCAGGGATAAAAAAAAAAAAGCTTTTTTGGGCTACTGGACTGTACAATTACATTTTCCATCTGCTGTCCTACTAACCTATAAAAGGACTGTGGTCATCCTGGATTACTTGCATCTTTTGTTTGCTATGTTTTCCACTCAAACATAGCATTGCTTTCTTAACCCTCTCCCTTTCTCAAATAGGAGACAGAGCTTCCTGAACAAGGGTTTCCCAGGAGACCAAATCCTAATGATGAGTGTGGTCCAATGTCCCTCTAGAGTCACTGCAACATGGTCTCAGCTACTTTTCAAAAAGCTCTGGATAGTAACTCAAGGTCAGCTCCTCAATTTGTCTCATTTCCAGGAATCTGCCTCTACTGATCCTTCTTTCTAGTCAGGGACAAACTACTGGGAAACAACTTAGAAAAGGAATTTTAGGAGAAACAAGTATCTGGTGATAACTTACAGATGCATTTCAGTTTGGAGTTGATTTTTGGTTTTTGTTTGGTTGTAGGGTTTTTTGTTTGTTTTTGGGTGGTTTTTTTTAAGGTGTGATTTGGAAGCATTTCTTAATTTAAATGGAAAACTGAATAGCTGTAACAATGTATTTCCCCAATTCCAACTTGCAGCTATTTCAAGCAATGGAATCTCCTCAAAAGCAAAATCTTTCCAGCCTTATAACCTGTACATGCAGAAGCAAATTCACATTCAGTTTCCCCCTACTTCACTGTTTAGGGAAAGTGCTTTCCAGAGCATTCTAACAATAAAGACTTATCTCTCTGCTGTCTGACAGTGCATCAACATTTTTATCTTCATGTTTCTTTCTCTCCCTTTGCTTTCATCTCCACGAAGTCAAAAGCAGCCTATAAAATCCAACCATTCACTTCAAATCTGGTGGATCCTACTATTATCATCCCCAGAACCAAACATCACCATACTACTATCACATCACTTGATCACAGATACTCCCAGGCCTCAGTTTGTCTACTACACAGGGCAATGAGTGGGTTTAGCAGCACCAGTCACATCCAGTGTCCATCCAAAAGCCACTCTGTGCACCCAGCAGGTCTGTCAGAAGGGCTTTGTATGAGGTCACTGTGTGTCAAGGGCAATGCTGGCCATGGCTGACCTTACATCTGGCATTTAAAGAAACTGTTCCACTCCCAAAAGAGATCTGTGATGCTTTTCCAACTGTTCAGCTAAGCCCAAATGCACCTCTTCAGTTATGATTAAAGCTTTTTACAGTGACCTTCCCACATGTATAGCCACGTGCTACAGGATAACACTTTTACTCCCAGCAATGCTGCAGAAAGGTGATCCTCACACACCAGTGAAACGGCAGAGTCTGTTTTAATAATTGCTCTTTTTCCTATCTTCTATGCAAAGCATGATAACTGTAAAGAGTTACTACTCTTTCTAACAACTACAGGCTGGAAAGCAATCTTCATTTTGTCAGATATCTCTCCTCTGGTATAGTCTGTATCTTGCTCCAATCTCCAGTTACTCTTTGTTTGAGATTCCCACCCCTAATATGCGATTTTGGGGAAATTCAGTTTAATTTTCAGTGACGCTTCCTTGTCTAAAATGTAGGCAATCTTATATATATATAATAGCTTTACACAGCTCATATACTCACATTCCTATAATATGGAAATTTTACATAGCCCCCTTCTACTTGTTTTTCTAAAACTCATTAAACGAAAAGGGCTTTGTTGATCCAACATATGCCACAGCATGTAGCTAGCAAACACCATCAAAGTGTCCACCTGCACAAGATATACAGCACTTAATTTCCTTTGTTGGTTCCAGAGCTTGCTTTTCTGCCTCCTCAGTGTCACTACTAGAAACAATGACATTAGTGTTTGAGACAGAGCAGCAGCCTCCTCCCCACCCAGCACCGACGCTCCAAGCACAGCCCCACAGGGAGATCTGTCAGTTGGTTAGAGACACACAACACGGGGTAATGCTGCCCACTGAAAAGCTGCTGGTCAGCTCACAGTCACAGTTATCTGTCAGCACAACACACACAATTTACTTAGTGCTGAACATACAAAGCAAGACACTTAAGCAAAGATGAAGCAGCCAGGCAATGATCTGTTACCTTTTCCTCTGCGTAAAGGTAAACAGAACCAGAGACATACAGAGCACATACCTATTTGTTATACCAACACACTACATTTGTCACACTGCTGCAGCCTTCTACAGCTCGTGAATAGCTCAAGTGATACTTGGATCCATTTGCAACCTTATGGACAGTTTCTAAAATGAAGTGAAAGCGTACGAACTTAGCTGGTGTAAATCAGTGTGGCTCCCATCAACTTTCAGGATGTTCTGCCACCTGATACCAGCTTAAGTTCTCTCCTCTGCTTAACAGGGGAATTTGCAAAGAGAGGTGTTGGTTTTTTTCATGCTAAGAGCAATTGCAAAGTTACATCCCTGTCTGCAAACACAGCATCATCATGTGGATTACTGCCCTTTTATGCAGGTGCAGTGGGTATTATGAAAACCAAAGATGATGCTAGCATGTGTAACTGATGTATCTATCTTAAAAGTCAACTTCCTTACCTTGTTACTATTCCAGTTTACTTTATTACTGCTCATTTACTTTTTTGCATTTCACTTAGGTTAGCCATAGGCAATCTAAACAAAACATTCATTTTATTAGTGTGCACAAAGTTCTTCAGGATGTCATCTACTAAAAAAAGCTGAGGTATCCAGACTGGGGACAGAAAGGTATCATTTGAAAAGAAAGCATTTCTATTAAAACGAAAGAAGTAAATATATTTAAAAACCACTGAGCTTCCCTTGAGAACGTGTTCCAAGCCTAAATGAACCAGTGTTGTTTTGGATGATACCTCAAAAATTTGTCTAAGGGTACTACTCACTAAATGTTCTGCAAAAGGCAAGGGTCTGTGTGCTATCAAAGGTGGTCTAGGGTAGTTTACATGGGCAGGTGACACTTGCTGACTATGAGGAATAACACTCCCCAACCATGCCTACAAAACTACCTTACTCCCTAACATGTGAAAAGGAGTGCAACTACATTTTTAAAGTAAAAGACAATCTTCTCCAGTGACTTCAGGGTGTATTAAAGTGAGTAATACTCAACAACAGGATATTAGATTCACTTCAGTTTGCAGCTAAGATTTTTGATGGGATTTATAACGTGAGAAGGCAATTCAGCTTTGTTTAAAAATACTACAGCTGCTGTGTGATTTCTTAAAAAAAGAAAAAAAAAGCAGCAAAGAGAATTCAGGTGCTGGAGGATACAGGCCATGGAGCATTGCAAACCTCTGCCTGCAGATGGCCAGAGAGCTTTTAGATGAATGATGTCATGAACAAATAGAGCAGCAGCTTCCTTCTGCAGATCCAAAAATGCTCAGGAAAATTTTGCTTATATTTGTAGTGAAATCCTCTTATTTTGACTGGCTTCAGAATGTTATCATATATTACTATATAAATACTCCTTTCTTATGGGTTCCATAAAGAATTAAGAACACCTCCCATTTTCATGCAGAAACCTTATTTCTGCAAGGTGCTCAATTGAGAGTCCAAAATGCAAGTCTATCCACAGAAACGGGTGTCATAAAAATGGCAAAACCAATTCCATATGATAATGCTGGTAGCATTTAGAGTATCCCAGATCCTTTGCAGGGGAGGAATAAAAGAAGTCTTTCTGATGCCAAAGCCACCAGTACCAGCACTATGGCTGTCAAAAGGCTATTCTGGCATCACTATTTGCCCATTAAACAGCAAAGAGCCACCAGATATTAACCACTTGCAACCTGTGCAGGATATTAAGTGGCAGTCTCAGTGGGTAAAGTGAGTATTATTTCCTCCTACAAGGAGGGACTTCTTGCTCTTTGTTGTCTGTATTTATCTGAAAGTTAGGCATCTAGGCTCCCTCCGTGGCCAGCGAGAAAACTAAATCGCCCAAGAGCGACTCATCCCTTTCTTCAGTGCTAACTGCAAAAGCAGCATAAATCACTCCAGCTAGAGGCCCAACTTCTGGATAAATTAAATGCACTAAGACAAACCTTATCCTCAATGTTTAAACTGACTCCAAGGTACCCCAAAACCACATCAGATCCTTTTTCTGAAAGGTGAGCCAAGTTATAGAGTCCAGCTCACACTCAGGTTTTTGTTCTCATGCTTGCACGTACCTGGTGAGGTGCTTCTGGTGGCATGGGGGATGGCGATTTGGACTGGAAAGCATCCTGGGACATGAATCCAGAATCATGGGAGGACACACTGGACAGCCTCATGGGTGCCTGCTGAGGCAGATTGGAGCTGCGATAGCGATAGTGTGAACTAGGTGAGTGCGAGTGCGAGCCACTGGACCGGGAATCACTACTGTTAACGCTGTTCAGACTGCTGTGAGAGACAAAAGGAACAGAGAAAGGAAAGGGGAGAGGAAAAGACACAAGGGAGGGGTGGGGAGAGACCCATATACAGTACAATTAACATTCCACATGTCTCTAGCAACAGGCAGCATAAACCGGAAAAGAAAAATGTTGACAAATTAAAAAAAAATATATATATGCACATATATATCAGTAAAGAACCATAAGCAGCTGCAGTATCCCTGGCAACCAGAGAGAAAATGGCATTTTATCTTGAGTGTCACTCAAATGATCAAATCTTAACCACTCAAACTTCAAATCCAGGTTAGGGAAGAAGGAATCTCTACACGCCCTCCCTAGGATTTGCACAGCACCTGCTCAAAAACTGTCTGCTGATGGTTCTCTCCTGTTCCTGACTTACACTTGGCCCAGATATTCAATGGGATTTCTAGCAGGCAGACCAAAGACAATGGAGTGCATCTAAAAGTCTGCCTCTAGGCATGCTGCTGCAGACAGCCAGCAGGACAATGTGTGAGACTTCTGAAAGTATCACCAAACCCCCACACTTCAGAGTACCTGGGACTTGTTTTGCTCACTTGAAGGCTTCCTACCAGATAAAAACATGTGACAGCACACAGAGTGAAGCCAAACTGCTGGGTATAGAGCTTTAGTTAATAACAAGGACAACCAGAGAATTAAACCCCCAAATTAATATCCATGAAAAAAAACCAACATGATTTTTCGAAGAAAGAGATTGATTTTTAATCCTCAGAATCCATGCATGAGAGTAAGGACGTGCCAGCCACAATGTGGGAGCTTTTGGAATTTCCTGCCGGGGTGGCTGAGCAGGACTAGCAGGATGCACCTATCTGAAGGCAGCTGCCTGCTCCATTGGCAGGAGTCTGGCCTGAGGGATGGCTCTGAAGGACACGTGGTGAGGCCTGCACCTCCTGTACACAAATGCCATGTACAAAGGAGAAGTACAAGTCAGCGCGGAGCAGAGGAGCTCTGCTGTATTTTACCAACACATACCAGTCTGTGCCACACAGGTTTTACCATACAAGAAGATGAAATTGATTGGGAAGAGATGATGAATTTTTGGGGTTCCTTTTGCCATTTTCTTTTATAGCTTCAGGATATTGCATCTTTAAGCCTGTGCTCATTGCTCTCAATATGCACGTTTTCACATATATATATATAAAAGTACTGACTTTTTTTATATATATCGGCATGCAGAGACAAGTAGGTACATAGAAGTCGTGTTCACTTGCCCTGACATGCTGTAGGTAACTTTGCTCATACACGGGGAACCTGTAGTACATTATTCATAAAGCAAACTGAAAGGTAATCATTTGAGAGCAGCTAGAGAGGTGTTAAGCAGAATACACAACAGGGTATCTTCCTTTTCAGTAAAAGGAAAGAGTAAATGTAGACACCAGGATATGGGGGCAACATGCTTATAAACTGTTTTTTGAGAGAAAACAGTTTTTACAGGGAAAGCATAGACAGAATCCAGTGTTTCAACATATTTCAGGACAGCATTAGACAGCATTAAACAGTCAAAAAAACTTTTATCAAAAAAGCATTTCCATCTACCAGACTGATAGGGCAATTGCCAAGGATGTTTTCCCTTTTCGAACAGTTTAACTTACTGATTAGTAACAGCTACTTAGAATAATCTAAAAAGTCATCACATGAAAAACAGAAAAGGAAATTATGAATGGACAATCTCAGAGTTTAGATCAGTACAATCTGCTCTTTGATCCAAAATGGACTCAAGAGAACCGAATCAAAAGCATCTTTAAGTTGTCTTGGGTTCAAAAGTTGTTCAGTCATGCTCATCCTTTTTAATATTCCCAGCACACACTTAAATGAATAAAGACCATGAGGGACTGTTTCAGTAAGACTTGTTATTTAAGATTTAAGAATGTATACAAATCCATGTCACAGTCTGCACTTGCCTCTCTTTGCCCCCAAACAGGTTAAAAACAAGTATTACCAATTGACTTACCTGCAAACACTAGATTTTCTGGACATGGTAGTACTGGGAGAGGATGGAGGAGTCTGGTAAGACCAGCTGTAATCAGAACCTTTCAAATCTAAAATTACCTGATGAAAGATAATCAATAGCATCAAGGATGTGGAAAAATTTTCCCCCTGTTAATAGAAAGCATCTGCTTGTCATACAACATTTTTCCCTGCTACAAACTTTCAGGGCCAATTGACTCAGTCTTGGTACTCTTCCAAAATTACACTGTATCACACAGGACAGTCAGTTTCATCCTTGCCCTTCCTGGTACCACCATACTTCAACACTAAGGCTGCCACCACAGACGGAAAGTTCAGATTTGAATGGAAAAAAAAATTTTGAAAATAAATTGGAGATTTACTTTTTTGCATTAAGGAAGCTTTTCTGGTTTTTGTTTGTTTTGACTTAAAAAATTATTACAGCCCTTGAGTTGAAGTACTGTAACATTTTAAACAATTAATTGAAGATTCAGTATTCAACCACAACAGAGCTTTACACTTCTAGGTCAATGATAAGGTGACTAAAGTATGACAAAAATCTGAGTTCACACAGCAGGACTGGAGAAAAATGTCCTACTCAGATTCATTTAATGACACACATTTTCCTATGCATTTTAAGGACAGCATGGAAAAATGCTCAAATGTTAGACTCCATCAAGCTTCACAACCCCAGCAATTTTGTGACTATAAAACGACAGGGATGCTCAAACGTGGGACAAGGAGATGACACTCATTTCTCATACACTCTCCACAGAAATTGGGCATCTTCATACCCTTCAGAGTGTTACTGCTACCACTTCACTCTGGCCTCACCAAATATTTCAGAAGCACTCAGCCCCTGAACACAAATTTTCAAAACAAAACAATTCTTTTTAAATTGCTCATGTTAAAAATGACCTTGCTGCAGTAAAGCTTCTACAAAATACCACATTAAGCCATGAAACACTAATAGTCAATATTCCTTGCAACACAAAAGGAAAAATGGTGCAAGCCACAAATAAAATGTCTTCCAGGTAACAAGAGCTAACCTGTTCACTCGAGGATGGCAATTTGTGTGGATCCATGGTGAGACTTTTCAGGTCATCTGATATGGTTTGTAAATGGGTTATTTCTCCTAGCATTGATATTTCTTCTTCCTGAAAAGAAAAACGAGCAAGGCTAACCACAGCCCTGGTTTTAAAAATCAGATGTGTAACACAATATATGACCTTTGTCATCTTGCTGATGAATGTGGGGATGCCCAGTGGAGCTGCTTTTTCTTTGCACATTAAGTAATTATGAAAGGTTGAAATACTAATTTAGAATTTCGTCACTACTTGAAGATTGCTATAAATTCTGAGGCCCAGAAATCTGTTCTCTCATCAACACGATAAGTAAGTCTCAGCTTTCTTTTAGTGACATCTTCAGAAAAAGAGTGTCAATTTTGCTGCACTTGACAAATACCTAACTTTTCTATGTATACTCACTATTGTGCTCTAACAACTTTAAGCTTGAGTGTAAAAAGGGGTTAAATTCATAGTTTTTGATAAAGTTAAAGGAATTATACAGGTACAGAACATTAATACATCTACGACTGATTTTGGCTCAAATTACCTCGACAGCTAACTCAGATGATGATTTCTGCACTGTAAACTACCACAGTAATTCTTTAGCTACCATTTCTTCCAGGTCCTCTGAGTCTGGAATCCACCTCCTCCTGGCTCAGCCTTTCCTACTTCTCTAACTATGGTTTTCTGTTGAGACTGATGCTCTTTGTAAACAAGCCCTGGGAACATTTTCCCAGTACAATGGTGACCCTTCAGAAATGCACCTCACTTGCACAGAGCCATGAACAATTCCTTGTCAGGCTTCAGATAACCTGAGATGATGAAAATTTACTCAAACCTTTCCAACGAGCTGAAAAACTGTCATGTAGAAGGAAAAGAGCTATCAGAAAACTGCATGGAAGCAGCCTGCAATTTGTCAGATAATGTCATTATATACACAGGGGAGGACTTGAAACATTTATCAGTCTTAGCACTGGAGTAGGAGTAAGGAGGATTTATATTAAAATGTGATGTTAACAAGAAAAGCAGTGGAAAAAACTGCATTTGCAATGTCTCAGGCTGGAATGCATAGAGAACACAAACTGACTTCAGTCTTTGTGCCCATTGTTTACCCATCAGTCACCTTGAAGGTATTCAGTGTTTTCCACTGCTGAATTACTTTGAATGCCTACAAGAAAGGTCCCAACTCTCACCACTTGCTAGACAGAGATACAGGCTGAATTTTGGCTCTAGAAATTCATTCCTAAGACATAACGAGATACTCTCTTCAGAGGCTTTTGGCCTCTTATCTAATCTGTGAATTGTACTGACTGAAAACAAAGAGCTCTTACGATCACAGGGCGCAGCATCGAGATGAAAGCACAGAATCGACCACGCTCCTCGATCAGAGCTTTTCTGACAGCTTGCTTCTCCGTTTCTTCAAGCAGCAGGTACTTATCATTGACATCTTGTAAAGCACTATCCAGCTGGGGCTGAATGTCACCCCGTCCTGTATGCAGGAAACAATCAAGAGCACACTTTGTCAAAACTGTGCCTCTCCACAGAAGACAACATTATTTTCAGCCAGCACTGCTGCTGGATTGTGCTTTTGCAATTCAAATCTTAACCAGCGTTTTCCCTTAATTAAAATTAGTAAGGATTTCCCCCCCCCCAATTAAATCAAGCATTTCAAAGCATTAATTTTTTCCCCTTTTGCATAGAATAGAAATCCAGCTCAATTCAAAAGGTTTCAACAAGCCAAAGACAGCATTTTAAGCAAGGACTTTCTCAAAGCATTAGCTGTAGAAGCTCTTCACATCATCCTTGCTGAAAACCAACATCTTACTAACTGGGAGAGTATTAATCACGTGCCCAGGTATATTCCTCTTCCTTCCTGCATTTGTGCTTAACAAGGTCCTAATGAGAATTTTGTGGAGCCACTAAATGAATGAATCAATCTTCTATACAAGATGCTATTAAGGACATGTTACTGATCACTGGACCACTGGGTCCAGTAGTCTGCACAAACCAACTGCTGAAACAGTTTTCTTCATTCCAGAATCCAAAGTAAACCAAACCTCTCAACATAGGTTATTTTTACATATATATATATATATATAAATGTCCGATATATATTGATGGAAATAATAAAATTCCAGTGTTTTGCAATTAAAAAGCTTCCTTGTGTAAATTACAGTCAACTCGTAATACCAAAACTTTCTGTGACAGCTAAGTACCTTATTCTGCACTGACTGCTTATGCTGCATCATGCTAAAAAAATATTCCTCTAGGAATTAAGAGCTGCTGCTTAGACATACTATAACCAATAATGCTGCAGTTGCAAGATGTTTTCATGCAGCTTACACCCCTAAATATCTTAAAGCACCTCAGCTGTATAAATTTGTTGCAAATCTCCCAGAAATACCATCACATGCAATTTAAGTATCCAGGTACATATCCATGCCGTTGTTGCCAACTACCAGGAAGATAATATTGAAAAGATGGTGAGTGAGTTACAAGCAGCTACCCAAAATCCGGGTTTTTTTGGACAAAAACCTTTCTGCATGGAGGATTTAAAGCTATGAGCAAGAGGGAAAAAAAAGTCTCTTGGCGTGTGTAGTATGCAATGCAGATGACTCAATGTCAGGGTTACAAAGGAAAAACCTTTGCCTTACTATCACATGTATTTCCTTAATACTCCAGAGCAAGGCAAAGCCATCAGCTCTCCTGCACTGATACACAGCCAGAGGTGCAGGAAAAGAGAACAGCAATGGAAGCAAAGGGAATCACACTGGCTTAGTGGCATTACAGGCTGGATACATCCAAACCTCCTCTGTACAGAGTTAGACACAGTCCAGATAAAACTGCACTGACACCCACATGCAGAGTTCTATCCTGGATCCTGGAAGAATCACATGCAGTGCAACATGGACGTGGCCACCACCAAGGCCACTGGTACCAAACTTGCAGTGGTGTCTAATCCTGCAGGTCAGTCTGGCTGCTCTAATGTGGTCATAGAACTGTTTTGGAAGTAAATAAGAATACCAAAGTCTAAAGGTGCAGTCATCTGCTTCCTCCATCAAAATTAGCACCTACCAGAAACAAGTTATAGGAGAGCTTTGGGTACCTCCCTGAAGGTCTTGTGCCTTTTTTGTCTGTCACCCTCAGGAGACAAACTGGGCCTTCCTGCTTCAAGACCGTTCTGTACATTTCAGGCCCTCTCCATACTCTGCCATCAGATGCAGTGGTTAAACATTTTATACTTCTCTGGAGTTGTTCTTTCAAATTCTTTATGAAACAGAAACTTGCATCATTGCTCAGGCCCTTTTTGAGTGCTGCCTGGAATTACAATGAGTAAAACAATCTCCTGTTGTTCAAGCCTAGATACTGGCTCACTACCATGGATGTACCAAATGCAAACTATATTAGCTGCAAAGTAAAGCACACACTCATTAGTTCAGCTCTGGAGAACTGCTATAAGCATTCAGCTGCTGTACCATACGATCATGCACATAATGCAGTAAATCCTTGTTAAATGTATTTGCCTATGCAGTGAGAGCACACACACTTAAAAAGCAACTGGACTCCATTGACGACGTGGGTTCAATTATAGTGAATTTTGGTACTTTATGTGGACCTCAGAACACCACATCTTGGACCAGAGAAACAAGAGCAGCCAAAACCTGGGGCAAGAGTAAAACTCATTTGCACCTGTGTAATACACTCAATTCAACAAAGTTATGAGCATAATGTTCAGGCTGGTATTTTAACCCTTTGGCCAAAGCAAGTGTAAAACTGCACCACTCTCCAACATCCTCTGTACCTCTACAAAATTCCCATTTTACTTCTTCCAGTGAGTCAAGTACAGAAACAGACACACCACCTCCTCACCAGTATTTTCACAGACCCATTTTTATGCTCAGGGCCATTTGGGCAGTCTGTGAAAACACAGAAGAAAAGGGTATAATTCAGAGCAGTAAACAAGCTCAGGTGAATCATTTAGATGAGGCTCTGAAGTCAGATGTTTACAGATGAATACAGCTTTCTCCTAGTGACTTCTCATAACTCATCTTTTAGGAGGAGGAAAGCTTTATCAACATCCTTTGAAAGCTTCACAATGCAGACATCAATCTAGCAAATAGTTTGAAAGCAGGCATAGCTCTCTTCCCACTCCCTGAATCGCCAGCTGCACTCAGCTCAGGAATTTGAGGGATGAGATCTCTGCGTAACTGAACCAGTCTCCTTTGCTAAGCAGAGCAGAGCACATCCCCTCGACAGCACTGCTACACCCAGAGAACACCACAGGTGTGAGGGCCAACTGCTGACCACCTTTGCCCCTCAGCCACCCTGGGTCTGCACTGATTTGAATCTGCTACTTATCTCAGAAGGGAATATCGACCACTGGAGAACAACGCAGTTCTTTCCCCCCGAACTACAAGGAGAAGGGTAATTGCCCAAGGCAGTATTTTTGATGGCAGCATTTTTGCTGGGGTCATAAGGCACACTTTCATAAGGAACATCAGCAAGTGATTATTTCCTCCAGCCCACATTCTCTGGCCTTTAGGTTATGCATTCCAAAACACTTCCAAACCAACACAACTATCACAATGACATAAGATAGTTCCAGAACAGTCTTATCATGGAGCAGCTGTAAAAGTGCACCTGGAAGGACACTCCTACCCCAGCTGCAGGCAGGTTTGAGTGACCCACCACAGCGATCAGCCATGGTCAAAAGCATCCAATGTAGTCACAGGTTGCTGGTCTGCAACCAGCCTGACATGAACAGGATGTAGGGATGGTTCTGCAGAGCACGTCCAGCTGCACCCGGAACAAGTCAACAACCTGAACACTGAGGAGGAATTCAAATCCAGCCTTTCTCAAAGTGGAGCTCTGGTGATGCAGAGAGGAGCAGAAATGCAGATCAGAAGTTGTGGACTGAATTCTCCAACAGCACCATGCTTCAACAGCCTGGTGACCCGTGGCTGGACACAGGCAAGTGAGAGCTAATTATGTGCAGGGAGCTGAACTGCTTCTCATCAAAAGTAACATGAATCTGCTGCTACTTCAAGGAGAGTCTTAACGTGTTACCATCAGAGCAGGTGCTTTACATCATTACCATGACATGCAAGGGCTTTAAAGGACCAACATGCAACAGAACTTGCATTTTACAGTGTTTTGTGTGAATTCTGGCTGAAAGCCTCATGCAATTTCTTAAATAACTATTGTTCAAAAAGAACTTTAGTAAAGGAAAAATATTAGGGAAAAAGGAAAAGGCAAATCTAATTTTCAACCCAATTTCATGCCTATATTTTGTAAGACAACTTAAACTAGCAAAACTCTCAGCAGCACCAAAGTAGAATAGTAATTTTTAAATTCTCTCTGTACAAGTCAGACTGCTAAAGTTAACGCTGTTATTGACAGTGCAATGCAGCAAATATTGGTGAAATTACTATTTTCCATGTTCTCACATAAAGACTGTTCCCTACGACTTTTTAAAGCATCTGCACAGAACTTGAATATTCAGTACTGGACACTTGACAGAGTGGCAGAATCTACACTGTATGAGACAATGATGAGTACACCTCTACTCATACAAACCAAAGCAGGCTCCAAGCCAGTCATTCCCAAACCACCTTCTTTATAAGAGCACACCTGCTCCAGCTGCCAGGATGAACAACTCCTTTAAGGTCTGCACAGTAAAGCCAACAAATTAAGTAATATGGATCTGTGCTGAGAACAGAAGAATTCTGCCACCACTTACGGAAAGGTGAAAATCTCGTAACTGGAATTTAACTTCAGACTCCTTCAGAAACCAAATCTGAGCCTTTCTGTGGGCTACTGGAAATCTGAGTCAGCTGCTTATGTTCGAAAGTGCAAAGTTTTGCCTTAACAGAAAAGCTACAAGTTGCCAAATGACATTTCTAGATTGAATTACAAATCAGGAAAACTACAATGCGTGGTTTCAAAAACTGGGGACAAGCAGCAGGCTCAACAAGGCCCAGCTCCAGGAGCCCAGCAGAGCTGCCTCATTTAAGAGCTTCCCAATTTAATCAATCCAGGCTTCTTCCAAAGATAACACCTACATCACTACACTTACAAGTGCAGGTATGAGTACTTTGCTCAGATTCAAAAACACCATGCTTAATTCACAACAAGATCTCAAGGCAGCTACTTTAAATTTGCAAAATAGCTGAAACAGCACCCCAGTTTAAACATATTTGAGATGTGATCAGGCAACAGGAGACAACTGTGATGCTGAATTCCAGCCCTTTCCCTAGCATGAAGTAAATTTAGTGATTTCTCATCTATCAGGTAAGAAAGATGCATGCGATTTCAAGAAAAAAGGGAATTTGGATCACAGGTTACAAAGACCAACATTAAGGACTTTAGGCTCTAGACTTTAAAAGTCATATTAACAATAAGATACTCAATTATTTAAACATCACCTTGATGACGTGTCTATTCCATTTAACTTCTCTCCCAACTGTGACAAGACTTATCTGTCCATGTTAATACCTTTCTAAAACAAACCAGATGTTTATCCACAATACTGGTTTTCTTCTTTTATAGTGTTCCAATTAGATGCCAAAAGAAAATAAATCAAAGGATGATTTGTTCATTAGGATTAGACAATATTTTAGTTCCATTAGAAATTAAAGTCTAGGCAGTTAGTGAAGACCAGACACCATAAAGAGGCCACAGCAAGGGCTACAATAAACCAGCCACCAGGGTCACAGCATGGCACAGACTTACCCAGAGCCTCAGCTGTCAGGCAGGTGCGCATGGTGAGAAATTGCAGGACACAAAATTGACACAGAAAGGAAAATAAAAAAAGTCAAACTGGTATTCCAGCATTCCTAGAATTTAGACATTATCATCAGCGCCAAGACAAGAGTGAGCAGTTTGGACTAGACTATTTTGACTTCTTCCATTGCTGATAAAGACAAACGCATTACTTTTGCATCCTGGTGAGCTGTTGCAAACTAAACCCCTGGTTATTTACCATACACTTTTACTTAAAGAGACTTAAACCAGTTTAGACTCCTCACTGAGAACATGTTAGTTAACCTGTGCTTCAGAGAAAGCGCACAACACAATAACCAGACCCTGGTCAAGTGGCACAAAGCTCATGCCCTTGCAGGGAAGAGGGAACTCAAACCTGCAGAACTCTAGGCGGGTGCTGTGTGAATAACCACAGTACTTTTTGATGTCCTCTGCTGCAATTACATTAACAGATTGTTAATTAAATGAAAAGCTAATTGCTGATGCAATGTGGAAGAACATCAAAAAGATTAACTATGATATGTGTATTTTAATTTAAAAATTTTATATAATAAAGTTTTGTAATAAAACTGGCTTGCTGTCAAAAAGAGGGGAACGAAAAAGAGGCCTTCAAAACTCAAGGAATGAAAGTGAATCAAAGAAATGTCTTCCGTCACCAGTTAACTAACACGTCTTCACTGCATTTTTGTGAAGGAGAGTTAACATTACAAGCTTGCAGGGAAAAAAACCTCAAAACAACAAAACACACCAAAAAACCCTGCAGGCACTGTGGCCTTATCCACACAGGATTTTTTCCCTGCAACAGATAAGGATAATTTGCTCATTAGCTTTCCTCCTTCTGAGCTGCATTTTATTGACTCCACAGAGTTTTGGCTCTCACTTCAGTCATTGTGCCACACTTGATCAATTCAGAGGAATGAGGCTCCCTCCTGGGGGAGGAAGGCTCTGGCCAGGGATTCTCCCTCCCCAGCTTGCCACTCCAGATGGGGCAAGTGCCAAGTACAGAAAGAGCGCAAAGGGCTTTAATGCGAAGGTCAGCACTTGCTTTAAGAACTGAGACATTCTTCAGTTATAATTATATTGAAGAGCTTTATGCTTTTTAGTTTAGAGTCATGGGGTTTGCACAACCATCCTTGAGCAGTATAACAATATTACAAAGACCAGAGGATAACACAAAAACAGCTAAAAAGGCTCTAAAACACAAAGAGGTCATCTTTGATAACCAGGAGGAGGAAGAAAATGCACTTTTGGCTGTATTACAGTAAATTAATAACCATGTTCTACAGTAAATTAAAAATCATGTTCTATTCTCTGAATTTCATTAGAATCACAGAACATTTTCCAAAACTGCTGCATACTCAAAAGGAGAAATTGTCAGTTTGGATACTCAACACTGATGGGACACAAGAAGAGATGTTGTACTGAATGTTACAGGAACTCTGCAGAAATTTCTAGACATGTCTGACAGGTAAAACTCAGTTTTCATATTAACATGTGTTATATTATTGAGAACGTTACATTCAACAACTTCTTACATATCCATTTGGATTTAAACATCTTCCTCAAAGCTCACATAGTGTCACCTGAAGAACCTGAAAATGAAACCTACCAGTCATGTTTTCATATGCAGAAGGGAAACCTGTCTATTTATTCATTAATAGCCAAGCCGACATACAGAAAATATAGACCCAACAGGCACTCCAGATTTTACACATACATTCAGATACATTTTATTTTAGTCACTTGATCATTTTTCTTCAAGAATCATGCACTTTGTTAACCTTCCCAAATGGTTACATGCAGAGCCACAGCTGCTGACTCTCTCCTGATTCAATATAGCATCAACAGCTTCTAGCAGCTACGGATCCACTTATGAGGTTCTGACTCAGCAGAAACCTAAACATGGAATTTATTTTAAGTATATGCATAATTATTCTGCTGACTCAGGTTAGCTGGGCTGACTTCTGATGGCCAATGTTTGCATGAAAATAAAGAGCAATTTAGAAGATGTCTGCAATGCCATGCACTACACAACTTCATCTGTTCAGACAAGAGGTAAGTTTCAACGCTGGGGTGGGCAACAAGCCCTAGGGGCCTGTTCCCCATGGGAACAAGGGTGTAAGGAAAATGATGAACCTTGAAGATCACCATGACACCCCCATGGACTGCATGGATCTGGGAGATGGACCAGGATCCTATTTAAGACTACAAAGATTTAGCTTCAGGTGGATTTCTTTTTTTCTTTTTTTTTTTTAATAGTTAAAGACAGGAAATAGACTGAAAACTTTCTCTGTGAGGTCTTTTGAAATGCAAAACCTTCATTTCACAGTCGTATCACTTTACTGAAAATACCCTAGCAAACTTCCAGAAAGGACCCTGGAATTCCTTTTGTTTTGTTTGGAAAGCTTAGTGTTTTCCCCATCACTTCAACCTTTGGAAACACCCTTACTGCAATTAACATACTCTACCAAACATAATTTCTAATACACAATCTTAAATGCCCGGCCTGAACTTTCAACTTGGCCACATGGAAGGAGAACAAACAGACCACGCACAAGCCATGGGAGAGGCAAACCCCGTGTATTTGGTGCCTCAGAGCCAAGGCGGGGAGCCCAACCTGCAGCACTCCTGCCAGGACGAGCCCATGACCCTCCTTCCTAAATGTCCTTGGAATGCAGTCAAGGAGCAAGGAGCTGCTGTGCATGCTGTAGCATCAGCTGTGAGAGAGAGCCTCTGTAGCCCAACACATCAGGGCCAGGGGACACCACTGCTATGACACAAATGAGGGAAGTGGAGGGTTATATTTGAGTTCCTACATTTGGAGCTGCCCAAAGCAGAAGAAAACCACTTTCCCATAAGAATGGGAAATAGCAGAATAAGCATAAAGGAGCTTTTTAGTAGCATGCACAGTACTGAAGCAAATCCAGAATTCAGCAAACATCCCTCTTGCCCACAGATGATCATAAAGTTAATTCAAAAGTATTCTTACAAGTGCTAGGAAGGGAGTGAATTGGTTGTTTTAGAGTTCCCATAGGTGAGTCAGTAACTTTACAGAAAAATCAAAGGGACAGGTCCCGCCTGAGGAAGAACAGAACACAAAAAATAAGTCTGAAAAACAGAGAAACAGGAGATTTGAAGACACAGGAAGACATTCGTGCACTCAGCCACATGCCTGCCAGCACAGCTGTCCCATAGTTCAAACCTCATTTGTGTCCTAAAGCAGAATAACTTCTGCACCTTTATCATGTTATAAATTAAACCCCTTCTGGATTTTTTTATCCCTCAGTAGCCGCAAGAGCAACATACTTCACCACACAGGACATTGAACAGATCTGTCAAGATGGGTACATACAAAAACATTTTCACAACATTTGACGTTGTAGTCAGACCAAAGCTTTATTTCCTCAAGATAGGGATCAGAACAACAAAGAGGGGAAAAGGCATCTGCTCCTGTTTTTTTCTTCTACATTTAAGTGTTGTAGATAACTTGCAAGAAGGCAGGGAGACCTTCCTCCCACCTCCTGTCCACTCGTGCTGGGGCCAACAGCTTTAGGCATTCACACTCACAGCCATATGAGCCAAGGCCTTCCTGCCTCTCTCCTCCCCAAGGGCCATGACAACAATTCTCAGCTCCTCAAAAATATTGCAGCTCCTCCTTTTTCCTGTACTGGCTACCTGTGAGTCCTCAGCTCTCCCACCTGCCCCATACACTCAAACCCCTCCTGACTCCTATTGGTTTTGTACTCTGGACCAAACACCACGAGTCTGACAGCAGTTCCAAGGGGGACAGCACAGAAATACAGCACCTTCACCACAACTCCAAAAGAATATTGTAACAGCAAAATTAAGCAAGGGAATTACATTTCAAAACAAACAAACAAACAAACAAACCAACCGTCAATCACATCATGGCTGCTATAACAATGATAGTAAAATGAGGCCTGTTCCACTCCTTGCTCAAGGATGTCTAATCCTGAAGGAGGACAAAACACCAGTTTCCTGACTCTCATCATGAGACTTGGCTCACATTTGAGAAGGGGGATATGAAACCAGAAAATCCAAGAACCAAGTCTGCTTGCTTTAACCACTGTTGACAGATGCAGGTGGCATCTGCAGTACGAGAACAGTGGGTTGTTTTTTTTCCAGCAGCTTTTAAGTATTTCTCTTTCCTCTTCACACTTTACATTAAATGATGTCTCCTCCTTCAATACTGCAGACTGATTTACTGAACACTCAGAAGCAGGATGAAGAGGAGATGGAGACAGACAGCTGTCAATCCATAGAAAAAGGCTAAAAAATGGCTCCTTCTTCACAGATCCCAGACATCTACCCAAACCATTCCATGCTTTTTTCTCGGTGCTCACCTACCACGCACTGATGGGTTGCTTGTATCACACAAGGACAAGAAGAAATAAGACTAGAAAAGGTGGGGAGACAGGAAGAGACATGGAAGGAATTTCACAAACTCTCTAAACCTGTTGGTCTGAGGTCAGACATTTCATCACACAAAACGAGAAACATGTTTACGCATCACCCAAAAATAAAATCTTATCTCAAAAAGTCACATTCCCCTAATGATCACCATTTGATTTAGAACACTAAACCAACAGACAGACACACAGAACCTACTGAGCTAAGCTCCCTCTTGCTGGCTTTCATCTCTCCTTTTCTCATCTCTTATCTAAAGTCAGCTAAAATTCAAGAGCAGTTTTCCAGTCATGCGGCTTTATACCAGCGTAATTATTGACTCACCTATTAGGAAGGACAGTTAGAGACAGCTCACCTGTTCTGGGTAACACTACACAATTTCAAAATTTTAAGAAACTCCCCACTCCAGCATTTATTTTGCTTGGCCCTGGGTTCACAGTTTTCAGGCAAGAGGGGAAGGACAAGTTGCAACCTGCAGACTGAAAGCTGCTCAAACACTTCTGACCCAGCTGGGAAGAGCCCAGTGCAGGAAAGGGAACCAGGAAGTCTTTTGTCCAAGCTACCTATCATTGCTCCAAAGCCTGGTGGGGTTTGCACTTGGCCAAGTAAAACCCTTAGTGATGGCAAAGCTGCAGCTAGCAGTGCTGCATGTTTCCATCAAAACAGTGATGAAACCCCTGTGACGTGGTGGTGGGAGAGCAACAGGAGCATGAGATACAGCTGCTAAAAGAAACAATCTGCCTTTCAGGAAAAGTCTCTTTCTCTTCTCACTCATCTTTACTTTTCTATGATTGCCAAGTGCCCTCCCCCCTGACAACAACCCATGCCATCTTCTCACACTCTGATCGATAAAGTAAGGTTTAGGAGAGTACAGGCTGTTAAAAAAAAAAAAAAAAGGAAGAAAAGTGGCAAAAAGGGAGAATAGTGAGAAATGTTAATAGTTAGGGAACATTTACATAATAGCTTTTTTTATATTATTCAAAAAAAATTTTGGAAAATTTTATGGGTATCTGCGCAAGTTATGTTAAGAGTGTCAGTGTTCCTAAAAAGAAAAAGTTAGCAGTAAGAGCTCTATTTTAAAACATGATTGACTTTGCACAAACAGTTTTAAGGCTTTTGTATAAGAACATTAGAGGCAGCTTCAGAACATGATTTAAATGACACATAGTTATTGTATCCTGGTACCCAACTACGTACCAGGAATACATTAGAGGGGCAAAATTATTACAGTAGAAAGTCCTATCGCTGTTCAATCTTTGTCAATGGACACAGCTCAGAAGGTTGTTAACAGTACAGTATGAAGCAAGTTACCTTTCTTTGCTTTCTTCTGTAGCTTCAGTGTATCAGATGATTTCTTTTTTATCTCTTGGCGGGCTTTTTTGTATTCTAAAAAACACACACAGTCTCTATTAACAGTATTATCAATGTCAAAATGAATGTTTTTCACAGAAAAGGCTACATTTAAAGACGTTAGACTACAAACTTTTAGAGAACAGCTACTGCTAAACAAAGTGGCTTAGAACTCACATTTTGTAAAGCCTATACATTTGGCTTAATACAACATTTTAGGGTGTGAGCACATTCACATACCAAAATCTTTCCCAAATAAACAAAGCCTTTACAGAAATAACAACTGAGAACACAGTACAAAATTAGAGTGCTTTTCATTTCAGAGACTCATCCACTCTCAGGAATGGAAAACAGAGATGACAGGTTTCTCGAAACATCTGTGTTCAAAAAACAAGTATCCAGAAATGGCAAGGCAGAGAATATCCTGTGATCCCTCTCCAGCATGAGAGTCAGGCAGAGGAAGAGGGTGCTAAAACTCTGCCCAAGGAAGGGTCACATTGCCAGATCCTTCTCATGAAGTGGAGCACACTGCACTTGTCCTCATTTTCAGATGAGCTGCAAATCCCAGGAGAATTAAAATCCCAGGACAAAATATTCAACCTCTAGTGCAGGAACACTAAAGGTACCAGATATGAAAACTGCTACTTAAAAAAAAAAAAGATAAAAGGTATATATGCATGTATATACATATACACGTACATTTTAACAAATATCAGTATTACTACTTTTCTGTAGATGGAAAAACAGAAGCAGACTGATGGCAGGCACAGAAACTGTACCAAGGCCAACTGCACTCCCAACACCCAAGTCTGCCCAGCAAACTCTAAATCTCACTGCCACTTTGGCCTGGGTCACCCCTACCTGCATGACCCCATGTTATTCCTCTCTCCTGCTCACTACATGCTTAACATTCTCTGCACCACAAGTCAGGAAGTTTTTCAAGAGCTGCTGATTCAACTGCTTCTATTTGACCACAGTAATAATGGGGCAAGAAGGACATCCTCTTTTGGAGGTCAAGCCCACTCCTTCCCATCAGTTCCACTCTCCCCTGTACAAATTATGCTGCTGCTGCTTCTTTTGGACATACCAAAAGTCTTAAATTTTCAAGGGTCAGTCAGTGGCCAACTGCAATCTGCTTTCAGCAGCTGCTCTAGAGGGCCACCATTCCCAATACAAGTTTTGCAAAGCCAAAGGCATCTACCAACATGCACTTGCTGTGCAAGACTTGGCTGCCTGCTGCTCATTCCCCCAGGAAAGCCTCTGGAGCCATCATCACCACTGCAGCCCTGGGCATCACATGTCCAATAGCGGAGCTTTCCCGTTCCCCAGGTGCACCTTCTGCATGGCATCAGGTATAAAATAACAATGCTCAATGTTTTACAGGGCTGTGCAGCCTCTGCAGGATGCTATGGCTGAGGCATAGCATGATCTTACAAGCTGCTTTTAACGACACCCCAGGGCTTTGCAGGGATAGATGTGGCATCTCCAATCCTCAGCACATACAGGGAGAGTGGGCTAACAGAGTTAGACCCAGTCACTGCTTACCAGTCTAGAAAAACAACCCACCCTCAGGGGTCCTGCAAACTAAAGCTTCAAAATGCATATGGCAAGGGTTAAAATTTTGTTAAGCATCCTGGGAGAGGAGTGTTTTAAAAGAGAAAAACTGCTATACATATTTAAGCATGTCATTCAGTTCTCCAGTACAAACATGAAAAGAGGAAGAAAAACTAATATTACAATCTTATTCCTATTACAAAATTCTTCCTCTGTAACTACCTTTTGCATGGTCTTTATCCAGCTGATTGGCCACTTTCTTCCACTCTTCCATCTGTTCTTGAAGTGGGTTTATCAGACAGTCAATTAAAGCACTAATTTTGTTGAAAAAACACAAAGAGCAATCAAATCCTGCAGATACCCCTATTCTTACAGAGAGAGCCAAGGTCAATATTGGAGTGTTTTTACTTTTTGCTGTGACAGCTACCAGTGTCACAATGTAAATACCAGAACATAAAAATGTTTACAGTAGAGAAAGCAAAAGAAAGACGTAGAATAAAAAAAAAGAACCAAAAATTCACATCACAGGATAACCAGAATTACAGAAGCTCAGGACAGTGAGGAACAGAGTGTAAAGCAGAGGAGTGACCCGAAACAGTTCAGTGTAAACAGATCCTACTCAACTGTCACACAATTTAAATGGATACTCTGGAGACCAGAAAGGTTCACGCAGCCATGGAGATTATAAACTTAAATAGCACATGTATATACACAAGAAGACAGAGCAGTTGTACAAGAGAACAATATCCTGCCCAGTGATGTGCCTCACCTCACACTGGTGGAGTCCATGGTACAGCACCAGTAATGCTCCACTAATTAATGAGACTGGGATCAAACAATTTAAATAGCTAACTCTGTGGTAACTGGAGACTAAAATTGTCTCCTCATGGCAAATTTAATAAATAACTTTATTTTTAAAAAATCACGGAATAATCATAGAATATTTTGGATTGGAAGGGATCTTAAAGGTCATCTGGCTCCAACCACTCTGCCATGGTCATGGACACCTTTCATTAGACCAGGCTGCTTATAGCCCCATCCAACCTGGCTTTGAACACTTCCAAGGATGAGGGGAAAAGGGGAAAGACAAAGCTGGTCATCCGGCAAGTGGTGAAGCATCGTTTTTGTTCACCTAAGCTCAAGTATAACTTTTATGTCTGGTTAAAAAAGGCACACATGCAAACTACTACTTACTACAGAAGTAGTTTGTTTTTGTACAGCCCAGGTTGCACATGAGTTAATCCTCTCTCATTACCTCTACAGTCTAATTTCAACTGCAAAAACAGGATAAGAGAATTTGCATTTCCTATACTGCTCTGCTGAATGTTTTTCTCCTGGCTGCAAGCTATTTGGGCTGTGCAGTAAGCTGAGGAAGCAGCACAACAGTGGTTGCTGCTGCTCATTTAAAACTTAGCAACAAAAATTAAAGTCCTGAAACAAAGACAGGTCAGTTGGTCACATCAGCAGCCGCCTGCTCAGCACTGAGCAACAGGAACTGACAGTGTGAATTTGCAAAGGTGATTTGAGGTGAACTGGCCCAGCCCAATGAATGTGCAGTGAAACCCTGCGTGTTCACAGCACCTACTGTGCTGCAGGGAGAAAACAACTCCTGCTCTCAGTGACACGGGCTGAGGTCAGCTGAGAAGACAGTGCTGGTGAACAGCTTTAGATGTTCCCCAGCAGCACATGAAGGAGGAACCTCCAGTGCTGGGCCAGGTACAGAGCCGCTCACCTTGAGAACTGTCGGAGTTTGGACTCTATACTTCTGTGCCTCATACACATCCTGGTGAGAGCAGACCCAATCTCTCTGGTACCACCTGAAAAACAAAAACAAAAAGGCAGGTGAGACCCCTGATGAGATTCCTGCTTGTGGTGTAGAGGCATAACAACCAGGATGGAGGTGCCAAGTCTTCCAGAGCAATTGTAAAACACATTAATAGTAACTGTAGAATCAACCAGGCTATTAACAGGGCAGATCTTAGTGGTATCTGCCACCCCAGAAACAGATTAATTCCTGTTTACCTAGAGACCAGAACTGAGCAACCACACACAATTAAAACGCAGTTCTTCCAGGCAGTTTTCTGTGCCATGAAACCCAACCTTGTGGCAGAAGACTTGAAAGGAAAAGGGTTTGA
>WEIT01016914.1:95634-135384 GCA_013389985.1 Dryoscopus gambensis
CTCTGGAACAAAGACACCAAATAACTGGAACAAATTGTGCCTGTTTGGTATTGTTCAAAAAGATAAACAGAAAGTCCTTTGTCACTTGCCTGATTACTCATGTTTTTATAAGGAGGTTTTGAAATAATATTATTTGGTAACATCAAAGAGCTGTAGCCTCATTGCATACAGGTGGGAAAAGCACACAGACTCCAGCCTGGGTCTGGACTCGTCTCTTCTGGCGATGCTGTCTGGCGTGTGCATTTGCACAAGCTGAGACAGACTCCAGTAACTCAAAAAGCAGTACAGAAGATGAGGAGAGGTGTAACAGAGAGAAAGCAAGTGGAGAAAGAGGACAACATCCACAACAAAGAGTGGATCTCTGTCCCAAAACATGGACATTTTTCTCTGGAACTAATTTTATTTCAGAGCCTAATGTTGCACAACTGCAATGGCAGAGAAGAACAAATGAACCAAAAATTCCCCCGGCTACTAGCAGAGCAATTCTGAATCAAGTTTAAGCAAAAGGTAGGTTTTTCAGGTTGAAAACTCACTGAAATGCTGGAACGTTAAGGATCATCAATGGTTAAGTGACACTGCTTTCCTAAGTCCGTTATATGAAAAAAGGAAGGGTTGTATTAGAACAATAAAAAGGAAATAAGGAACCATGTGTTTGGGGAGACTAGGAAACAAGGGTCAGTTACTATTAATATTAAATTCCAAGGTAACGGAATTTTAACTGAAGCACGACCAACCAAAGTATAAATATATCCCCTCAACATATAGTACAGATGGATGGGCAAGGTCTGCAGAACAGCCAAACAAAGTTCAGAGTGAGAAAAAAAAAAAGGCCACAACAAAATAAATTAAGGCTGGAATAAAGATGTTTTTCCATGGAAAAAAACTAAATGCAACTGGTTGGTGATGAGTAGGTTACCGGTTCTTCCCACCTTTTGAAACTTCATGTTATCCACAAGTGTTTACAAGAACATCAAAGGATGAGATGTTAATTTTATTCCGTAGATGAAGACTACTCTAATTAAGAGAAAGGAAAAGGAAAGGGAATGGTTTTGAGCAATTTTTGATGTCCCTTCTGGAAACATGGTGTCCCAGAAGATGTGTTTAGGATTCTGCTTGGGAAGAAGAATGAGGGGTGCTGCTGAAAAGTTTGGGAGGGCCAAGCCAGCACCTCTGCTTGGTCAGCATGGACCCAGGGAGGGGTGCAGCGAGTGGGTCAAGGTTGGCAAGGCTCACCAGACTGAACAAAAGACAGTACCAGCCCATCTTCTCCCATACCTGAATCCCACCTCTTCTTAATGTATTAAGAACTCCACAGCACTGGGGTTAAACAGAGCTTTACTTCCCTGTTCCCAACTATACTAGGTGTCAAGAATGCAAACGCTTCCTGAGAAAGAAAAAAAAAAAAATACAGGCTTCTCACCACCCCCTGATTTATTGAGCTAGAGGACCATGGCCATCACCAATGCTTTCAGCTGTTCTTCCAGGAACACCTGCAGTGCAAAGGGTTTATCTCAGCTTTCAGCAGGTTATTGTAAAGGCTGGTTCCCACCAGCAGAACTGCACTGATGCTCCTGTTTCCAAAGGGTTGGGTTCAGCTGGCTGCACAAACTGGCAGAAGGGAACCACTTTGTACCACTGCAGTGGTTTCAAAATATCCAAACACAACAAGGGATGAGATAATTCAGATTTCTTTCTTTTATCCAATCTCACCTGCAGTGAACAAGACCAACATACGCTTTCTATAAATTATAGTTTGATGAGCAGTTTACTCACAGCCAGAGCGGGCAGCCAACGTGTGTGCTCTGCACACAGAGATGGACCTTACAAGCAGCATTAATATGTGTGCAAGTCCTGGTACTCGCTATGCACCTGAGTAATCAAAAGCTAGTAAAAAGTTTACTGCAGTGGTCAATGCCACAGTCATACAAAACCCACTTCAGCTTCCAAATTAATTTATGGTTTATCTTTTCGAAAACCTGATCCATAAGTGACCAATTGCCTACTGACTCAAGGACAGAGCCATGGACCAGGTAGGCAGAAGACCAGCAGAGATAATTTCTTTTTCACCTAAGTGGTGGCAAAAAGAGCATCTGACAGAGAAGTGCATCAGAAATATGCTGAATGCACTGTCCATCTCCGCTTCACTTACAAGCAGGTCCCTGGAAGAAAGTCATTACATCCTCCAGCAGCTGTAATTTCCCAAACAGAAATACTGAGGCTGCACTAGCAAACTTTTCACCAAACAGGAGTATGTTGGGTGGGTGACCTGGGCTCCATTCACTACCCTGCAGCTATGCAAGTCAAACTGCTGTGCCTTGGGCTCTCAGTATATAAAATGAGGCTCTGAATTACCTGCTTCTCTGACATACTACAATAATTCATCCACTAAAGCAAACAATGCCTGGGAACAACGTAAAGTAATACTTCGAAACCGGAGACAAGAGGTGTATTCATCAGAATTCCCACTCAGACAAAGTGGCTTAACAAAATGTTCCTGTCAAATTTGATTAGAAAATGGGTGATAATATCAGCCTTATTTCTCATAAGTAAAAGGCAACTCGGCAAGGCAAAACATGCCTTCACTCTCACCTTCCCTGCTTTTCCCTTTCCTGCCTAAGCCTGTAAAAGGCTACAAACTTTTTTCATGTGAAATAATTAAACAGACGTCCATGGACCATGACACTACAATGAGTCCACTATAAAGGCGTAAATGATTTCTTTCGATGCTTGCTTGTCATTCAGCATCACAAAGAGACAACAGGGAGAGACTGTAGGAAAGGGACTCAATTGTTTTATGGGAGTCATTATGTTTGTATTTAGTGATGATCATATATCAAGGAAATTATTATCTGATGAAATGTGCAGCTGTACAACTGCATGGCCTCTGTATACTCCAAATAACTTGCTACAATCAACCTCTTATCTTCCTCTTCTCACTTCACTGTTGAGCAACCCCAGCAGGCTCAGAAGCTGCTGCCTTTCAGGAAGTGCCTTTAAAGTTCCAACTTGTTAACAAGTTCATCTTTATCTTCAAGGGCATAGTCCAAATGTGCCAGCCACTTGCCTCTTTCCCAAAAGGGAGAGAATGATGAAAAATGGGTGCAATATTTTCATAATTTCAAAGTTATCGGAAGGGGCTTCCGTTTTTAAGTAAAGATTAAAGCAGGAGCAGAATGGAGGCTGGATTATTAAATGCAGTTCCGAACATGGAGGCTATGAAAAATGACTAACAGTAGGACATTTTAAGTTAATGGCCATTACTCAACCCTTATCCAAACTCACGCTGCTAGAAGAGCAAGCAGTTTCCATCACTGATTATCTGGGGCATGGACCTTGATCTTGCCAAACGTTTTATGTGGATGTCTCCACGAAACTCAAGGACGATGGGATCAGTTCCAGGGTGTTACAGAAGACAGAGAAAAAAGGACGGATTTGCTTAAAAGTGACTAGCACAGGTATTACTACTGGGACAGAAACCTGGAAGTGGAGCTATGGCAGCTCTCTATGTTCTCTATGTCAAGTCTCCAGGTAAGGCTTGTAAGAAAAGTAAGGAAAGTAAGGCTTGTAACAAAAAACACATCAAAAACTGCAGGCAACAGACAGATGTTGTTCAGCATCCACTGGGCAGGAAAAGAAAACAGGACACCCTTACTCCTACAGCTGCTGTGAGCCTTTTGAGCAGCACTTGGTAAAGTCTCTGAAAGCTGCTGCTCAAAACCAGAGGAAAAAAATTCCTGAGGTTTTTGGGTTTTTTTTGGTTTTTTTAAAATTTAATTTAAACATCTTTCAGTGAGAACTGGATCAATAAATGCAGATTCAAGGCCAAACTCACCTATGAATTTTAGATTAAACAAATTTAATAAAACAGCTCTGGCAGGCCACTGTCATATACTGCATCTCTGCAGTTGTCATTGCAAAGGAACATATTGCTTTCAATGTTTGATCAAGTGCCCTTTTGGGCAAATTACTCAGAAAACATATTTACAGAGGCCTGCTATGAAGTTCTCTATCACATTTGCCAGAGCCCCACACAGTCCTGCTGAGAGGAAAATGCAGTGGTTGGTTTATTTTCTCTCTTGCAGAAGAAACTAGCATTTGTTCATGGATGGAACTAGCAGGACCTCCAATTGTATCTTCATTGATCTTAGATGATGAAGGAATTGAGAGAGTGGCAGCGGAAGCTAGTTAAAGCAGCAAAGAAGCCAAAGGAACAGGAGACCTGAGCCACCCCTATCCCACCGCCTGCCCTGGCAACCACCAGCTTTCAGAAGTCCTTGTAACAGACTATGACCATGTTCCAGTCCGTTTGTTAAAGAATATGCAAGAAAGCTCTTGTGACTTCTCCTGATCTTGCTTATTCCTTCAGTGAGCAGCATTTTCTCTTGCTTTAGTTGTTCTTCTACCTTAGCACTGGGCAAAATGCTGACCCTATGGGAGTCAATGCAAGCACTGCCATTAAAGCAGCAGGGTCAGAAATTCACCCATGCAGACAGAGGTCTCTACACAGTCCATGCAACATGTAAATACAGTCATGAACCAGTCCTGCTATGATCTCTGGACAGTTTGGGTTTAATCAGCCTTCGGTGCATGAACACAAGGTCACCTGTGGCCCTCTGATTTGAAAGAGGATGTCACACACAGGTGGATAAAAGCGTTTTGGGAAGGTTTAAGTTATCGTAGGATGCATCGGTTCTGAGAAACTAAGTCTGTCATTGATTCATGAACTTGTAAAGAGACACAAAATGCATCACTGAACCACAACATCCTGTCACAGAGCAGCCGAAGTCCAGGCAGAAGTGTTTCCCAGGAACAAAATCCTGAAGTCTGAGGTGTTTGTGTCAGGAGTGCAAGCTGGCTTGCTCCCTCCTCCTCTTCCTTTCACGAACGGTGTTGCCAGCACAGACAGAATTTTGCTTCTGGTGATTTCTAGCAAGGATTAATGTCCATCCCTTCTCACAGGTGCCTGTTGTTCATTTTTATGAACCTAGAATTCTGCATGCAGTTTTTAATGCCACAAAACCAAAGCATGATTAGAAACAGATTTGTTTAGAAGAGCAAATGCCACAATAGCATTTTCCATTATTTACATTTTATACTATAGAATACAAACTACAGTTTCAGTACTGAAAACACACGGGATCTGCTAAATATCTGTACTCACACTCAAGCTGTCCACTAATATTTCCCATACCTTTTCCCCATTTCTCTTCAGATTTATAGCAAAATGTATTTACAGAAACAGTTTACGCATAGCTCAGTAAACCTAACAGTCTTAATCTGAGCAGATCCAATTGCTTTGCTCCAACTGCTACCCCTCAATGGCTCAAGCAAAGCAGGTGACTACAGTCACCAAGCTCGTGCTCTCAGTAAAAGCCAGAACATGCTAATAAAAAGAACTCTGTACGGAAAACAGAATTCCTGAAGCTGAAGAACACCAGGCCAAGCCTGTGTGCTAATCTGGAGTAACCCCTCACCTGTGCAGAATCCCAGAGCTTGAGCTGCCAGCCAACACGTATGTAAAGGCCAGCTCCACCAGCCAGGGACAGTTGCTGCACTGAGGATCACCCTCCATTGCATGCTCCAGACAGTGGAAAGATGGAGATCTGGTTCAGGCCTATTTAGATAGCCAGACTCATTGATCTCCACACCTCCATGAATCTGGCTCTAAATGAACACTTAATGTCAGCCTAACGTGTGAAGAAGGCAGTAACTCAAGATACTTATGTTCTTCTGAAGTACTGCTCTTTATTTTGCCTGGGCCCAGCAGTGAACTGCAATGTAATCTGATTAGATTACAGCAATATTCAATGAGGAGAAAGGATAATACACTTACAGCAAATGGCTTGGAACACCAACTACAATTCCACTGCACACTTGGCAAAACACATACTGCTCATTTTGAACTGACAACTTCCACAGAGGCTCTAAAAAGCCTACAAGGTCTTTCTCCTCTTTACGTTTAGGTACTGGCCTTATGAACACCTCTGGCCCAAAAAGTCAAAAGCCCCTCAACTCAGGTCTCCCAATCACCTGTGCTGCTGATCCCAATCCAGCAAGGATTTCAACTACCACCAAATGGCTGCTGCCTCCGAAGCACAAAATCAAGCACTGCCAGGACAAGCAGGTGCAAAAAGCAGAAGAAAAGTTTATTTTTAAATCCAAGTCAGCAGATCTAACTGAAACCCCACAGCAAGCAGATCTTCAAAATAAGGCAGTGCTATTTTTACATGCTGTCACTTCTTCCAGCAGAGCATACTTCCTTAGTGAACCACGGCAAAGATCACGAAGGGACAAAGAGAGGTAAAATCATTCAAACCACCTTAAGAAATTATCAGTTCAAGAAATTTTGGAGAATGTCTGTTATTTTTCAGTTAGTTATACAGAGATACGTCATCATCAACCCATCAAAAGGCTCAGTGCACACCTAAGCATTGAGTGCAACATCTCAGGCCCTGGGTGCAAGGGAAAGCTCTGTCCCCACCCTGGGTATTCAGGGACATGGTTTCCTCTCCTGGGGCAATCTCACGCCTTTGCTCAGGATTAATAATCTCTATCTGCAACTCACCCATATGGGTGGTGCTTCAAAAGGCAATACATCCTCTTTTTGGTACTTTCTCAAGGCAGCTGCTCCAAATGTGATTTAAAAATTGTCTCAAATATATACTGAAATACCCATTACTCAACTTCATCCCAACTGATTTATTTACTCTGACTCCAAACTCATTTCAACATGGCTTAGTAGAAAAGATTAAAAACACACTGAGTTTGCAGATTTCTCCTCTAAACCCCAGCAGACTCTGCAGCAGACACATGGAGAACCTGTACACCTCTTTAATAAAGTGGCAGATAGCAAAAGCGTAGCAGGAATCCAGGGCAGTAGTGTTTAGTTATCCAGATTGCTTTAAAGCTCATATTGCCTGGTATAAAGACAGTTGCGCTGTTTATTAGGTCAGCTCTCAAGCAGTTAACCAGTTTTGTCCTCACTGATAGGCTGCCTTTTTTTTTTACTTTGGCTGCATCCCACTAATTTTCAACTTCAGCTTCCTTGGCCTTACTAAAATACAATGAACTTTCACAAAGGCAAAGGAGAATGTCACTGTATGGGTTTGACACCAGCTGGCTGTTTGAGCCTGCAGTACAAAGGAATTTGATACACAACAGTGAACCCAGCTTAAAAAAATCATATATTCCACCTGTTACAGAAAGTGAAATGAGGACAGCCATCTCCAAGCAGAGGAATTGGAGGTCTTTGTGCTTTTGGCCTGAAACTCAATAAACACATGTTCTTAAGAACACAGCAAACTCTGAATTTTTGAATTTAGAAAAGGTACAGACATTTTCTCCTTGTAAGCAGCAAATGAAGTTCACAGAAGACTGCATCCAGATCAGGTGAGACATCTTACAAGCACAGGGCTGGGCTCACCAGATCTTTGGCTGCTTTGAATGCACAGATTCACATGCTCTGCAAGCAAACTCCTGTTTATCCCATGAATCCTTCCAAACAATCTACACTGTCAGGCTGCATTTAAAGAATGCCTGCTTAAACCATGAAGAGTGCAGCAGGAGAAAAGCTTCAGTTCTCTGAGTCACAAAAAGAAAAAGGCACATCTTGCAGAAAAGATCAAATGAAGCTGCTTTGGTGTACAGCATTACAAGCACAGCGTACAGCACGACACTCAGCAGCGCCGACTGGCATGCGAACACCAAGGATGTACTTATCTCTTTCTGTGAGGATAGAATAACTGCATTTCTTCTTGCATACAAGCTCTGTTGAACTGTAGTGAACACACCTCGACCCCTGAAACAGCAGATGCACCTAATCGGGCTGTACTTGCCTGCTGTGACCCACACACACACAGTGCACACCAGGTTTGTAAGACCTGGGCAGGAAGGTCAAGCTTTGACATATTCTTCCATCACCCTTAGTAGTGAGAACAACTGCAAGAAGCTGCAAGAAGCCAGGATTTGAATCAATGAGAAAGACTAGAAATCAAAAGGCAGAAGGGAAGTAATGATTAAGACCAGGGCTTTGCAAATCCGGAAATTTAAATCTTGAGAGAGGAGCAGAAGCTATCCTTTTCCATCATTTTATCCGTTCTCTTACTGTAGTGTAGAACACCTTTAGAACCTCCTCTCACTGAACAGCCCCCAGGTAGAGAAGCAGGAGGGTATTCACACCTTACACTCCACACAGGACAAACCTTCAGAGCACTCTTACTACTCTAGCCAAGTCCTGCTCATTTTATAATCCTTGATCACCAAACCAGCTGGGGCTGGGCAGCTTTAAACAAGGCTGCAAGCCATATACAGTGCTGCTAAGGCTTTCGTAAAAGTAACAGGTAAAACTATGCTAATACTTTTCCTAGGGGATGCCCCTCTTTCCACAGCAGGGAAGTTCCTGCTCCCCTCCAAACACTCATGTAACATATTTGGTTATTAGTCCTTCCTTTCAGTATCTTACTCAGGAAAAACCAGCAAGACAACACTGGAAATGATCTCAGGAGGCTGTTTGGTCTGCTCACTGCCCACTAAAGCAGGGCCAACTTCCATGAGGTTCCTGGGGGTCTGTCCAATCCAGCTTTGAGTGTGCCTAGGGGTGGAGATTCCTGGGCTTGTCTTCCAGTTGCTGATTAGTGCCACTGTGAAAAGTGTTTTCCTTAACTAAAATCCAGAGTCCACTGTTCCAGCAGTGCAAACATACAGTTTTCCAAGCACCCCTGGCACTGCTTTGTCAACATACACAGCAAATATATGTGGAAAGTGTTTATTTGTTTTATGCAAGTAAAAGCTTTGATATCAAAGGAATTTGAACATGCACCATATGTACACAAATCAGCATTCTCACAACCCAATCTATGAAAAAATTAAGTCTGTGGCATTTTGAAAATTACACAAAACCAATTAAAGTTTACCTACAAAAAGCAGCCAGACCAATTGCTAATTTGTTTCATTTCTTCAGGTCTCTCAAAGAAATAATGAACAGTGCTTTACAATGAAATTGATTTTAGCAAAGAAACTGGTCATTTGACATCTCTGGTAATGCAGGAAATCCATCTAAACCTCACAGCTCCTCCCATGCTCTGATGCTCCCTTGTTCTTTTAACAGACCTCATCAACCTGCACCTACAAAACAGCTGGCTGTGACCTACTGCTATTAATTTGGCCATTAAAGACAAGAGTAGGTGCCAAATTTGGATGGAGGATTTCTGACCTAGGCTTTAAGCACTGTAATGCACAGGACTAGCATATAAATTACAAGTTTAGAGAAAGTGCTCAGAAAGGGTCACCTCCTATTTAGAATTTATTAACTATGTTACCCCAGAGACTACGTTGATTTAGCACCATGTAACCCATATTCCAATATTTCACAGTGATATTGTTACAAGAAAGGTTTCCCCTTCTCCGCATCCTGCTGAGCCATATGAAGCAGGATCAATTCAACAGCTCTTCTCCCAAAGACAGTCAAGCTGAGGACAGGTCACTCAGAAATCATAGACACAAACGTGCACACAGTCACAGAGAGTCTGAGGATACCCACATTTGTATTACTGTGCTGGACATGCTGAGAAAAGTCTTGGATCACTCAACTCTTGCCATGTGGTCTCAAATGCAGTTTGTAACACAAAGAGCCAACAGGGATGACGTTTTATTTTGCTAACCAAAGTGAGAACTCGGTTTCCAGGTTTTGGAAGCTTTAAGTCTTGGGCTCTAGTCCCAAATCACTAAGTGTAAGCTTGACTCAAATCCACCGGCTGCTTGCCAGCTCTGTCCTAAACTGAAAGGTTGAAATCTTGCAAGACAATGAAAAATACAGGCTGCAGAATAAAGATGCAGCTACTCTGAAAAGGCGTGCAGGAAAGAGGGAGTTACTGAATTGCCCACCTTCCCCTCATGGGTAGCAATGTTTTAAGGCACTGATTCATGGGCAGTGTTTTTCAAGAAAATGGTGTGCACCCTGCCACAAGTCCACAGGCCACGCAAAGCCCAGGCTGCAACACAACTGTGTCGAAATCATTGCAACCAAATGCTGCACAGGGCAAAGCACTTTTTGTGTACCCAGCAACCTCCATGTGAACTGCTCAACAACACTCCTGTGTCTGTATCTAGCATCTGCATTGAGAAGTAATTTATGGTTTTAGTTAAGGAGAGCTTCTCAAAGAGGGCAAAGGTGTCTCAAATTGTTTTCCCCAGAGTAAAGACCATCAGCAGACAGTTCTTGGGGAGCAGCTAACACCCAGGTGTTTAATAACACAATGCTGCTCTGGTTTCTTGACATTCTCCTGGGCATTGCAGGGTCAACACAGGCCAAAACTTTTGCAAATTTAAAGTTGCAGTTAAAAAGAAATACACTCACACTTTTCACATCATTTATAGACTAGATACAACTTGTTCCAGAAAGAATCAATCTGTTTCTCCTGCTTGTACCAATACCCACCAACTTAACCATGCTGGACAGCCAAACATTTGTACTAGTAACTAGCTTTGTTACCACAACATGCCAAAGTGAACAGCAACCTTAATAATGTGACGGAAGCAAGATTTAAAATATATAATTTTTTAATGTGTGTATTTCATGTGGTCAACTTCTGCAGTTACGCTCTGGTAAGCATGCTGTACCATCAGTCTTAATAAACTTCCAATGCAACAGCAGTTTCTGATTTATTCCTCTCCATCCCACATCCTCTTCAGAGTCCTTTTCTATTTCAAGCATCAGTACCCAATGCCTGCAACATCTGCAGGTTGCCAAGCCACTTTAGCTATGGAAAAATGGATACAAACTACGTGCCAATAGAAGAAAATACACTGTGCACTGCAAACTGGCTAGCTTGTGCTTTTTCCATCTATCTATAAATAGGGCAATGCCAACTGCTAATTAAAACAGACAGGTTGAAATGGTGCAACGCTGTAATCACAGTATGACATGTGTAAGTCTCTAAATATATATTAAAAAATGAGGCTAAAAAGCCGTCCAAACCAAATGCTGTAAATGGATAAGCACTCACAGCTTTTTACACCGCATTAAGGAGAACAGAGAGCTGCTGATAGAGGCTTCCCTGCACAGAAGGCACAAAATATGCACCAAGAAGCACAGAAAACACAGACCATGAGATCTGTTGTTATATGGTACTAAAGCCACGCTCTCCTCAGGCTCCCAACGAGCCCTTGGGCTGCCAGAGTATTGCTCGTGACGTAAGCTGACAGCAACTGCAATGCAGCATTCGCACGGGCCACGAGCATCTCTGAATTCTGCTTCCACAGCAGCAGCACTGCCACTCATCCTGAGTGAACTCAAGGGCATGCCTTCCCCAGAAGTAAGTGCCACATTTAATCTCTCCAGCTGCAGTTCATTTCAGATACAGCCGCTTGCAATAGGCGTTAGCCTAGATTTTTTGAACAGTTTGTTTAAAGTAGGTAAAATAAATGATTCAATTAAAAAGACAGCCCCCAAAGAACTGGTTTTTGAAATGGGAGTAAAGGATGGTATAATTGGGTTCTTGATGTAAGGAGTGCTTCCCTGCTTAAGAAAAAATTCTGTCCAAAGAAAGTAGTTAGTGTCATTAATCTGCCATTCCCAACAGGATCAACGGCCATGAAAGGCACTGCTTGCAGGTCAGACGGTAGTAAAACAAGAAAAAGGTACCCAAGTTGTCAACCCAGGATAAACCACCAATACTCACAGGGCATGCAATATTTTCCTCTATGGAATATGTGACAAAACCCTATGGCAGCAGAGGTGGGAAGCACTAAAAAATCCTGTGGCAGACTCCTGAACTGTAAACGTTAGTACAAACAGAATCACACTGAAGGAGCTCCGGTTTATCTATTTACAAAGCTTTATACCAGGTCTGCTAAAATGCAGGTGAGCGAGGGGCAGATCTAGGCAGGAAGCAATTAAAATATGTATTGGGCTCCAAAGAGAGACATGGCCAGTAATCTGCTATGAAGACAAAAGTAAACCTAATACTATTTTTAAAGCACTCAAGAAGGTGACTTAAGAGAAAACAGGTATAAATCAGCATCAGCAATTACCCATCCCATGACTACCCCTTACTAGAGGTAGCTCTTGCAAGTCAAATCGGCAGTCACAATGGGCAGGAAGCGGGAGAGGATCCCCATGGACACTTCCTTCTAGCTGTAACCAAATGTGTGAAGACTCCACGCTAAACCTAAAGTGCATGCAGGACATGGTATGGTATGGCTTCCTTTGAAGTTTGACTGCCTTTTGCAAAAGGAAGAAAAAACAACATCAAAAGAAATCAGTTTGCAAAAAAAAAAGGTGAAGAGACTTTTCAGCAGAAGCTATTTTCCAAGAGGGCACCACCTTCCTTCAGCATGATCCCTGTCTGGAGTCACCTTCACAGAGTAACACGGACAGGTGCTCCTCAGCCAAATGTAGCTGTTCACTATTAAAAATGTCCCTTTGCTTTAAGGTGTTGTTAACAGAGTTGCACTGGACACATTTCAAACAACTTTAATGCTCTCATGCTTTGTCAGTGTGAAACACTGACCTATTTTTGAACTGGGGGTACCTCGAATGCTTGAGGTAGGATAAGCACCTACCTCAGTCATCTCTCTTCCAGGGCACACCTCAAGAAAAAATATTCTGACAAGCAGGCAAAGACCAGAAGAACAATCTGCTTATTTAAAAATACATCCACCATCAATTTATTCTGCCATCTGTTAGCAAGGTCAAAGGTCAATTCAAAATCTGCACAAGCCAGCAGCCCTCCTAAGTGAGGGGGCCCTTTTCCTGCAGCCAGCAGCATACATATTTGATGGGCTCAGGATCTCAGCCAGCTCTTTGGCCAAAGTAACGTGGTACACTTCAAGCAAGGCTGGCCAGGGACAGCCTCAGGCACACTGCAAACCCACGCACAAATGGGGATCTCTGGATGTACAGCAGGATGCTGTTACCTACCCTATTCCTTTAGAAGTTTTGGGCCCTTCTGTCTCTTTGTTACTTGCGTCAATGCAACAGCATCTCCCAACAGCAGCTCTGCAACCCTGGAAAAGGCCTCTAGTGCATCCAAGGATCCCTCCTAAAAATAAGAACCACTATAGATGTGGACACCCACTAGAAAGATGGGCATTAAGACAGAAAGCAACACAGAGCATCTCCCAACACTTCACCAGATGTCAGACCAAGGTCCATCTTCCCCTCAGTTCACAAGATTGCTTCAAGCTGCTGCTGGCCACCAAGGTATCACAGAATCTTAGGTTGGAAAAGACCTCCAAGATCGCTGAGTCCAACCTCAGACAAAACACCAACTTGGCAACTAAACCACAGCACCAACTGCCATGTGCAGTTGTTTTCTGAACATTTCCAGGGATGGTAACTCCTCCACCTCCCTGGGCAGCCTGTATCAATGTTTAACCATCCTGATTCTTCCTGTTGTCCAACCTGAACCTCCCCTGGCACAATCTGAGGTCATTTCATCTTGTCCTTTCACTTGTTTGCTGGGAGAAGAAACCAAGAAGAAACCAGGCTCCCACCCAGCTACAGTCACCTTTCAGTGAGCTCTCCTTGTAGAGAGCTATAAAGTCCCCCTGAGCCTCCTTTCCTCTAGGCTAAACACCCCCTGCTCCCTCAGCCACTCCGCTTAGCACTTGTGCTCCAGTCCCTTCCCCAGCTCCACTGCCCTTTTCTGGACATATTCCTGCACCTCAGTGTCTTTCTTGTAGTGAGGGGCCCAAAATTGGATACAGAACTCCAGGTGTGGCCTCACCAGAGCTGAGTACAAGGGGACAATCACTGCCCTGGTCCATAATCCCCAGGTCCGTTTCCGCTGGACAGCTTTCCAACCACTCTTCCCCAAGCCTGTAGTGTTGCAGCGGGTTGTTGTGACCAAAGTACAGGACCCAGCACTTCACCTTGTTGAACCTCATACCACTGGCCTTCACCCGTTGATTCAGCTTGTCCAGATCGTTCAACAAGAACAAAAACTTGGCAGCTGACAGGAAACATGTTTTTCTGACACCATGCTCTCTCCAGCCCAGTCCAAAAGTAAGGCAACGGTCAAGCTTAAAACATGCCAGTGGTCTATCAATTTAGTACAGCCAGCACTTCTGAAAGGAAAAACTTCCATGTTTAAGTCACACACAGTCTTTAATGCAGGCTCTCAAGAGTAATTTACAGCAGGATATGCTTCCTGCCATAAAATATCCATATGCAGAAAATATTACAAACTTCCTTCAAAATCTATATTTAAATTGGAGTGCTAACACTGCTGATATCGTCAGTGATATCCACTGCACTCACTAACTTTTGAAGTGACCTAGAGGTTTAGATGCTTTAGCATGGCTTGCTGTTATTTCCTCTCCAAGTTTTCCTCCACCACCATCTCAATGCTTCTCTAGGAGAGCCGCCAAGGCAGACAGCATCTGTCCTGGTGACTCACAGCACTGAACTGGATGCGACCTAAGGAGCATGAATCACTTAGAAGAGCTAGACTAGCATTTTGATAGAAAAGCGTATCAACTTCATCAACCTGGAAGGCTCTTTTACAGCAGAGAGTATGGGAAGATCCACCAGGCAAAGAGCCAAATCCTCTCTCTGCAGAACCTTCCTGACAATTGCTTCAATGACTGCTGCAACTGGGGACAGCTGCCGGGACAGTAATGATAGTTCTGTCCAAGAGACACAGTTCCTCTGCTCACCCACAGGTACAAGTTAATACCAGAAAGAAACCGTCTGTTCTTTTCTGAGCCAACTAGAGAGGTCTACAGTCTCTTTAGAGAGAATCAAGAAAACTCTGTTACCTTTAAGATGGTCTTGGCCCAATAATGCACTATTAATCTGAAAATACTGAACTTGCTTGGCTGTGGGAATAGGAACCTGAGCTCCAGTTTTACTCCTTGAATTCCCTGTGATGAAGAAGAATGAACCCCATAATATCTATGATTTAAAATTTAGGGTAATTTGATTCTCCACAGAGCACCAATGCCATACTGGTGATGTTTTGGGGAAATTTGTGGAGAGAAAATGCAATGTCTTTCAGCAAGGCCTCTCTCATAAATGAATGCACAGAGGTCCTCAGTGTGAGCCTGAAAGATAAGAATGCCAAGTCTCATCTTCAGAACACAGATCTCCTGAGTATCTGCTTCATTTCCCGTAGTAAATTCAGGCAATATGGGGTTGGGGGAGGAAAGCAACACTAATACAACTTATAAGACTATGACCTTTAAATGTTTAACTAGCAATCTATTCTTTGCAGTCAAGACAGAGCAGCAGGTGATTAGCTTCACTATGAGTCACTATGCTCCTATAGCACCGTAATTCAATGAGACACTTTAACAGCCCTCAATTTTGTTTGGGATCTGCTTACTAGAGCTGTCGTCCCCTAGCTACAATTTTGTTTTGCCTCACAAGCTAAACAGGGTCAGTCCAGGTCAGTGCTGGATTGAAGAAGATGTCTCGTAGAAAATCCCAGATGCTCCAAGAAATGGGCCTGTTTCTGAGGGAGGCACTATGAATCTGGGAGAAGGTCTGGAGCTTGTGCCTGGATACAAGCTGCAAACTTTCAGCGAGCTACAACTGAGAGCCTGACCTCTCTTTCTCACTGATCTCAGGATGCACATACTTCACTTGCTCAGGCTATCCACTACCCTCCAGCTACATTGGACACATCATTCTTCATTTTCTTCCACAGCTGCTGCAAAAGTACTCTTAAGGGGCTCTCGCACATCTCCAGAAACAGCTTCAATGTGGCAGTGTAGGAACACCTACCCACCCTCACCTTCTGCCTGATCCATTCCTCAGCTGCTGTTATGGGATCAGGAAATTGCTGGAGAAACTGAATAAAAGTTTCCTATGTAACACATAACTTCATTGTCTTTCAACCACACCTGGATTTCAGAAGTTATACAGGAAAGGATCTGCAAGCTCAAGCTGCCTTCTTGACAGACAAAGCTTTTTCCGCTTCTCCAGAGTAATTTCTTTTTCCCCAACAGCTTGATAAGCAATTCTGAAAATGAAAAACATACCTCCCTCCTCCCCACAGCTGAGTCAGCAATGGCAGCAGTCAACTCCCAAAGCACCCACGTACCCTGCTGGCCTCTGGACCCCTAGAACTGTTTCACTTTCCCCCAGTACTTGAGTTCACCAAGCCCAGGCATAGCACAGTGTACCTGAGCTGCACTCATGCTTGCAGGACCAGCCCCCACCTTCTGCTCACAGTCCAGAGGGTTACCAAAACACAAACTTAAATTATTGGGAAGGGTAAATGTTTCTTTCATCAACCCATGGTCGAACATGCTTATCAAGAATCGAACTACGCACAGTATCTCCTGTTCCAAGCCTGCACCACTGGGCACGCAGGTTAAGCTTTTACCTAAAAATTACCTTTGGTCACCTGTTACTGACCATTTCATAAGGCTTAGGAATCTCTTCTGGCTGCAAGCTAATAGATAAGTGCTTCACCTTACGAAACAGCTGCTCTTGGGTTTTGATCCAGAAATCCTGCGTTCAAATTCCACTGCTGTGGTCCGTTCATTTGGGTTGTACAGTTGTAACAATTAAGAAAAAAACAAATTACAAGCGTTCACAGAGAGCAATGAAACATTTTTGTTCCAGAGCAGATAGTTTCATAATAACTATTATTAAAGGGCAAAGCCTGTTATTAAATATTCTTCCACTTCTTAAACCAAGTGTTCTGCATTATGGAAAGGCTTATTTTTACCTCATACCTACCCTGGTTGTATTTGTAAGGACACATTGAATACTACATGTTTTTTTAATCCAGGATTAGACTCACCAAGACTCTTACCAGCGTATCACTCAGGGGTTTGCAAGAAAAATATATGTACCGTAAGCTCCAGCACGTATGAACATAGCTTCATTAACATAAACACTTTTATCCCAGTAAATGTGCATTTTCATTAGGCATTGCACTGCTATTCACAGAGGTGTCAAAGCAGGGTTACTGCTTAATGGGCATAATATTACTGTGACACAGGGAAGCCCTAATGAGAGTTTTGCGACACACTATTGCAAAAGCGCTCCAGAACCAGCTACAGCAAGAAGATTTACATCTGAGACATCTATACCCATATGAATAGTAGATGTTTCATTTTACAGGGGTAAAAAACTGACACTGTGTCCCTCTAACACAAAGTGAATCAAGAGAAAAAAAAATTCATCTTACACAGCAAGAAGATAAGCTGGCAAAAAAGAAGCAGGTGAAGACTGAAGTCATATATCAACCTCATGACTAGAAAGCAGGAAAGATGCAATCTGTTTGGCTTATACTTAAATCTGAAATCTTGCATTTCTTACTAGGAAGGCCTTGAACCACATCTCTTCTCTGCCATTATAATCTTGTACTTTGGTTTGCACAGGAACTGTAAAGGTGCAATATGTAGGCACCATGATCTTTGTTTTCAACTATTCTAAAATCACTTTCAGTGCTTCAACCCCTCAGCACTCCTACAAGAAACACCTGGTGAGTCACCACAAGCAACCAAAATGCCCAAATACCTGTGACCTGCACAGAGCTGTGAAGCTCTTCTACCTATGAGATTTCATCTCCCCAACAGACACTGGCCAATTCTGAGATGGCATAAAGCCTTCAAAACTTGAACTGGTGACTTAGAGAGCTTTCTGCTGAAATGAGGCATGCCACAGGCATCACAAGTGGAAGTTTAAGGGGGAAAATGTCTGAATAAAGCATATGTTTGACAGCTAGGTTAGGAGAGGCCATAAACCTTGAAGTTTTAAAAGCAGTGCAATCTCTACACCACATCCCATGTCCCAGGAACACGGGAGCAGATACATCCCTGGCCTGGCAGTCTGGGCTCTGCAGACTGTAACTTGAGCAGCTCCTGCCACTGGTAGGTAACATATAAAAAACACCATCAGCCTGAGAATAGGCATGGGTTGTGCTCATGTATGCTCAGCACAGGGAAGATGGTTCTTCCCTTCAAGGAGCACAAGTGACTGACATTTGGTCAATTAGTTCTCTATTAACATGCAGCCAGGGACCTGGTAACAAGAACTTTTTTTTTTTCTTCCTCATTTGACAGAAAAGACATTGAAACATGTTTTAATCTGCAACATAGACTGATAAAACCAGCTGCCCAACAGACAGGCTTTATTCTCCTTGGAGGGCTTGAGAGCAGCTTTACTGCCTGCTGGATAAGTCATGTTTACAGCAGATCCTCGGAGCTGCTCAGCCTCCTGGATGAATTTAAAAATCAGACCAGAGGGTAGATTTGCAGAGCAGTAATTAGCACAGGAGACAGTGGAGAAGCGATTGAGAAGAATAATTTAGTCTGTGTCAACATGGAGGGCTTGGCCAAACTTCTGGGTGGCTCATGGAAAAAAGACAGAGAAGGATGAAACAAGGGGGATAGGCACTCCAAAACTACTTCCCACAGATCACCTTGAGAAGCCTTAATCAGCTTTGCAACATTTCCTCCTTCCCATTTCAGGGCTTTTTAATTTTGTTTGTTAATGTTATATTAAAAAAAAAAGGGGGGTGTGCAAAAAAAGCAGGCCATGGGTATCCCTGACAGGCAGCACCACCATGTTGCCACATTGACTGTAGGTCAGTTGGCAGGCAGAGGATTTCCTCACCACTGTACTTCTGCTAATGAGTCAGCAAGTGCCTTAATGTAAACACGCCACTAGCTTGATCAGGCTTGTTACTGTGCAACTGCACCCCAGAACAGAGCAGATGCAAGAGCTCCCGTTGTACCAGCTGGATTTAACCCTGCTACCCTCTAAACCACTTTGAAAAAAAGCCAGCATAGGGAACTCCAGCCACCATTTTCAAAGGACTCAGCATCACTGTTTCCATCTCGGATGGATTCCATCAGTATCAAAACAAAACAGAGATCATCATCAGAAGTTAAAAAGATACAACTATGAGCTCAAAACCAAAACTCAGGTCAGAGGAGGGCCAGGATTCGCCAGGCACTGGGTTCTCCTGATACAAAATTGAGCCACGGCAGCAAAACTCATACGTTGCCTCTCATGTGCAAAGAGAGAACGTGTCATACAAGTTTCAGTAGGAAGGGCTGGTTTATTTGTGCTTCTCTCCATTCTCAGAAACTATGTATCTGTTATTGACATTTCAGTAACAGACAAAAAGCAGTACGAGTAGTGTCAATTCCAACACATACTCCACCAGTTACTCCTAGTATGTTTATTCTCCTGGAATTAAATTTGTGAACACAGGTCCCAGAGTACACAAAATCACTGCAAACTCAAAAGCACAGAAACTAACAAAAACATTAGTTTACCTTATGTAAATGGCTTAAGTACTCATATTCCTTAGACTTCAATATGTAAAAAAACACAAGCAGATTCATACAAGAGTTAAATATGGAGTCATGGACAGATCAAATGGGAGGTGGATAGGTCTTCCTGCCAAGGGGTATTTACTGACTTTCTGAAAATGGCACATGGGCATTAACTCAGGAAGTAAAAAAGTGGTTCAAGAAAAGAAATAACACCACAGGTAAAATGAGATCAGATCCAGCCCTTTCCAACTTCCAACCTGACTCTGCCCTCTCTCTGATTTTCCTAGGCATTTCCCATCTCTATTTGTGGCTGGTCGAGACAAGCAAGTCTGACATAGCAGACAGCCTGCTCCTGTTTCATAAAGGAACAGCAATTCCTGAAAAAAAAGCAGAGCTAAAAATAAATCCCAGTGGTCAGAATAAGTACATGAACTAAGTACAAGGCACACATAAGAAGATTTATTAGGTCTCACGCTGTAACAGCACCATGAATCTTAATGGTGCCCTATTTGCTATCCGTGTATGCCTTTGAATCAATGATAAAAGTTCACTTGGCACAGAACACGTATCGTGAGGAGTTTCACCTGCAGTGGTTTACTTCTCGCCCTTCCCAATTCACTTATGTTAAGCCAAAAACTGGTGGAAAAAGATGGAGAAGTCCCACAGTGTCTACAAAGCTGGCGAGCACATAGGGCTGCCAGGCAATTCGGCAGGCTGGGACTGCTGTACTACAATCAGTAAGCTCAGAATGCACATGAGACATGTGAGTCAGTCAGTGATCATGGAACACTAACAGCAGGTAATTTTACCTCCAAGGACCAAAGTCCTTTTTTGTTTGGAACCTGTGATCTGAACCCTGAAAAATCAAGGCATTACAGAAATGGATGCTGGTGTTGCTGTTAGAGCCAGTCTGCTGGACAAGGTGCCTTGGAGGGTGTATTGGTTTGGCACGGCCTGGTTTTGGGTAGCAGTAGGGCCACAAAGATGGCTCCTGTGAGAAGCTGCTGGAAGCTTCCCACCATGTCTGGCAGAGCCAGTGGCTGATGGCTCTGAAGATGGACATGCTGCTAGCCAGAACTGGGCCAATGAGAGAGGCTAGTAACACCTCTGTAATGAGATATTTAAGAAGAGAATCAAAACAAAGTCATGGGTTTTTGCTTCTAGTCAGAGGAGAGGAGGAGGTGAGAACGTGTGAGGGAAACAACATGGTCACCAAGGCAAGTGGAGAAGGAGCAGGAGGAGGTGCTCCAGGCACTGCAGCCAAGATTCCTCTGCAGGCCATGGTGAGGACCATGGTGAAGCAGGTTGTACCCCTGCAGCACATGGATCCACAGGGAATGCAGAGATCCACCCGCAGCCTGTGGGGGAGGTGTCCACACTGGAGCAGGTGGATGCCTGGAGGAGGCTGTGATCCAGGGAAGACCTGGTGGAGAGAGAGGGGCCCTTGCTTCCAGGCTGGAGCAGCCTGTCCTTGGAGGACTGCACCCCGTGGGGAGAGACCCACGCCGCAGCAGTTTTGGGAGGGCTGTGTGCCTGTGGGAGGGACTCACGCTGCAGTAGGTGCGGTTTGGCTGCTGCTCGTGAGAGTGGACTCACACCGGGAAGTTCATGGAGAACTGTCTCCCATGGGAGGGACCCCACGGCCTCACAGGGAAGGACTCTTCTCCCAGAGCAGTGGAAGAAAATCTTGGTGATGGACTGACCAAAATCCCCCTGTCCTGCCTCCCTGTGTTGTCAGTGGGAAGGAGGGAGGGCCTGGCGGGGGGAAGGTGTTTTAAGGGCTTATTTTACTTCTCATTGCCCTCCTCTGATTCTGTTAGTAATAAATTTTACTTAGCAACTAAGGTTGAACCTGTTTTGCCCTTGCAATACTTCTCCTGCTCTCCTTATCTCACCCATGAAGCCTCGGTTAACCCTTTCCTCTTTTCCCTCCTTTTGCCCAGCTGTGGAAGGGGAGGATGAGCAAGTGACTCTTGTGGGTGCCTGGCATTGGGCCAGTGTGAAACCACGACAGAGGGGAACATGGGCTGTTCCAGGCAGTCCTGTTTGCAGGTGTGCCAAAAGGGCCATCAAAGAAGCCCACTGAGATGATGCCATGAAGGGCAGGACTGTTACCGCTGGTGGTAAATGACCAAAGGAAACAACATGGAGCAAAGGGGGCAGTGAAAGTGGGGAAGGAAGAGCCTTCAGAGCACAAAGCCACCAACGGCAGGTCCATTTTTCCTCCTGTTTTCCACTTAAAATGACTATACATCTGCCATCACAACCAGACTCCTCTACATGGCAGGATCACCACCTCTTCTCTTGAGGCTATAGAAGATTTTCATATCATACATCAGAGAGCACATATGAGCCATTGGTGCTCAGTATATTCAGTACAGGGGACAGTGACCTTCTAAGGAGGTCCCATAACCCCTGCCCCACATCCTTTTGTACAACCTGGCTTTCAAGACTAAATGCAGTAGCACAAGCTTGTTTGCTGTGGTCCACAAGCCGCTGTATTGCTCATTTGAACCAACACCACCACATCATTTGACCTAAAATCATATCAACACCTTCAGTTCACATGCAGACACTTCGATCTAACACTAACTTTGGTGCTGGCTTCTCTGCTGGGAGCCACGTCTCCAGTGCAAAAAGCATAGTAAACAAATTTATTTGCACAAGCCTTTGGAGAGCTTTGAAGGTGAAGCAATATTCAGTCACAACCAGTGTGCTCCCAGCTAAAGTACAGCTAAATGGCCCTGCAGCCACACAGCATCTCTTAAATCACTAATTTCCTGATACATCATGAATATGAATACAACAAAAGAAAAGATATGAAGTCATAAAAATCCTGCCCTTTTAAACACACCCAGTATTTGCTGGTCCTGCATCCCAATTGCAGAAACTTGCCTGGGATTACTCGGGAAACAAATAGATGGAAATGTTAGTTCCAAGGTCTACATATTTTTTCCATGATGAAAAGGGTCCCTCCAGGGCTGGTTCAGACACAAACTACAGGAGATGAGGAACGTCCTGGCTAATGCCCAGGGGTCTGTTCACATTCACTGCATGTTCCTTAGTACGTTTGCCTACAGTATCTCTCACTTCACAACAGGTTCTTTTATGTGTACAAACCTCACTCAACCTTCGTTTGCTGAGGATAAACAAAACTTAATGGAACCCCACTGTGTTCCCAACAAGCTACAGCACAGCTCTTCCTTTATTTCTCTTGTTGTACAAGAGACTTAAGGTGACCCACTCACATGAGTTGTCTGGGAAAACAGTGATCTGCTTTGGCACACAGCGCAGGCTGCAGTCTTGGAGGGACCATTTCTGCTGGGAATCTCACGATGCTCACCGGGAGAGGCCTCATAGGAAAGGCGGGAAGGCGGTGACGGGATTTTGCAGCAGCTCTGAGCCCTCACCACCAACAGTGCCTCTGCTGTGCATTCAGGATTATTGATTATCCTCTCCTAATCCCATGACTGAATGCCCAGGGCAGAAGAAAAAAAAAAATGTATTATATACAGATAGATAGCTACTTAAAATCATTAACAGAGATTTATATCTCTGAGCTAGTCTTCTGTTCTCTGGGGAAACCAGACAGCTGCATAGTAAGAGACTGAAAGCTACAATAAAATGAAAAAATGAGCTTCAATAAATCAGTAAGCTAAAGCTTATAATGTTTATGTGCAATGTCATGTCCTCACAATCTACCAAAGCAAATGCATAACTTTTTGTTTTTCTTTTATCAACTGTTAAACTGTCACGTAACTATTACAGAAAATTGAAGCTTTTTTTTTTATAGCACTGAGCATCAGTGATTGCAGTTTCTTGTCATGGAAGTGATGGATACTTGAATGCCAATCCATATTTTGCAAAAGGAACTGGAGATAAAATATATGCAAATAAAGTTTTGTGGGTGAGGCTGTTCACCTTCTGCTGATGATCTGGCAGCTATATGTGCTCAAAACTTCATTAAAGAGGCAGTTCTGTGAGATGATTTTTACCAATTCTGCTCCATCTTCCCTCTTTTAGTCTTCTTCTGGTACACTCCATCCCTACATTTCCAAGTATATGATATATACAACATACATATGACATATACAAGGTAAAGACAGCAGCAGAGCTAGTTTGAGGCTCCTCAGCGATGAGGGAAAGTCCTGTGAGCTGTGGCACTCCTGCCACAGGAGGGGAGGACAGGCAGAAAGCCTGGAAGAAGGCAGATTCATTTCAAGAGCAGAAGGAGCTTTTCAGAGTCAGCAGTCACTTTCCTACCCCCTCCCTTGCATGCAGCACTGCTCCTCCCCCAGCCAGCCCCAGAATAGCTGGGGAGATGGGAAGCCCACAGCTGGGCACTGCTATACAGGCACAAAGGGTGGAGGAGGAAAAGGATGGCCCTGCAGACATCCCTCTGGGACACTAGCTGATGGCAGATGCAGACAGATGTGCTCCAATGTCCTCCCTGACAGCCTCGGGCAGGTGCACAGAGAGGGGCAGCTGCAGCCCGCGGGGACGTGTGGCCATGTCCCCAAGACTCAGCAGTGACCAAGACAAGGGGCAGCCAGTGCTGCATCAAGAGCAACATGTCTGCATGATCTCTGTGTTAAAAGCTCAGCTCTTCCCACTCTGGGTAGTTCCATAAACACCGCTGCCATTTTCCAGCCTTGCACTCTCACAATTTACAGGTACAGACCCTTCACCTCTCCCTCTGAAGTTCTACTACAGCCACCAGCATAGAGGAAGGAGCCTCAGGTATTTTAGGGATCCAAATAATTATATAAAACCGTGTTTCTGTTTTTTAGAAGAAGACTAGAGCAGTAAAGCTCTCTGCTCCCTGAGGCTTGACATTCAAAAATTAGCATTTGTTTGTTTTACAGAACAGGACTTGCTCTATTCAATTTAGACCCAATCTGTTAATCTAGAAACAAAAGCAAAAAAATACTGAAATTATGACTAAAGGGGATTTCAAGAAGCCTACACTTTACTGTGTTTTTCTACAATATTAAGAATAGAGTCTTACATTTATTCTACTGTATCTCCTCCTGGCACAAATGCAAAATTCAAAGCTGCTGTGCTGCTTTTGTCTGCTGCTGATGATGTACAGTGTAACTATGTGTTCAATCCAGCCTGGGAGGGCTGCTTTTTAAACGCTAATTTGAAGCATGATTTCCAAAATCTTGATCATACGAATGCATGAGCAAATCTCTTAACTGCGCGACGCAAACCCTCAAATTACTGCTATGCTCAAGTCCTTGAAGTCCACCAAATTAACAAGCTCTAGCCCACATGACTAAGGTTCACAGAAGTTCAACCCCAGCTTATGTAAGAGACAGAATTGGTGTGTTTGCCTTTAAAAAACCCACCAAGATAAATACTAGGGTCAGCAAACATGCTGTGCAATATTTAACAAGAAAAAGCTGTGACCTTAACAGGATTTGCAGCCTAAAACTGCTCCTGAAGGCAACAAACATGACATGATCATTCTGACAGCTGTGACAAATTAGGTTTCATTTGCCTGAGAGCCAGCCATGTTCATTTAACTGCAATTACAGGCACATCATGATCCCCATGCTGGGGAATGCACCCAGCCATCCAGCCAGACAGCGGAACAAAGCATCTTCTACAGATCAACCTCTTCAAATGCTTCTTCTGTAACAACACCAAGTCTTCAAAAACAAACACTTGTTAACATGCACCAGTAACTTCCCAGGTGTTTATCGTGGTCCCCCAGCTCTTTTTCAACCAGTGGAACAACAAAATCTGGTTCAGATGCATTAAATTCTGCATCTCTTCCCTGCATGCCTGGTTGCTAAATGCAGTGCTTGCAGGAGAACATGCTATTTATAGCTACTTACTGTCTGGTCAAATCCAGGAGATTTGAAAATTGTTTCATCCAGCCTGAAATACTCTTTTGAAAGACTGAACATATAAATTAATTTTTTATTGGTTTTTGTAACTTGTCTTTATGCCCGAGAACATATCTGGACTTTGTGATCTTTAGAGCAAAATTCTGCATACTTATCTATGATTTCATAAAAACTCATTCCTTATCTGCTTATACTTCAGCGCCACCAAAGAAGAAAGAAATTATAGATGCACCATTTCAACATATTTAGTTGGTAAGTTAATTTTAAGGGGAAAAAAAAAGAACATTTCCAGGATGTGTCCATCAGCTTCCTTGAGAATTCCTAGATAACACATCCACAGTGAGTCTAATCCATTTAGACTCAGAAAACATCATTAATTTTTTCTTTAAGACAACATTTCTTTATTCCCAAGCAGGACTTTACAAGCCTATGCATTCGGTAGGCAGGAATGCAGGAGCCCTGGTCCGTCTGTCTGTCTGTTTGCCGTTGAGGCACCAGCTGCCAACAGTAACAGGTGTTTTCTGGTTTTCTTCTCAAGAGAAAGTCCTAGGCACTATCTCCAGTGGAATGCAAAACACCAGCGTGGCACGTAGGGCCCGGCACAGAGCCGCATTCCTCTCCAAGCACACAGGCAACACAACCTCCACTGCAGCCACTATCACAGATGCTTTCCTAGGGAGAGAGCTGAGTTTGGGTATATGCATTCAAAACATTCAGCCAGTTCATCACCTCATGACCACCTTTTTTTGCAAGGCAAGGCGTGCTTATCAACAGCTGTGGGGCACAGTACATTCGTGCTCCACATTAATTGACAGGACATAGTCGGCTGTTAATTCACTGAGGCTGAAGGCTCTTCCCTGGCAGTACCTAGCTTCTAGTCAATGTTATGTGCAGGGAAAAATCTTCCGAATTTATTTCCAGTAACAATTTGTTTTCTTTTCAAAGTCTTCAGTGAGGCAACCCAGTGAAACTTTCTGAAAACAAGATATGCAGGAGAAAAATGCAAACAGCAGAATTAAGAAAAACAAGTGGTGAAGATGAGGAAAAACGTGGAAATAGATTTGTGATAAAAAACTGCAAAATAACCCATGACCAAAGCAAACAGCCATGCAACATGCCACCAGCATCTTCTGAGAAATACTTAACAGTGAGGCATCACACAATGTAACGCAAATTTCAAATTAAATCAAGTTTTCTTCAGATCTTCAAAGTCTCATAAATGCATTAACCTTTACTTCCTCTGTGTAGTCCTACATATCTGCAGTGAATTAAGCTAAATGTGGGCTTAAATAACTGTAAGATTCCATCTTAGTCTGCATGTAGGAGTGATTTTTCTCATCCTGTTGTACACTGGGCATTTTTACACAGCAGTTCTCTCATAGTAGAGAGATGACAGCACTAACATACTCCAAATGAGAATGGGATGCAAGCAATAAAGCAGCCACCCAAAATCTAGTCATGCTGCTCATGTTTACAATGTAAAAAGTTATGTTTATACTGATAAACACAGCTTTTGAAAAGGTTATTTCCCTCCTCCTCTGCAAACAGAAAAGGTTAACTTCATCATCTGCTGCACACATATCAAACTATCATGTAAAGGAAGGAGCTGCAGAGTGCAGCCCTGTGTTCCTCTGCACCAAAACACCTCTCAGAGGATCCCAGCAAAATGCCCAAAAAATATCCTAGTGTTCTGCTAACCTGCTTCAAACTCCTCTGCCACAGCCTGCTTTAGTAGGCTCAATTTTAACATCAAGCCTCCAAGTTACAGTTTAGGGACAAGTCCTCAGACCAGTAAATTCAGACGTAAAACCCAGCTTACCTTTTTGTTTAGTGAAGTCATTAAAAGTGAAGTGAGAGTTCTTTCCTCTGCTTTCAGATTAACCCCACTGACATAGCAAAATCACAAAAATGTGGTTATTCAGTCATAAATGAGTGCAGTACTGCTGAGAGCTGAGTCCAGCTTGGCTTTACCCTAAATCCTTGAATTATTTTTTTATATATATATATATTTTAATTGATACCTCAATCAGCACTGTAACAGTAAATACAGCAGCACTCACAAGCTCAACTGCTGCCTGTGAGGTGTATCAGCAAAGTTCAGAACAACAACTTCATCCAAGGGCAGGCAAGATGCTCAAAATGTAAGAGGTCATTTCAGCAAAGCCCAGAGATGCAGCAGCCACACCTCCTTTGACAGTTGTCTGGCAATGCTCTGTTATCTTTTATTCATTTATTTTATTTTTAATACTTATACTTATCCCCAGGTGTCACCAAGGGTTCACTCCAAAGTGAGTTCAGCATTTTCAGTCATTGGGGGTGTCTGTTTGTTTACTACAGATTTTCGGGAAACAACTGAGTTCTGCCAAAAAGAGCACAGAACACGAGGGCTTTCCAAAGACAGATTTTGGAACAGACCGTTTGCTCCTTCCGGCCTCAGTTCTGTGTCACACTGTGCACTTTGTCAGGATGTTTCTCAACAAGTACCTCTTAGGACTGCTACCTTTCGTCAGCATCCAGCCAGCCACTCAGTGCATGCCATGAAGACATGAGCTGCACAGATTCTGTGAGCTAAAAATACCAGTTAATGGGAAGCTACTGCAACATTAAAAGCATTTTTATTCAAGTTTATTCCCTTGTCAATAAAAACAAGGCAGACTTAGAATTCAAGAGGACCTTGATTTGCCACTAGGTTTTCCAAATGAAATTAAAAAATGTTCAATTATTTATTTCTGGAGAGAGAGATCTCCCCTTGTCCCATTTCTTCACTTAAGAAAAAGAAAACATAACCAGTGTCCACACAGAAAACACCCTAAAGCCCTTTTGGGCATGTTCTGAAGAAACTATTTAGAGTAAGGAATATGGGCATTCTCTATCCTTCTATTTATAATGAGGCTCCACCATCCCCAGGAGATAAAGCAGAATGAAAATGGGTCACATATCTAATTAGTGCTATTGAAGCGTGAAGCCCAAACATCCCTGAAATGTAATAGATTTCTTTTTTTTTTCATAACTTCAGATTCATTAGAATATCCCACAGTCACCTAATTCAGAAGCCAGAAGCTTTAAAAAACAGTACCATAAAGCAGGCACATATCAGGCATCATGCTGCTTTACTGCTGGGGAAGGGGAGACAATGCTTTAGACAAAATCTAATCTATTAACTAAAAAAATGAAGCAGTCAGTTGGTCTACCACAGCCTGTTCTTTAATCACTTTTTATTGTAAAAAAACCCTCAAACAAAACAAACAAGATAACACAATCCTCTTGACTACAAAAACTATGCAGAACCACTAGCATGGATGTGGATGAAGCACGTTCAAGGAGAGCAGCTTCTAAAGCAGACAAATGGACAGAAACTGGTGCCTTCCAACTCTTTCTCCCATCAAAGATGCCACACTGCCCCATGCTTTGCTCCCTCCTGCACGTTTATTAGGAAGCCGGTGAGGGCTCCGCAGCAAGTCCCCCGCAGCTCCGCTCTGGGCTCTGCTCCTCATCCACACCTCTCTCCCACACGAGGCCAGAGTGTCAGACAGCACCCGGCGCATGGGGCTGTCACAGACAGCGTGTTTGAATTACAGGTGTGAGCACTGGCAGAGAGCACTGGGGAGCTGCTCCTCCTGCTCACCCAGAGCAGGCACAGGGGATTGCATGGGTGGGTGGAAGGGAAGAGAAGCAGCTGCCAACTTTTCCTCGGTGTGCTCACAGCGCACATGGCTCAAACCTGCAAACCGGGCTGCCGTACTTTGCTTTCCCCTCTGCTTCCATACCCAGCTCCTTGCTTTTGCCTCCCTGCTTTTGCTTTAAAGCCAGGCAGGCTCAGCCTCCTGCACTCAGCACCCAAAATTTCATTAGCTTTGGGCAAGATGGATGCCAGTGAAGCTGTGGGTACCCAGCAGCTCAGGCCATCCACCCGAAAAGACATCCAGTGAAGACTTTCACATGCAAACTCATTCTCATTGTGAACAGCACTCTGCACTTCACTTCAATCAAAGCCAACAAGCCATAAACACCACTCACCCGTGAGGGTTTGTAAGTCACTACAGCCTCCTGGGAAAAAAAAAAAAAAAACACTATGAAAAAAATCAGAGGGGTGAATTAATTGAGCCTGCAGCAGTCTGCTCTACATATCAGACGTCACAAAGTTCATGCTGCTGCACTGGATTTTTTTTTGTTACAAAGAATGAGCAGGCAAAAGCAGTGCAAAAACCAGAACAAAGTGTTTATTCTGCTCATCCATGGCTATGCTTTCATGCCACAGACAACTACATCTTTTGCACGACTTGGCACATGAAGACCGTGATGCATCTTTTGCACCAATTCTGCAATTCTGTTTATTACAATGAAAAGTTTTTTCCTTTTATTCTTTTTGTTTAACTTCTTTTGTTACAGTGGAGAACAAGGGATGCCACTGCATGGGAGTGAAACACACAGTATATTATCTGGTTTTATCTAACAACTTCTTGATCTACAAATGGAAACAAAATAGACTCAGATATAGAGACATACATACAAATGTGTATTTTTTTAAATTGCATGACATGGTCATTTACACATCACCAAGCTCTCCGAAAGTGCTCAGGTGCAACAGAAGTTATAAGTAAAGCAGAGCAAACAGTGATGGATGATCAATATCAATGGTGGAGAACAGCAAAGGCTGGAGATCACTGGTCCAGTGTCTCAAGACCAGACCTTACATTATCACTTATGGGGTAATAATCATAATTTTTATAACTTGCTGTTGGTATCATTTCAATTACATTAGGAAAAATACAGCTTATAACAAAAGTTATTCTTCACAATTTCTTATGTAACCAGAACTTGCTCTGGCTGAAAGGAGACTCAGCCACTAGAAATCTCTAACTGGTTCAAATTGTATAATGCTTGCTGTACCTTAATTTTTTGCCCCCAAGTAAATTGTCCAGCAATTTCCTCAAGTGGCTCCAGAAGTCCTGACACCATTTCTTGAGAAGCTCAGCTTCCACTGAGGCTCTCCCTCACCAGCCTCAGCAGCTCACTCCACATACAGGTCCAAAAATGTGGCCTCCTCCTTAAATATCCAACTGGAAGACAACTGTGATGTGCTTCCCACCATGTTTGATAGTGGGACCCCCAGGCTGTTACAAGTGCCTTTCTGGGGATCCAACCTATGCACCAAACCAGCCTCCTGCACCCTGAATCGCACGTTTGAGGTTTCCCACACACAGCAATGGACACAGCCTGTGAGGAGCCAGGAACAGTGTCCAGAGCCTCCACCACCAGAAAGCCCCATTTACTATGGAACTAGAAATAGTAGAGGGGAGGCTTTCAGTGGAAAATGTGATGAGAATAGAAAGCAAGAGACTAAAAGCCCTGTCAGCACATTTCATAGACAGTCTTTTTAATGAGGAGATAAACAGATAAAGCTTTCAATCCATGTATGGAAGGGGGTTTTTTTTAATTTGAAAAGAAGCTAACCAAGCACACAGGATTCAATCTAAAACAAAGGCAGAACAAAACATTTTTTGACAAGGCCTAAACAATATGAAAATTGTCAGTTCTAGTGCCACAGAGGAACCAAAGGTCTCCTTCACTCCCTACCCACCCTATTTATTTTCTTTAATTATCTTTTCCTTTCAGGTAGGTGACTGTGCAGTGAAGTTAACAAATACATACAAAAACAATCCCCTAGTCCTGTGTGGGCCCCCCAGCTTTGCTGCAGCAGCACTGCAAGTCAGGACAAAGATCTGGAGGAAGCTAAGCTTCCCTGCTGGAGTCAGCTCCATACCACACAGTGCGGATTCAGACCTCCCCAGAAGTCAGAGCTCCACCAGTGTGACAAGAATTTGTTCCTATTACACAGTTCCCAACTACAGTATCTGCCACCCTCTGCAACCATTTGATGTGCAAAGAGGCTGCCCTGCCAATAACATGCTAACTGTTTCTTAGTCTGATGCAACACATTTTAATCTGGTGTGTAAGGAGAAAGTCAGTGTTCAAAAACCAGCCCGAAGCTATTAAGAAACAAGAGAGATGTCTTCACATGAAGATGATTTTAAACACAGGATTTAAAAAACACGAGATGGGACCCTGAAGAGCAACTTTGCAAAGGAAAACCCTCTCTTCACATGCCACGCAGCAAAAGCAGCATTCTCTCCCACCATGGTTTCTTCCATCATAACCTGGAATAGTAACCTCAGACTGGGAAAGGGGGTGTATGTGGCAGCTGATCTCCAGTGGCCCCTTGAATGTCCCCTCTCCTTGCTGCTGACACTTATCCTTTGGGTGGAATCTTCAAAGGAGTTCTCTCCCATGCACAAAGACATTGAAAGCCAGCAGCCTCCAGTGAAAGGCTTTATATCCTCTTTATATCTTCTATGCTGTGCTCTCCCGGGTAGCTTCCAGTAACTTCATATTTCATATGTGGCATCTTCAAAGAGAAATGATTTAGAGGGGCTTTCTGCACAACCTGCAAGTACCACCACAGCTTTATCCTGGCTCTTCTAAGAAACCCCATGAAAACATAGCTAAGGACTTTTCCCTAGACAGGTTATATATACCTATCCAAACCCCAAGCTTAAAAATGGAAACAAACCAGTTTAATATGCAAAATCCAACTGACAGTCATACTCAACAGAAGATAAATATTGTTTGGGGGTGTTATGTTTCAGAGACTGTATTTCAGGTTAGCAGAAGATGACTGTATCCTAAAGAATCAACCACAGAAACCCATTACAAACACATATACACTTAAATATGAGACACTGCTCCCAGATATTTTCAGCAAACTGCAAATTTACTGCATATTCCAGCCATCCTGAGTAGTCCCCAGGGATCATTTCTGGGTTGATATTCAGGATTTGGAAGTGTCAGCCTGTAGGAAGCAGCACAATCCTGTAACACGTTACCCAGGTTGTACACAACATGCAATTTAAAGCACGTAGGTTTTTATTTTGAAGCAGTGAAGTAGGGCTAAAAACTGCCTCCTGCAAATAGTTATTAATATAGAAAATAAAAATTTAATCATTGACTATATGACAGATGAAATAAAGTCCAATGTGGTTTCTAATTTATAACAGCTGGGCCAAATTTATCGCCAGACATCAAGGGTCACAATCAGAGCAGCAACTACACGACTGCAGCCCTCCAGAGGGGTATTTCAGACTTCTTCACTGCAGAGCTGGTGGTCCCTGTCTCCCTGTACAGCAGAGCCTGTTTTCAGAGCTGCAGGTACAACAGCCTAACAGAGTGCTGTGCCTGCGGCCTCAGTGTGCAGGAAGCCCCGGCTGCTCCTTGTTCTCCTGAATGAGGATGCCGTGGTACGTGACTTTGTGCGTCCTCCTCACTGTGCACCCAACTCTCCCCCTCTCATCTGAGAATGTTCAAATAGCTTGTTAGAACTGTGTTCTTCCCAAACGACAGCATAAACAAACATCTGAGTTTGTTTTACAAATTCTTGCTTTCTCACTTCCATTTAGCAGAAGCAAGCTGGGTCAGACTATCCAGTGTAGCAAGGAAAGCAATAAATTCATCCCCACTCAGGCTTCCAAATCTGAGATTCGAACAGCCTGCCCAAATGTTCTAGGCACAAAAGCTTCCTGTTCAAATCAGGGAGACCTCATTATAGGAATTCCTATGTGAAATTCTGGTCTGAATTAAATAAGAGTTCAGGTAAGATAAAGAGAGAGTGTGTTTTCAAAAACCTCCTCAAAATACACATGCTCTCGGAATAGATGCAAAAGTTAATGTATCTACTTAGGACTATGGATGGATACATCCAGTGATTCCTCTTGAGATCATGGAGTAAGCCCAGATGAAGGCAAAACTGCAAAATGGAATACTCACTGCAAGGTCAACCATCCTAATTTTTTATAATAGTAGCCCAATCCAACATGAAGTATGATTGCTCTTTTTCTTGCATCTGAACCCTAACTGTCAAAATACACCTTTGTACTGCCTTCCTTCAATGCTTTTTTTTAATTTGTACACTGACTTTGGTATTGAAAAATCTGCATATGCTACTTAATTTTTTAGGAAACGAATTCAGCAGTTAAGTGCTTTTTTTAACTGGATATTTCAACGGGTCCAGAACATTCACCTCTTACCCCCATCAACAGAAGAACTTTTTAATGGACTTTGCTTCAGTCCCACTCACTTTCATGGTATACATCCACAGCAAAGAAGTTTCTACACAGATGGCAAATTTCCAGCATTTGCTTTCAGGCTGCTTATCATGAAAAATACAGATATATTCCTTAAATATTACATGAATCAGAGCCAGAACTCAAAGCCAGAAATAATTACCTTCTCTGGACAACATTCAGCAACCCATTCCCTTCTTCCCCAGCCTTCCAGCTGTCTTCAGCACAAGCAGCCATCCTCCTTCTTTTAATTGCCCATTTGCTTGTTTCTTGTGGTTTAGTCTTTTCCCATTTTTCTCCTCATCTTTCCCGCTCCAGCTGTTGCCAGGAGTCATACATGGCTCCATCCCGCACGCTTTTTGCTCTCTGCACTCTGCTCAGCTTCCTCCTGGGGGACCAAACTCCCACTGCAATACTTTTGTTGTGATCAGCCGGAGTGAAGCATCCTCAACCACTGAAGAAAGTATCTGTGTTTTCAGTATTCTTAAACGTAAACATAAAATAAACAGCTTTATGTGGATGACTCAAATTAGCTCTTCTTTTCAGTCTTGTTCCCTCTCTTTAACATCTTGGATCACTTCCATTTTTTAATGAGGTTCAGGCATTACTTTAAGTGAACCACTGCTGAAAAAAGGTCACAAAGCCCCCTCTAGCCCCATTTCCTGATCACTGGAGACAAAATCACCCAACTGATAGACCCAGCCATGGAGGGGCTGCTTTTTGCTTCTCAACTCTTTCTCCAGATCCTTACTTTCCTCCTGAAAGCATCAAAGATGGGTCTTCCCATCCATCTTAGCATTGAAGCTCGTAACTAAGTTTGGGTTTTGGTAATGCTAATATCTCCCTATTTGATTCATGTGTCCTGTTGCTGTGTTCAGACTTCGTTTTCCTTCCACTAGTCTAACATTACCAATAACTCTCAAAATCACTGCTTGCATTCTGGTTTTTGACTTTGTCTTTCCTTTCATCAGGCTTATGCTATTTCAGCCTTCACAGACTGACTACACTGAGCTATTGAAGTGTCAGCTACAGTCTCAGGTTGTCCTGTCCAGCTGTCACAGCTAACCTGGTAAGCCACAACATACACCATCATCATGATTTTTCTCTAATGAACTCACTGTTCATCTGTCACGTACAAACACACATCTGTCTGTCCTCACAGCTTTTGCTGTGCTCAAGTTAGCTGTGGCCTATCACATCGATACTGTTATCATGGTTATATATTTTTTATATATATATGGACTATTTCCACCATATATACTCCAAGTCTGTGGCGAGGGGAAAAAAGCTATCACTGGGTTCAGCTCTGTACAGTCTTGACTCGATACCAGCCACAAAGTAACCCTACATTTATTAAAAACCAGCCAGAAAATAGCTCAAAAATATTCCCAAATATTATTATAACTGAGAATACTCCCAACTATTTCATAAAAAACATTCCCTGTCTAATTGCTGCTTTTACTTTGGAAGACAGTCACTAATAGCAACTGATACTAGCATACGGAGCAGACTGCAGCATTTCAAAGTTGCCAACAAGTTTAAACAAACAAATTGCAGAAATTAAAGTTTAAGCAAAACTTTCTTCCCAGAAACAAATACTGACACTGGATACAAAATATGAAAATGCCAAGCCAATACAAACACCAAAGGAGACAAAACAAAACCAGGCAGGAATTCCATTTTGGCGTAAGTGACATAAGTTTTGTGCCTGGATCACAAAGGAGCGGTTTCACTTCTGAAAAATTAAGTGTCTGTACCCTCAGGTAGGCAGTGAAGCACCTGGCAAGGCTGGGGAGGATGATGCAGAGCCCTGAGCTCCCCCTGCTCAGTGACTCACCAGGTAGACACTTGCCAGATCTTTTCAGTTTCTTAATTGTTTCACACAGGGCAGACTGGCAGTTCCTGGAGGTAGCTCTTCCTAGTAAATATTATGCCAGGAGATCACAGACTCCATGAGTGGACAAGCCTCGGAGGCAAAAACCTGGGTATGCAACTTCAGTGACAGAGATTTCTTTTGATGTGACGTACAGCATTAACCGTAATCCTGGTGTGACTAAATATGTTATCTGCCATCTTTACTGCCCATGAAAGAAAATTTAAGGACATCCCTACTTCTTTCGCTATTCTAGGCCAGCGAAAGACTGGACTGGAGATAATATGCAATACATTTAGGCCCTATTTCATAATAGCCAGTTACTTTTTTCCCTTGTTTGGACAGATGCTGAAGTAAATAACTGTCAAGACATTAATAAAGGGAGTAATCCAACTATCAAAAAATTCATAGAAAGCAATCCAGGGATCCTTAGTATTTCCTCCCAACAAAAGGCATTCTGTAGTCCTCAGCTCCAAGTGAACTGCTGCCATGGACTTAAAAAGCATCTCCACTTGCTGATGCAGACACTGCACAGGCAGAAGAGAGCCCTCTTTGCAAGGAGCCCTTTCAGTTACCTAACAGGAGCCATTCGAATTAAAGCACTCATAACAAAAGCACCCCAATCTCGAAGCACTGTCATTAAAGTTGAAAAAAACCTGCAAAACAGCAAGCTCAGGCTGAAATAAACTATTGCTACAAAACGCTGCTTTAAGAGCATGCTGAATACAAGAGCAAATTTTTTGAAGTTTTGCTCCAGGACACAATCCCTTCAGACAAACATTAAATTTGACCACTGCAAATAAAGAAGCAAGTAATAATGGAGATGACAAATAACCAAATCTTATTGCACGACCTTTTCAATCAGATGCTACACAGCAACTTATCTCTGTGGCAGATCATTGGTATCATCACGGTTGCCCCATCTGATACTTCCTACAGCCCAGTCTAATATTACATCAGCAAGTCAAGTGAGGACACAGACATTTGACTTTCTCCTTTAACTGAGACTTTGCAAAAGAGGAGCAATTCCTTAGGGCTTTTTTTCCCTGCTCAAAGGAGGCCATCATATTCACACTTAACTATCTGAAGCACTTTGAGCCCTAAGTGGTCCAGGACCAGGTTGTCTCAAAGGCATTCCCTATGGGCAGTTCTACACTACCTGTGCAGAGTAGGGCCTGGGTATTCAGTGTGGAGCCAGCAGCACCTCACCCGGACGTTTTCATTTTAACAGTCAGTACACAACAGACTGGCTTCAGTTCCTTCTTGCCGTGTTTTCTAGAAGTAACTTTCAGAACTTTATACATACCCTGGCTTTGCCTCAGCCCGAATGCTACCAGCTGAGAAGCTTTGGTTGCACACAGCTAAGGGGTGGATGCGAAGCTGATCACTTCAGGCAGCACTCCACCATCACTGAGAAGCCATCCAGAGAGCTGTGAAAACCAGGGCTCTAAGAACACACAGGCTCCTGAGCCTGGGCAGATACTTTTCAACTTAATTGCTTTCCCTGTTCTTCAGATTGCCCCAAAGCCATCTGTCCCAGCCTGCATTCCTTCAACTGCTTGCTCATGTTAAGTACCTGCTTACTTAGCTGTCCTCAGTCACGTACACAGCTTCCACAGCTCCCTGCCCACGCTCCGCCTTGCCTGGAAATAAAGCAGCTCCTTCTCGAGCTGAGTTTGAGTAACATTACACTTCACCTCACAGCTGAAAACAAACTCATACAGACGATCTGACAGGCCACAAGACAGTTTAGTGGAGGGGAAAAGAGCATCCAGGGTAAAAAGGCTAAACTGCCCTACAAAACCACTTTGAAAACTCGTAGGAGGAAACTTCTGTTAAGTATTAGAGAATTTGAACAATGAGAAGTCACATGCCTAAATAACCCTGTGGAGTTTTACCCTCATGCCAAGGCTTGATGGTTTTAGTCTTATATTGCAGCATAGTTGTCTTCTTGCACAATTGGAGGCTGAACCTGGGAAGAAAAATCAGCTGTGCTCTACCCATATCTAAAAGGAGAAGATAATGTGTTTACTTGCTCAGGTCCAAACAGCCTCACAGAAGTCCACATTGGTAGCTCCTATCAGAAGTCACAAGATTTTCTCAGTATACACTGGTCTATTATCCGTTATAATCAGTAACATGAAATTGTGCACTGTGCTTACAGGACAGACACTGGCTGCACAGCAGGCTGCTCTCCAGTGGTCCCAGCAGTCTGAGGAAGGCATAAAATATCAACTCCTACCCATATCTGTCCCTGATAAAGCTCCCAAGACAGGAAATCAGAGCATCCATGCCTTTACACTTGAGGGTGGTGGAGGAATCATTCAAAAGCACACAAAACCTTTTTTTTTTTTTTTAATTATTAGCCTCACATGGCCATTTCTGCCAGAGAGACTGGAATAACCTAGATGCAGGAATTAAACTCAGTTTCACTTCTCCCTTGCTGTTACTCAACATTAAGTCCTGCTATTAGTCCTACATAGAAACTTCACTTTTCACAGAAATGCCTGGATCTTCATGGCCATTTACAGCACCCCAGCGGCCATAGCAGCTAAACAAAGGACCACCAAAGCAGAGAGAACATAAAACTTTGGTACTGCTAACATAGAGCACATCAGGCATTTTAACACGACTAAACAACAATAGCTACAGCAAAACCCAATCTCATGCCCATTTATCACTGCCTGCATCTAAGTCTGTTGCAGCCTGTCAAGTATCTGGAAGCTCTTCCTGCCATCTGTTTCCTTCCTCCAAGGGTGCTGCAGCTTTCCATGATTGCTTGCTCTCTCAACACACACACACGAAAGTCTTTATTTCTGTGAATCGTAAGAATTATTTTTTAAGAGGGCTATGAATTTTGAACCTGCCTATGCAGAGTGTCATTTGCTTAGATTGATAAAATTCATGGTTGCCTGTCTCCACCTCCTCAGAGTAACACTAAAATCTCTTTTCCCCACCTTTTCTTTGTGGACTGGTAAAGCCAGCCAGTTAAAATGGCAAGAACTTACCAAGCTGTTTCCAGAATGCAACGGCTTGCTGCTCCCACAGAAAGCTGTCACAACAATTACCAAACCAATTAACAACAGCTAAGCAAAGGGACAGATTTGTAGAAAGACTTACTTGAGTTTCAGTGCTGAGTGGGAGTCTTACTGCTGCCCTCTGAACACCAGTTTACAACAGATTGTAAATGGTATCTTTTCTGCAGCACTGAGATTCCAGCAGATGAGCATCTGCCTCCTTTCAGTATGTAAATATTGCCCTTTTCCTCACTTCCTACAGAAGGCATCTATGGATTTTACTGTCTTAGGAAAAAAAGGCTGCCTTAAATATTTAAGGATCCTTTCACAGTTTTACAGCAAATACCCCTAAATGTTCATAAACATCTATTTGTACTTCTAACAAAGTCTAGTTTTACTACAATGCAGAAGTTATACTACATAGTTATCTGTCCTTACACCAACAAAAAACCTCAGGACTTTAAGTTGTAAGTAATACTCTAGCAGAAACAATGAATTAAAATTAAAAATCCTTTAAATATTTTACTTTCTGCAGCTACTAGCTTTGATAACCAAAACCAGGGATGGGCTGGCTACCTAGCATTCATTTTACCTTTTGTTTTATACTGCAGCCCTTTTGCAGAAGGAGGATGGGATTCCTCACAGGAAACCATTTTCATTTTGAACCCGAGCATTTGCATTAAGAATACCACTGCAAAAGAGTCAGCAGAAATACTCTGGTGTTAATATCAAGTTTGGAAGTAAACAGTAAAAATCTCTTTGGAGTATACTTTGCAATAGAACTTCAGGAAGCAAAGAGGAACACACACAAAAAATGTCCTGCACCAGGTGCATCTCCTGCGTTTGAGAGTTTTAATAGTAATAATAATGTCTTTACATAATCTCACTGGAAAATACCATATCAATCTGACCTACATGTTTTAAATAATCTGTTGCTTCTACTTTATGGAGAAGCTGGTATTAAACCATTAAGCTAACAGTCAGAGCTGGCTACTGTTTGGGTTTTAATAAGGTCTGGTGCAGCTGATAAAACAAGTGAGCGAGTTTTGCAAATGGAAGCTTTGCATGAAAACCTGGTTATGGTAACACCAACTCAATTTCCACTCTGAAAAGAACAGCCATAAAGCCAGCACACTAGGCTGATTTCCTCCATCTACAGAAAGATATCAATATCCACCTGTATTCCAACAGGTTGTGGGAGCAAAGGCATCTACAGAACAAAGATGTTTCTCAGAAGAGTGTATGCTCTGCTGTTCATATAAAGAGAGATGAGCCTTATCCCAATTCCCCATGTTTTGAATACTGAAGACCTATTCAGCATGAAGGACCATGGGCCATGCCAAAGCAAAAAACCAGCAACAGAATTCAGCACGTTTGCCTCCAGAAACTGCAGAAGTGCATGTAGAAGCCAGTGCTGCAACATTTCTAATTGTGAAATTGTGTAGGAAAACTGGGAGGAGGCTGTGTTATCAGACAAAAGGGAAAAACAAAATCCAAGCATTCTTTGAATTAACTCCAAACTGCCAGGCACTGCTTGCCTCCCGTTTTCCACCCTTACAAGCTCCCCACTATGAAAGAGTAGCCCCCATGCAGCCATCCCTCTGTGCCTCCCCGCACAGCAGTACCAAGGGTGTTTGTATCCTCCA
>WEIT01016914.1:135396-186692 GCA_013389985.1 Dryoscopus gambensis
TCCAGAGTCACTTCTTTCCCAAGAACAGAAAACAGCAGCAATTCACAGGATCACTAAATAGAACACTGGGATGCGTTGGACAAATGAGCACTGTGGGACTGAGAGTGCTATAGAGTGCAAGATGACCCTCACAATTTGATCTGCAACCATGGGTCTGGCTGAGGCTGCTGCCTCTGCTTATTCGAGGAAAGGGCTCTGTCTGCTCTGTTCTCAAACTCCCTTCCATCTTCTAGCTGGTCTTTCCTCAAAGCCAACACAATTCTTTCTGGACAGCAATGCTTAAGATGTTTCCCAAGGGATTTGTTCCATGACAATTCCTGCATGCTGCATCTGCCCAAAGACAGAACAAGGCCCAAACTTGTTTAATCCATCATTTTTACGGCAAAGGCTTACCTGTCTACCATGACAGCAGCACAGCCAACACCAGTAGTAAAAAGGTACTACAAGGAAAGAAACTGAGCTATCTTCTAGCTTTTCAGTGTTTACAGCACATTCAGTTCACGTTTTCATGTTTTCCTGTACTGGAATTCTTTTAATCAAGTATTTAATAAGATTCACCAAAAAACCTGAAAAACATGGAATACATGATTTGAATACAAGCCCTCTAACACTCCACATCTGCTACATCCCACAAAGGCCCCTTTAAAAAAAAGGACTCTCTAAAATAAAGAGCAAGTAGCATAGCACTTTTAACTCCTTAATGCTATATTTGCTTTGGGTTCAGATGTTTGGTGCGAGCTATGCTGTCTGCACAACCCTAACCATTGCTTGCTGTCTGTATTTCCCTTGAGGAATGTAATTAACATCAAGTTAAAACCCCACCTCCAGCATCAGGGAGATAATTGAAATCTAGGCAGTCCCAAGACTCTTCTCAAATTGAGAAGTTGCTAAACCAAAATGTAAAGCTGCAGCAAGACGCTTATATTAATTATACTAACCAAGCACCAAGGGGCTCCTATCTAAGGGCCATTTCCCATGGATAATTCATGGCAGCTTTTGAATGATGGTCCATTCCTCAGCAACATGAGCAAGCTGTTACAGCTACTTCAGGCTTCCAGTACGGAAGTGCAGTGGCTGCTGAACTCCCTGAAGGATCTAATCTCTCAAATATTATCGTTCAGTGACTCCTTTGTCAAAACAGAGGGGCATTTCATGGGTTAGTTTCCAGCAAAGTACTGCCTTGTAACACCCCCGAACTTCCATCATTCAATGAAGATACCTCTGAGCTGATAGTCTGAAATTTCAGCCAAAAACATCTTTGAACTTGTTCTTAAAAGACACCTCAGTGTTCAACTGCTTTTTGCAATGTCTCCCCTATTAGGTTTTGGGTTTTCCCCTTGAGGTTCTGCCCAGCAAAGCTTTTCACAATTCCTCTTCACATAACTACACAGTGAGTTACACAGATACAGTGGGTAAATATGCCCCCCATATATGAGTAAATCAATTTAACTGACTAGCTACAAAGTTAATCAATTAGATTAATGGTTGACCTACTTAAAGATAGGGAAAAGTATTAGATAGTTATTTTCTGGAAAATAACATGCAATAGAGCATCACCATCTAAGCACTCAGTCCAGATAAAGCATGCTGAAGGAGAAGGACATGCACAATACTGGAAGAACACTGGGCTCAATGGGAGGCAAAGGACTCCATTTTATATTGATGCATTTTCATGATGTTTGCAGTTGTGGGGGAGAAGCAGCAGGACAAAGCTTCTCTGTGATATATGAAAAGCTATCTTCTCAACACACAGTAATTTTCCCAACAGGTGCAGCTCAATTATCAAAATGTCCCCTTTTGGATTTTTTCAGCCCTCTTCAGTCTGTGGCTTAACAAGCAGAGAAGACAGGAAGAAAATACTACAACTCCCTTTTCCATGGTACCACTCTCAGACAACCACATGAACTCCCGCAAGCTCACAGTTCACATTGTTGCATCTACACCCTCACAAGCCATTTATCTACAGCAAGCTACAGCAGGAGAGGTTTATCTGCATTCACCCTAATTGCAGTCAGCAGTTATCTCGCTGCATGTGCTCCTAGGAGCCCCTACACCTCTTCTGTCTAGAGATCAATTTACTGGACATCTGATTTTCTAACCCACTTTTTCCCATTCAACTGACAGCATTTTAGGGACATACCTAATGAACAGCTGATTCACACCACTACTACAAACTGTTACTGTGGGGGAAAGGTGTGGGGCCTTCGTTGTTACCTTCTTTGGGTTTGGAGTAAAAAGCTGCGCTGGGAGAAATAGTGTTCAGATAAAAGTTACAAGCTCCTGCTCCACAACATAGAGAGCAACAGCAGCTCAGCGGAATCAGCCTCCTCACAACACTACAGCTCCTCAGCCTGCAGCATGGTTTCACACCTGCATCTCTGCATTAAGGCAGAGACTACAGAGCAGAAAGCCCATTCAAATCGTCTGATGAAAGGCTCCTGTGGCAGTGCCATGCTACTCAAAAAGACCTATTTGTACTGAATGCTGGAGCCAGAGCAATCCTAGTAAGTCATTCCTTCAGCTATTTGTCAATCAATAAACGGGTACGTTGATGAAGGCTGCACTGTCTCCTAGTGAAATGTGCTTTCTTTTTGTGCAGTCAATCTGAAAGTTGTAATTCTAGCTCATATCAGACTGTGTGTAACATCACTTATAATTAACAAACCTGAAAAGCAGCAAATAATTCTGAGAGACAACTGAACAAATGATGTCAGGTTTTATGACAAGACAGTTGCACCAGAGGCAATGCATCAAACAGCTACATGACATTAAACTTTCTTCCGAAGAAACACTCACCTGCTCCCTATTAATTCACTTACTTGATATTTAAGGACTGACAGTGCTGAAAAACGTGTCATTCCATTAGATAGATAGCTGTCCTGCCTCAGGGGAAATGCCAATAGTGTAATGGAAAGAGTTCCAAGGCTGGTGTCGTCAGCCTGGGTCTGCCCTGAGCAGCTGTTCAGAAACTCCACACAACCATTCCACAGGAAACCACAGACACAATCAGAAGTTTCCATAAAGCGAAAAGCATCTATCATCCCTCAAGAGAACCTGGGTAAATGGAGAGAAGGACAAACAAGGAGGAGAAGCAGCAGGAATAGTTGGGAGTCAAAGCCTGCTTCTGCTGAATGGCCCTTGAATGAGGCAATTCCAGGCGGAGGACATAGGGAAATCGACTCCGCCTTGCAAGGTAAATTAGGACAATTCACTCATGGTTCTTGCTTTGAAGGTAGTCCAACGTATTTCATTCAATATCTAATAGGCACAGAAAAAATAATTTTACTATTTGTATTCTTATTTGCTCCCAGGAATATCCTTTCCTTCCAGTTAGGCTGTGCTTTGCACTGGTAGCCAGGAAGGTGTTGGTAAACACACCAGTGTGTCATTTTGGTGACTTATTTTATTCTTTTTTTTCCCCACTGTTCCCTGAGGCTTTTTCTGAGAGACAGTCTTAGATGGCTCCAGCTGCATACTTTCCCTTCAGTCCCGATCTCCTTAGTAAGTTTTAGGCTCTTTTCATGAGATGTTGCCACATAATTAAGTTCCCAGTTATCTGAACAGCAGCATTGTGTAAGGACAGCAGCAGTCCTTGGGATGGATTAACTTCACCCTCCACCAACAGCAATTTTAATACTCACAATGCAAGATGAAAGGTAGGAAGAGAAAAACAAACACTTGGGGAACCTGATTACAGGCAAGTCCAGCAGTAAAGGGAGTCTCCTGCCATTTCCCTTTGTCAATATATTCAGTGATGGCAGATCTCCTCCCCTCCACAGCAAGGGTACTGCTACTCCCTGCTGAATGGGAGGTATGCAAGATAAGAGATTCTGACTATTGGGTTGCAGGCTGTACATTACTCCCTAATCCTTTCAGACAAACTGACCAGGTCACTGTTTTTCTGCTGCCTGGATATGTTTCCTGGCACATCCCTATTTCCTAGCTTAGAGGTGTGAAAAAAAGCTTGGTTTGATATCTTGAAAGCAGCATGTCAGTACTTCTCAGCCCTTCCCGACCCCTCTATCTCAAAAGCAGAGCATTGCCGGTGGAGTGCTATCCTGACCAGCTGGCCCTCTCAGCACTCTTTACATCTGTCTATTATCTTTGTGTGACCTTCACAGCATCAACCAAGTGCAGAGAGGACCAGGCAAACAACTCAAGGAAGAACACTAAAAATATCCCAAACTTGCGTTAGTCACAGGACTGTGGCCCTGCTGAGAGCACCAGTCACTGCTCAGTTGAGCCGCAGCCCTGCTTTTCTGGCTCAAAGGGATCTGCACATCAAGTAAGCTCAAACTCTTTCATTTGGGTTATTTTAAAATGGCAGTGAAGGAACACAGATCTCTACTGCTGAGTTTTGTCCCATGACCAAACCAGAGTATTAGGAGGCGGCTCACTGACCCCAATCAGCAGCGGCATAATTTAATGTTCAATAGGTTCTCTGTGCCAGTGCACTACCACATCAAAGCTCTGCCACTGTGGGTCATTCTCCTGTGACTTAGTGAAACCAGGCTTCCTCTCACCAGTCTGTCAGAAGACTCGGCAGAGGAAAGGTCTTGTTCAGTCCTTAACATAGAAAGAAACTCCGTGCAGACCTAGAAACCAAGCCATACAACTTCAACACTGAGCTAGGGAACACCAGGAGCCGCTGGGAGCAGCCCTCATCAAGTGGATTCAGCTACTTAATTCCCATCTGGTTAAAATAAAATGCAGTGTTTAGGATAGATGGGGGCTAAAAGGAACTTAAAACAAAAAAAAAATTGCAAATTCCTGGGCCAGGCAGGGTTCCAGGGATTAAAGAGCAAGCAAAGTATCTAAGACAGGGAGAACGTCACAAATGGCTATGAAAGACAGCGTGAAAACCAACTTTTCCGCTAATGTGAATGGTCACCTGCAAATGAAACCCTTTCATCACTCATAGAAAAGCTGGCTGTAATAAATAACGCATCTGTATTTTCCCCTTAATTTTAAAGCAACCACTCACGGAAACACCGGTGCATTTCCCAAGCACACCAAACTTAGGTGCTCTTTTAATAACCTGCAACAAAGACTCCCAGCCAGCCAGCAACCCACAGGCAGTTCAGAAGAACAGGAATGTGTGGGTGCAGAGGCTTTTCTCTGTGGCTTCCCCACCAGCTGGTGCTGTGGAAGGGAGGGCTGAGGGCAGCTGCTATAGGACGTAAATAGGCAACAGCTGTTTGGCCATATGCTCAGTGGGTTCCAAAGGGTTAAGCTCTGTCACTACCCAGAATTACACAAGCCCAAAGCAATACCCTTGCCTCTGTCTGCAGGATCACTGCTTCCACCCTCTGGGGTATGGGAGGGGGAATGAGAAGGAAAAGCGCTGTGTCTCAATTTCTTAGTATTTTATTTTGAAGACAAAGGCAAACCTCTAAGGGAAGTGAAAAGTATTAGCCCTTGCTCCATGCCATTTGTCATGTGAAGGCACTGATGCAATGCTGCTCACATCAGTACTATTTCAGACCAACAAATTCAAGTGCATTTTGGTGCATGGTGACAGTTATCTTCAAATAAAAGAGACACTTTTTCCTGCCTATCACTGCACAGCTGAAAGCAGCTCCAAACCCCAGAGCAGCCTGCTGCTCCACTGCATGTTTACAGCACACAACTGAGCCTTGCAGGCTCACCTACCAGCTCCCCACAGAGGTTTGGAGTTCTCCCTGGCACACTTTTCCTTTCGGGAGCCTGGCAATGACCTTCCTCTGCCTCCCACCACTGTTCACAACACTCCAGTTTTGGTGGAAACAGTCTTCTGACTGGGGCACACAAAGGCAGCAACTCTTTTTGGAAACAAGCTGCTCAAGGGGAGTTGAGAGCAACCACAAACTGCAGCTTTACAACAAAATCTAAAACACAGCCTCAGCCTGGCCTTCTTGTCAGCCACAAGCACAAGGAAAGAAGCATTTTGGGGGAATCCTCTCAGACTGGGATGAGACAGACTGACCCACTGAGTACACAATTACAGCACTGTATAGAGTGTTACACAGGGACAGAATGGAGCCTAAAGTGGTTTTTAAACTGTAAACTTTAATCACTCTCAAATCCTTCCAACCCTGTTGCAAGGATGGCTTATTTGCTGTTTGTTGAAGGAACTCGCTGAGCTTTGCTATTCCCATGCAGCTGGAATGGGGCAGACTGAGCTGCTGCCACAGCACCCCACATCCAGCCGAGGTCACATAGCATCCCAAATAGTTTGCATTCTGCCTCTAATGCCAGGAACTCATTTCTCTCATCACAGCACTCATGCAAAATTTAATGAAGACACACACCACACCTGAAAAGAAGTGACTGAAAAAAGGGATGAATTATTTAAACTCCCAGTGTCTCTCTTTTCCCCATCAAGGGCAATACAAATATCCTCCACTGATACAAACCCGTATCAGTTAACCAAGTACCCCCTTTCTGCAGCATAGACCAGGAGTGAATTCTGCTTCTCCCCAAACCAGTTCTGATACAAACATAAAAAAAACCAAACAACACAACCAGCTGCCTCCCAGAGCACTGGAGCAAGACACATGGACACAACAAACCGCTGCACATTAACAAGAGCTGCTATTTCTGGTACAAGCCTGGGCCCCTCGTTTCCTTTGGCCAATTATGATAATAGTATTTGGCAACAGTACCAGGACTAGTACAAAAACAAGACCAAAATGTTTATATAGAGAATCTACAGCACATTTGTAACCTCTGCAAATACTGATCTCACCAAGCCAGTACCATCCCCACCTGGGCTGAGAAACACAGAGCACAGAAGAAACCCAGGGAAGCAAAGTTAAGAGGTCGCTGAGGTAATGGGCATCACACCATAGGTTTACACCCAAGTAAAGCAACTCCATCCTGACGTTCCCTTACATGCCAACATCAACTGCAGTGAAAATCTTAAGGATAAAACACCATGCAAAGAAGCACCCTGAATAACCCAGCGCAAAGTTTGTTTTCCCTGTTTATCACCCCACCTTAACATAAACTCTGGTATGTGGATCAAAACTTCTACTAAAAAAAAAAAGATAGTAAATAGTACAGTGATGTTTCTGTGAAAGAGGCCATGGGAAAATGGCACGTGTAATGGTTAGGATTTTGCTAGGATTTTCCCATTTATTCCAATGATGTCACCTCTGTGAAGGGATCCCATTTATTTCTTTGGGCTATATCGGGAACATCTTATCTTGTCACTTCTTATGACAAGCTGTAGTCATAATGTCGAAGACCACAGAAGCCAAAATGGTGGTTCCCCCAGGAAAAAGATAAGCAAGCTCCTGTTTTTCAGGTACTGTATGGGAGATTTTAAAGCCACTGGTACAGAGAAACTGTTTGCTAAATATGGTCAAGACAAACTACGTCATTCGTAAGTGTGAATACAAGACAACTTTCAGTCCCAGAATTAATGCCTGGATGCAAATAAATAAATGAATAAATGAAAATACATACTATAGCATGAGGTGGGGTTCTCATGCAGCAACTGCAGTAGTTGGGAGAAGAACAAGGATAGTATTGCAGAAATCACCTAATTACATAAATACTCACTTCCCCATCACTATTTCACACTACTTGCTGTGTTAGCACAACAAACAGAACACAAAGCTCTGCAATAAACACTGGTGCTTTCTCTATTTTGTATGTAAATACACCCATGATAGCATGACCACATGAGAGCTATCCAGCCTTCTAAGCCTTTTCCCTGTCCCACTAAGGTTACAGGTACCTAGGGAAAATCATTTTGACAAAACTGAATTGTCAATAAAGCCATGGCACCAAATCTGTTTATCTGTAGTCGGGCACTCCACAGGTATTTTCCCAAAGCCATGTCCTTAATCAAGTGCAGCTCCTTTTTACATCTTTTTGAAAGTTAAAGGTAATGAAATTAACTGCTCTAAGTGGATGCACCAGGCACACTCACCACCCCTTACAGAGCAAACAATTATCTTCAGCAAACAAGTTAAGCAGGGCAAGAAAGAATACTGGGATACACTAATCTGTGTAAATCAAACCCTGCCAGTCTGTAGGAAGCAAACAAGATGGTTAGATATGAAAGCTTTACTATTGCTATAATAGTGTGAGTTCATACTCTCTCCAGTTTCACTACTCATGGTGTTGCTATATTTAAAGGAACTGGGAACTGTTTCACCAGCTAAGAGCCTCCCAGGAGGGGACAAGTCAGGCTGCAGACAGCTGGCATCAGCCACTCGGCAACTGCACATATGCAGTTGGGGGAACTGAAGCTGAGCTTCTGAGCTTCTTGGAGACAGGCAAGGATTTTCTGTGGATTCTTCATTAAGTGATCATTCTCAGCAAGTCAGGGATGATACATGTTCATGGAACCCATACAGCCTATTTTAATCCTATTTTAAGAATCCAACAGTATTTCCTTACAGTTGGTTGACATCAACAGGATGCAGCTTTCTGTTAGCAAGTGCAGGTTACCTCTATCCGAGGCATATCTTCCAGAACCCGTTTTATGCCATTTATGCACTCACATTTAGATTAATTTATTCCGTGTGTCCCATTGTTTCTCCACAGCTTCCTTCCCAGGAGTTCATTTTCCTCTTGGAAATAGTCACAGGAAAATAAATTGCTCTTTCAAAAACTGAAGGGATATTCAGCAATTAATTCATAGAAGAGGAGATCTATCTGAACCCTCCCTTTTTGTTTCTGAAAATAGTTCTTTTCCTTTCACAAATTAACTAACTGGGCAGTAAAAAAAAAAAAAAGGTGTTTGGTTTTTTAAAATAAATTACTACTGGAATAGTTACAACTGTATCAATGGTTATCAAGTGTACCTTTTTACAGCAGTGAAAAAACAGTTCCAAATTTCAGAATTAATGCTTTTATTAGACACTTATTTGGCTTGAGAATTAAGTAAGAAAATGTAAGCTTCCAAGTGGCTTTCTATTTGAGGCTTGGGTGACTAATTATGTATTCAGATGCTGGTTGTTTTAATATCTACTCTATTCCCATTCTCTTTCTGTGGGAAAGAGGTTCAAAATACTTTGGAAGAAAGTTTTCCTGACTGTGAAACAGAACTTTCTGATGCAGTATTTTAAAAGGAAAATTTAATTCCACAATTGGAGCAACATAAACTAATCTGCTTCTTGGCAGAGAAAGCTAAAACATTTCTGGTTGCAACATGTGAAAATGGATAATGACAGCAAAAGCTCAACTGCACCCTAATCCCCCCCTTTCTTAATACTAACTATGCCACCTCAGCATTACCTTAGTTCTGATAAAATATATATGAAGAGCGGGAACTGAAAATCAGCTGCTTCAAATGCCAAAGTTCCCCTTCACTGAAATATCAAGGATTTCAGATCCAACAGAATATCGAGGGGGAGGCTGGGAAGAGACCAAGTTCCACGGGAACTTGTAAATTAATCTGAGTTTACATCAAAGTAAAAGGATTGAACATTCCTTTTACATGCTTGGGAAGCCTCCAAAGTAATCTCCCAAATTCTTTATCATACAGTATGGTAACAAATACACTCTGCCCTGCATGACTGATGTGAACCTCAGCCCCTCCTTCAAGCTCTGGTTTTCAGATGTGTCAGAGACTCCAGAAATCTGATTTTGGTTGTTCAACAAATATTTGAAACTAAATGCAGGCACCCATAATACCTATGTGGGTGTGCAAATATAGCAAATACACTTTTTTGCAGAGACTTGTCTCTGGAAAAAATGTAACCTAAACATGTCTGTTATGGTTCTTTCATTGCAAGTAAGTTTAATACACTGTTGTAATTAAATGAGTAAAGCAGAATAAACAAGCCATTTAATTCTTTAAAAAATCTGTTACCACTAAATTCACTTATCTGTTTAACTCTTAATTCTTCCATCCACACATGAGGTTACATGAAACTTTTCAATCCCTCTTTTCCTCCTGTTTAAAATGTTGATAGTTTTGCGCTTTTACTGTTGTATGGATGTAGGGAATGAGCAGTCAAAAGAATTTGTGTAGTTTTAATTATACAGTTACAGATCGACATTTTACTTCCACAAAGACTAAATTACACAGTATTTCCTCCAAGACTAAAGATACAGGATGTCACACTGGGCATTCAGGCTGCTTTATGGACTGTCATTTATTGCTAAAAATGGCACCAGCAAACACAGGTGTGGCGCCAAGGCATGCTCTCAAAGGGGGCTTACTAAGGGCACATCTCACGTGCCGTGAACTACATCCATTGGCAACAGCTGGTGCTTAACCCAGGAAAAGGCAGGTTAAGGCTTGAATTTTAAATCTTTATTTGTAAACTTTTTAAAAACACACGTGAACCAACTGAGCCAGATTTGATCTTTACAGAATCATCAAAGTTGGAGACATCTTCAAGATCATGTGCTCCCAACCGTCAATCAGCACCACCACAGTCACCCCCTAAACCAATCCTAAGTGTCACATCTAGATGCCTCTTGAGCACTTCCAGAGACAATGACTCCCCGGGTAATTTATTCCAATGTCTGACCACTCTTCCAGTGAAAAAACTTTTTCTAATATGGAATCTGAACCTTCCCTGGCCCAATTTAAGGCCATTTCCCCTCATCCTTTCAACCTGAGACATGGCAGAAGAGACCAACCCCCATCTCACTACAACCTCCTTTCAGTTGCATAGACAGTGAGGTCCCCCTGAGCCTCCTTTTGCCCAGACTAAACACCCCCACCTCCCTCAGCCACTTCTCATAAGACTTTTCTCCAGACTGCTCTTCTCTAAACACACTCCAGCACCTTCATGTCCTTTCTGAACTGAGGGGCCCAGAACTGGACACAGCACTGCAAAGTGTGGCTTCACCACTGCCGAGTACAAGGAAACCATCGCTGCCCTGGTCCTGCTGGCCACACTATTCCTGATCTAAGCCAGGATGCCATTGGCCTTCTTGGCCACCTGGGCACACAGCGGCTCATGTTCAGCTGCTGTTGACCTGCACCCCCAAGTCCTGTTCTGCTGGGCAGCTCTCAAGCCACCTTTCTCCAAGCCTGTAGCAATGCCCATGAACTTCCATGAATTTGAAGCTATGAATTTACTGTCAAACTCGCCTCTTTTCAGTGCTGACGGGACTGTGTGATGCTAAATACCCCAGACTATTATAGGCATTGCCTATTCCAGTGTTACCTCTCTTGCAATTAAAAAAAAAAACAAACAAAATAGCCCCCAACCCCACAACTGTAGAAGTGTAAAACATTCAAATCCAACTAGTATGTTTTTTTGTTCTTTCAGGCACCCAGGATGAACTTCACACCCAAGGCAAGTCAGTGTTGAGGTTGCTGTCACCTTGACTTCTTCCAACTTTCATTCAAAAGTTCACTTGAATCTTGTTTCCTCTTCTGTTCAAACACTGGAAATCCTGAAGTCCTCCTCCCAGCCTCACCCTACCCCTCAGACACTGCAAAGACCACAGCAACATTCGCATGAATCCAAGACACTCATGTCATCTCTTGGCAAACGTTCCCAGGTCAGCTGTGCAATGCTGCTTCCTCTTAGAAGAATTGAGGAAACGCTGCCAATGTCTTTTCCTCCTCTCATTTTTAATCACTATTTCACAACTAAGCACAACCCTCATGACATTTAAAAATAAAAATGTCCAACCATCAATTTTCTCTTCCTCCCACCCAAAATGTGTCTGATATGTTTACTTGAATATGTAAATTATGAGGTTTTCCTGTGCCTGATGTAGTCATATTTAAGGTATTGCTGGTATTTTTACAAGATGCAGGTGTAGTCAAAGTAATTAGCAGTTAAAAACAGATTCATCTTTTACCAGTTAGTAAGAAATACTGAACAACACTATTTAAATAGATAACATCCTGCTACCAATAAAATACAATTAAAAATGTATGCTAGTGAAAAGGACCTAGTATGTCATTACAATAAAGGAAACAATGGAAACAATAAGCTCTGCAAAATGCTCTTTTTAAAATAGAGACTGTGCTGAATGCAACACAGATTATCTGGGAGAATATGCAGATATCACAAAAGAAAGATGAGATAGGAATTTTCACTGTGACAGAGAGGATTTATCGAGAAGTTAAAAAATAAATTGTCAGTTGAGAGAAAATTGCTTGGACAACTCTGGCACCTGATACCAGTTCAATTCTATTTGCATGCTCCCGATTCTCCTTTTTGCCTTAACTTGGTCTGTTTTAGAGACCACACAAACATTCTTCTGCTAGAAGCATTTGTTTCTAGAAGTTATTATTAGTCATGAAGATCTAAAGCAGCTCTGTTCTCAGCTACATTCATAGCCCAGATGTGGATATTTTGAAGATTCTGCATGAAAAATCAAAGCCAAGATTCCAAAGTCCCGTACAAGAGACCCACAGGAGATGAAAAGAAGGCTGTCTTCAGCATTTTCATCCTACAAGCTATTTATGGGACTATGACTTCATACTTTTTTGTTCTCAAGTAGCACAGATGTGCTGTATCAATTCATATATTTGGAAAAAGACGTGTAGAATGAGCATAAAGAAAAAAATCACTTTTTGCACCCAAAGTTGCAGCAGTACAAACATGGAACTGATAGGATGTGCTGTACCATTACTGGGGCAGATTGTTTATTGACATAAATACTTACATTATATTTTGTCTGAAGAGATTTTGAAGCCAACAACAATAAAAATCTATTTTTATTAACCAAGTTGAAAAACAAGTAATTTTGTCCCTCTTCTCAGCTTGTTTAATATGCAGGAACAAATCGTGTTTGAATTAGCAGAGTGCCTTGCTTTTGACTTGTATGTTATCTGCATGGTAGCCATTTTGTTGAAGGTTTGTTTTATCTTTTAATCAAGAACTGTGACTTTTAAACAACACATCCCGTCTTCAGAACTCAAGAGAGATAAAAATTTAAACAACACCTGAACATTATGGTTGGACTAGATTGTCTTAGGTCTTTCCTGCTTAAATGATTGTATGATTGTATGATTCTGTCTTCTATAAGGGTGAAGATACTAGTAGGTCCAGAAATTTGACTTGCTGTTCCATAAAACAACTTCCAAGTATGCTAAAGAGGGTGTAGTAAAATTCCTTATTTTGTAGCTGTAAGTTTGCAATACCTTCTGCCAATAACGTTTATGGGGAAAATACTTTATAAAGCAACGAGTGGAGTTTCCCTTCCTATAATTTTTCATTTACATACCACATTACTATCTCCTTTGCATACATGAAAATTACATTTGCCACCAACTGAAAAACATACAACATCTGAGGACAAAGATCAAAATGTGTGATGAATTCAAGAATTTGCATTGGGATGTCCCTGAACACCAGGATGCTGCCCCAGAAACCCTCCTGATTCACTTGAGTCTTCTACAGAATATCACACAGCATCACAGAGTCACAAACAGATCTGCCAAACTTTAAGGAATATATTTTCAATGCACAGCCCTTTTTCCACTCAGTGGTACAAATTAGCAAGGGAGGTTCCTTAATTAGAAAGTGCTAAATTTAGGATTGCAATATTCATCTCAAAGGATCACAGCCGTCTGTGTTTATTCCAGCAACTACAAAAATGCACCTTATATATGTGCATTATTGTGTATGATTTACAGCACATAACTTTGGGGTTTTGAAAAATATTGGCCCAACAAATGTGAACACTCTCCCATTTCTTTTTTCCAGGCACAAAAAGCTCTCCTTCCTCCAAGACAAACCCAGTCACACAGTGCTGAGGATGCAATCACAATGTTTCATAGGTCTTGCAATCAGAAAGTTCATTAAAAATACTGTTAAATATTAACCTACAGTTACTGACCTACAATTGCATTGTCACTCAGATTCCATGCTCCTCATCCTCTGTATTCAGAGACTGCTCTGAATACAATAACAGTGTTCTCTTGTTTTCAGGAGACTTAGCAACTGACAAGGTCAGTGCCTTGACAAAGCTTCAAGCAGGGCAGATGTACGGGGTCTAGGACTACCTCTTCCTGCAGAGCATCCCATTTGAAGTGAAACACTGAGCCTTAAACCTGAGACCTAAACCTCCGTAGATCTGTATAACTCCATCTTCGACCAACTAGCTCCTCTTACCACTAAGGATGACCACCGTTTACTGCCAAAGAGGTCCCTGCCTGCCAGAAGCAGCTTATTATGGAGGAGGACCATACTTCCTACTTGTCTCCTCAAACACTGCACACAGAGAGAGACAATAGCTGGAAATGGGTATGCTGCAATCCTCCACATTTTACATGCTGTCTTGGTCCACCATTTTTTCCTGCTTATTACAGTAATTAATCCAGCAGATCCAGGAAGGCACCACACCAGTCATTTCCATCGGCTGACTTGCAGGAGCTATACATCCTTTCAGTGAAGCCTTGGAAGGGCTCATTTCCACTCCCTCTACAGCTGATGCCAGGTCATACCACGTGCAGGTTTATGACCCACTGGAAATGTATGACAGAAGACATTTCAAGGTTGCAGCCTGTGGTACAGACTAACTGCCCAGGTCACAGGAACTGGATACAAACCAGAGATCTACCGCTGAAGCTGTTATTGCTTTAACACCAAAAATACGATGCTTACCACTCAAAGACAGGCTCTAAAGAGAATAACTGAGACTGGTGTGCAGGAGAAACAAGTAACCTCAAGATATTATTGCAAATGTCATATAACAGAAGTATTCCCTGCCAGTCTGGCAGCTGGGCAGAAGCACTAGCAAATCTGCAAAGGCTAAGACTGTTTACTCCACATATAGTGGACATCCAATTGAAGCAATCTAGCGTGCAAATTAAAATTCCAAATAAAGCTGCTGGATAGCTGTTGCAAAATGATCTGTTAATTCTTTCAAGTCTTGTCAAACAGAAGATCTCTCAGCTTCTACTAAAAGAAAAATCATCTAGCAACAGTTGACATAATTAAATCTAATGCAATAAAAAAATTACCCAAACTCTAAGACCAGCTCATAAATATGTAAATTTCATTGTTATGAAAAGACTAGTCAATCAACTCCATGAAGAGATAGTGAGATATTAACTTCTTTATATTGTTAAGTGCCCATCACTTTTGCCCAGATAGTTGAAATTGCAATTTGCAAATACACAAAGCTAGCTGAATAAAGACCAGCATCTCATTTCTCTCCAGCTAAAAAAAGAAATTGCTGGATGTAATCAGCACATTTTCTCTCTAGATGAAAATGACAAATACAGTCGCTAATGCATTGTGCTGCATTTCAGGTCTCACAGCTGCTTAAAGCCTCTCCTTCCAAAAAAAAGTGTCTCAAAAGTAGACAGCTGTGAATGCAACTTGCCCTATGCAAATGTTTTCAACTTTAAAAGAAAACCAGTTTCCTCACTGCCTAACTCCTTCTTGTAGTGCAAATCAGGAGGAAAAGAGAAGAGAGACAGCATGCTTAGATTCCTTCTTTCTGTTATTCCACGAAGCTGTTTGGGAAAATAAATGCTCAGGCGCTGCATTTCCAAACAGCCTGAACTCCCCCAGCCACCAGCAAAGGGCTTCCCCTCAGCCAAAGATCACGCTGCACCCACGCACTCTTCAAAGCTCCTCCTGCTGATCCTCATGACCATTCCTGGAAACTGTTATTTGTGCAATCCAAAGCGCAGCTCCAAGTACATCTCCCTGGTCAGAACAACACATGCATAACAGTGTTATAACAGTGTTATAAACCACTGAGGCATTCGTGCGAGGGAATCCATGGAGCTCCAAGGCACTTTGTAAACAAGGAGATGGGCAGCACACCAGACAAAAAACTTTGACAGCACAGGGAGACTGGGAATTTAAAATGCATACAGGACGTCACTGACTTAATCAGGGCAACCATCACATTTTATATTTCTTTTTTAAAATGCTTAAGGTGACTTACTGTACTATCTAGCTTTAAAATGTCAGAGCACAGGCACAAAAATGGGTATTAATTCCATAAGTAAGCAATGCAGTATTCTGCTACTTTTCTTCTCTTTATACATTTTATGCAAATAACACTTGCAACTTTCCTTCTATTTTTCCACATCTTCTAGACAGCAGAGGACAAACCTGCTTAAAGCAACATGGGAAGAAAGTACCTAAAAGACTGAACATGCTGGCAGTGAACCACCTACATTCATCTCTTAAGCCTGATGCAATTTCAACGCTTACAGTTCCACAGACTTCTGGCTAAGCAGCAAGGTGGCAGAAACTGGAGGAAAGCTATCTTCAGTTTCTCCTGTTATTTTGTCTCCTTGCTCTCATTTCTAGGCAAATGGCCTGCAAAAAAAAAACCTCCACAAAGCCTCACCACAGATGGCAGTTTGGCATTCTCCAGCCAAGCTCACACCTGCAGCTTCCATGACCGCTGCTGCAGCTGGGCTTTTTGTCTCCTCTCACTGACAAAAACTGAAAAATACGCAAGTGTTAAGTGACCCACTACCGCCATCCCTTTCCTTAATGAAGTCCATCCATAGGAAATCAAGATGCAAGCCTCCACTCTTGGCTCTGCTCCCACTGACACAGCTCTGCTTATTTCACAGGAAGGGGTAAGCTTCAGGCAGTCTGGGCATAGAATCATTTGCCACTGGGAAATTTCAATCCACAAGAGGGAGGAAAAAAAGAAAGCATACAAAACTGACAGTTCTGAAGAGGACTTCAGCCACCAATACCAGCATGAGCCAAGGGAGCTCTGTGCTGATCAGATGTCATGAGCCCTGCAAAGGCAAAGGCAGACCTCTTCACGGCAGTTTCACTTGAACTCTTGCAGCTAACCACCCCCAACTGGGAGTCCCCGGTCTCTCCACAGCACCCTACTCTCTCCTGGCCATGACGTTTCATTCCAGGCCATGGTTTGACACAGTCCATGAGCACCAGGACAGTGATGTTATAGAAGGCAGTATGTTTTCTTGCACACTCTGAGTTGTGGCAAGACAATCTCTTCCTGGTCTGTGATTTTTATGCAAAATCCACAGATGACAAACACAACCAAACCCGAAGTCTGTACTTCCTTCAGAAATTCAAGCAAGACTTCTTATGGGTACTAGTTTGATTAAATTTTTTTCTACATATACATTTATACAAAAAAGATGCACCCCGAGCATTTTCCAGCACACCTGCCACTCCAGAGACACTGCCTGTTCCCACGCCTCTCTGTGCTGGAGGGCTCCAGCCACAGCTGTGTCCAGCACAAGGCCTGCAGCAGACTAAGCCCTGACCAGCCCTCCAAAGATAATCAGGTTAGATGATCTAATGGTCCTCCTGGTCCTTGGAAAGAAAATTAGCTGTGAATCACTTTGATGCTTTGAAGCCCTGGTCCAGTTTCTCCCACAGACAGAGACCAGTCACTGCAAGATGAAACTCAAATCAAAGCCAAGTTTTACTTCTGTGGTCAGCAGCACAGACATATTTCAAAACCAAGGTGAAGCAGATGACCAGGGAAGAGAGGTGAAGCCAGACAGTTGGCATTCAGGAGGCATTCAGCTGGCAAAGAGAAAAAACGGTAGGGCGACAAAGAGCCTGATAGGCTTTTTGGCCTGACGCTTTCCATGTGTAAATCCTAAAATGGCAGCCACTGGTCCCCACTACTCATTCACTCACTCATACTTATCAAAGAACAGGTCTCACATAAGCTGGGCAAAATTTTGCTTCTTGCACAGGTAACTGGCGTGAATAATCCTCTAATCATGCTTCACTCTAATACTTCATAAAAGATTTTTTAAAAACTTCTGAATTATGCACTAGATGGCTATTAAAAGGATAATCCAAGAGGCTTTTTTCTAAGCTTAGAAGCTGCTTTTTCTCCAAGACTGAGCTCTCCAGTTGTCCATACTAAAGCAGCTCCCAGATACTTAAATCATGCAAGACCATCACTGTTTAGCGCTTTTACAGCAACCTTCTCAAACAGTATTAATTAACTGATAAATTATATTGAGAACATATCCAGCAACCTCGGGATGCTGTTGCTCATGTTTGTGCCAAAGCAACTCTACTCCTCCTCTTCCATCAGCATAAATGAGTCTAAAAATAGCCTTATAAAAATATTAAAATGGGTTTCATTATAGCTTAAACTAGTGAGAAGACTTTGACAACTATTTCCACAAAGCAAACTCTACGTAGACCCTTTTTAAATATCCTAAAATGAGTTGCAGCTCTACACACAGAATTGAAATTGAAAACAAGTTAACAGAAAACAAAAGAGAAGTTAGTTATTACACACAAAGTGTTCATTGCTGCATGGAAAGGTCTTTGTTCAAATATATTGCATGTAAGAAATCTTATTATTGTGTAATTAAACCCTGAACTAATATGGCCAGGGAAGTGGAGCTTTAAAAACAAGGTTTTCAGGATTGTCTAGTTTGACACCTTCCTTCCATGGCAGAAACGAGTTTGTCTGCCTTAATCCTTCCTCTACAACCACTGCGAAAGGTCTGTATGTGCTGTACGAAGAGCAGTTGAACTTTCCAGGGATCAAGAAAAGAGTAATATAACTTCAGCTAGGCCTAATCCCATTCAGTCAATCAATACTGCATCTTGCTTATCTCTTGTTATCACCAATCCTCTTGTGAAATGAGGCTGTTCTACATACATATTTTCGAGTCATCCATCTTAATGCAAATATGTTGAAAATGCTGCAGGAAACATGCAGGGCCACAGTCAGAAAGGAAAAAGCACAGAAATCCACAGAAGCTGAAAACAACAAACCACAGGTAAGGCTCTTTCCAATAAAAACAAACAATGCCCTCTGCAAAGCAGAACTAAGTGAACCAGAGAGGGAAATCCAGACAAAGCCATAAAACACCAGAAAACAAGTTACTTCACACTTTTTTTTTTAAAAAAAGGGAAAAAAGAGAAAGTTGGTGGAGTGTGAAACTCTAGCTGCCCCCCCTGGATTCTGTAAACAGTTATCCACCTGTATCTACCTGGTCCAGTCCCAGTAATGCTTTAGGATAGTTCTGGGCATGCAAAGCAGCATATCTAAGATCCTAAATAACACTACTGAAGGAATTAGATACCAGGAAATACAGACCCTACATTTTTGATGTAGTCACTTTGTGGGAATCACACGGCATCTCACACGGCTCTCCAAAGCAGCATCTCACACTGAATCTCCAAGTAACTTGAATAAATTTCACAGATCTTAAGAGCAAAAGAAATTCTCATTGCTATAGATATGTCATACAAAATAGATGTGCCTGGCAATGTCTGACATCCAAGTCTTGTGGTCAAACAACCACTTCACACCTCCATGCCAAGGGATGTCGAAATCTGTACAATCCAGGATTATTCTTCGAAGTCTTTATGTTGCTCTCCCTTTAAACAGAACTAGATCTCCCTTTAACCAGAAACCATTGCAATTATGTAAATTGTTGTTATTGCATTGCTTGCTTTTAAAAATAGAAAAAACCTATAAATTTTATAAATTATAAATTTTGTGCATCTAATTACTGAAACTATTGTTTGAGGCAAAATATGTCATTACAAGAAAAAGCTAAAGGAAGAGACTCCTGTTTGCCCTGTGTCCCTTCAACCTTTCCTAACGGCTGGAAGCAGTGAATCAAAGGTAAAATGAACTGACTTGCCCCAGTTTGTTTCCATGCAACTTAAAGCTGCATCATTAATGTTTAATGTTTACTCCCATTGGTCACAAGAAGCTTTTTACATGCTGAATGTGTTTCATCTAAGAGACCTTTTCTCTTAAAGAAAGCTATTCATACATCTTTTAGCTTATGGGTGCACCTAGAGGCCACAAATTTTGAGTCCAGCTTCCTTTTTTGACCAAAAAAAAAAAATCACATGTGAAAATAAGTTGGAATCAAACTGTGACTGACTTGCAGTAAGCAAAAGTTAAGCATTAACAAGAAAATATACACTGCTTTATCCATGATGATCATGACCTCAAAAATTGAACTCTAGAGGCTGAAATTCTGACCAATTTCAACAGATTAGGCAACAGTCAAAACATTGGAAACAAGGAGCTTTGGAAAGGATATTGAATAGATGAATTTTTTAACCTCACCAAGCTTTAGCCTTCATTAACCAACCTAAGAGGACAGGACAGACTCCTTGCCACTTAGGCTCAAAAATCCCTTAGCAATATTCATGATGGGCAGATGGGTGGTTGTATGCACTCCTGAAGGCATTAGCTTTTTTCCTGTGAGAGAACCCATTAACCCTAACACAAAGCCTTAACAAGAAAGCTTTATTCTAACGAGTACATTTGTTTTAAAACACTCAGATCTAAAGTTTAAGTTTAATTACACCATGCATAAAGTCACCCAAGAGTAACATCTCAGCCAGCTTCTTCATTGTCTCTAAGGATGCACAGCACAAGTTCAGCACTTTCACCCTAGCTGGGAACATACATGAACAAGGCTTTTTCTCCCACTCCTAATTTTGAAAGTCATGTTAAATTAGTAAGGTTGCCAACAAAGAAAACGTGTTGGGAAGAACAAAGTCTCTGAAAACAGGCAGCCACTTCAGAGAGAACAGCTAAAACCCTTGTGAAAATCCAGCTTGAGAAACATGGAGTTTATAGCTCTGAGTGAAGCTGGCCTCAAGATTACAATGAAAGATTAAAATCTGTTCATCTAAATCAATTACCTGTCCTCAGCACACATCGTGCACTTGAACCCAACAGTCTGGGGAGGGCTTTGCATCATGGTACACACTCAGTGACAACACTCATTTCCCCAGCAGCAAGCTACATTTCAGCTTAATAGCTAAAACATTCCCTTGACTATATTCATAACCAAGGCTCCTGCTTCTGCAGCAGCTCCGTAAGAGCTACACATGAACTCTTTACCTTTGAACCAAAGTGACTAATGCTCACACAGAGCTGCTATTGGCCCTGCAAGACAACCTAGATTTAAAATGGATACACATTCACCACAGCATCCAACAGAAATGTGCTCTATTGGACTCCAGTGATTTTGCAAACTAGCAGAAAATGAACAAGCATTAAAAACAGGGATAATCCATCACAATATGCACTTTAAGTATTTACTAAATGTACTTTGGATTTAATTTATTTATAACAACTCAATGTTCTGGACTTCCATCACTATATTGTGTAAATATAACAAAATCTTACTCTAAAATTTTCATTTCAGCATTCTTCTTAATACCTGCTTGAAAGAAAGGGAGATTTTTTTTTACTTCTACACAAGTACAAAGGTGAGGATGATTTCTCAGCAACTTAAGTCATTATATTCTTAAATGATAGTTTCCAATCCTACTTCTGAAACTGTTAATCTGGTCATATCTCAGTGCCAAATTATCTCAGATTATTCAAATGCATCATTACTCTCTTGACGCAAATAGTTTAATCCAGTAATTTACTGGGTTTTTTAAAATCACTGTAATACTTTTACTATGGGCTTGCATACGTAAACAGTGAATATAAAAGATGACCTGTCTGAACAAGTTTTTTTTTAAATAAAACCCCTCAATTCTTCATGGATATGTGACAGATGTTCCCTAAATATTCCCAGCACAACATACCCAGCTCCTCTTTGTCCACTACACATTTCTTCCTCTCTAAACTCACTTTCCTCAGCCCACTCTAGCATCCCCAATTATCAAATGAGTAAGAGGCTGCTCTGAGGGTGGCCAAGTCAAGGCTCCCCTTGTGGTGGCTGAGAAAATGGCACTCCTTGTAAGTGAGTCCATGTCTACAAGTACACAGGACATACAACTTCACCCTCTCCTAAGAGATGCTTGGCTTCTGGGGGGCCAGGGCTTGGAAGACAAGCACATCTGATACTCATCTCCTTTTCTTGCACAGCCAGGACATCTGACCTTCAGTCATATAAAATGACATCTTCACACTTGAGACTTTCATCAATGCCCCAAGTTTACTTTAGAGAGCTTGGCCTCATCACAATTTGGGGAACTACTGGGGTGGGGAAAAAAGAGACCAAACCATTGCTGCCTGCCTAAGTCCTATTTCTGTACTTAGAGGACTTGTCTCGACAGCAAGCACTCTTCTGCATTTCTTTCCCATCTCCATCACATGATTCAAGTTTTTAAAGTGACCCTAAATAGAAGATCCAGTTTCATTTTCATGTACCTGACCCCACTATGCCTTTCTGGACTAACTGCAAATGATGCAAACCAGGCTTTGCATATTGCCCAGCACCCTGAAAGCCTACAGCCTATACAATCCAAACTTTAACACTCCAACCCCTGCTTAACCCTGCAAGACCAAATACACTTAGCAGGTGTGTCTGGGCCTAAGTAAGAGCAGAAGCTGCTCCTGCAGATGAAAACACATTAACAATGCTATTTATCATGCTCAGCAGAACAAACACCAGCTCTGCTTCAAAACAGAATAGTGGCACCACCAATGGCTGTTACTCGAGAGAAAATGGACCCAGTTCCCAGGCATATCTTTCACTTTGGCGTGGGGTGCAGCGACTCCAGAACAAACACTCATTGATCCATTCTTCAGTGTTTCCATTTGGCAGCTCTATCAAGGGAGGGGAGTGGTGTTAGAGGAAAAGACATCCCCCCCTCCTCACCTCCAAATTCATTTTGCAAAAAGCCTATTTTTAGCTCTCAGCAAACATGCCGGGGTGCACAGCACTACTACTGTAGTAATGGCAACCACAAACCCGGGTGCTTGTTTGTCATCCATCAAGTACTCGCACAGGGTTGCATCGAACTGCAAAATAGGCTCAAATACAGCTCCAAACTGAAGTCCCAGCCAGCTCCTTGATATTAGTTACTATAGAAACCAGTCCCTCAGCACAGGCGTTCACAGCAGGAAATCATGCAGATTTCAATTTTACATAGTAATAAATGCTGCAGGAGAGCAGAATTTCACAACAATTGCAGGGGCTGATTGTACAAAGCCAGACCTCTTCTACCCCACCACACTGCGGATGAACGTGCCCACGCACACAATTACCTCTGCTGCTAGTTTTGAAGTGGTTTCCACAAAGCTTGAGTTGGGATGGCTGCTGGAAAGGCGGTAGCGTTTTCAAATGGCTTCATTAGATTGAAAAACATACTTGTTTTTACATGCAAGAAGCCCATGTGAAAACAACAAAAAAAGCACCAATTGCAAAGCAGTAGGAGGATTTAAACATATGTAACCACAGAAAGTCCAAACATTTTACAGGAAGTACTGTCAGGTCACAACCCAGGGCTCCTTTGGAAACAGCCCACCCTCCTTTCCTTCTCCACCCTATCCAAAAAAACAACCTGAATGGAGGGCAGGTCACAGATTAATTTGTAGAAAAAAAACTGTTGTAGAAAGCACAAAGACAAGAGGGAGGACCCTGAGCCCTGAAATGAAACAGTGAGGTAATTATACTAACTTTTCAGAAGTAGTTCTACAGGTTGGACTCCATCACGCGCGGGAGTGGAAGAGGAAGACACACAGCACAATGCACTTCTTGTCCCAGGCCGATCTTAATTTTCTACTGAAATTCAAGATCCAGTGGGGATTCTTCCCCACCTTTCTAAATGAGCCCATAAGCCTGAACAGTGCAGGTTTTACTACATCAACCAGGGAAGAAAAGAGCAGGGAACTGCTTCACTGAAGAAAACTAATGTGAAGGGAGGAGGGAAGGGGTGAACAGCTTGCACAGCAACAGGGACAAACATTTGTGCTGGCAACACCCGACAAATCATCAAGCAAACAGAAGGACAAGAAAATGAAGGAAGCTGATCTATTTTTAAGCAAGATCTCATTATCACCATGAACATGCACTGCTTCCTGGGAAGCAGCAGGTACGCAAACATGAGATGAATCATATCACCGAGTAAATCACCTGGCAGTAGAACACTAGTTTGCATGGACACACAGAGAGTGAACATATACGATCTACGGTCCTGACACCTATGAAAATGTGTGGAAGAGCATCCTTCTGGGAGGCAGCCTGAATTATGGAGAGCAAAAAAAAAACCTGTTAGACAATGCAAATGTCACTGCTGCTGCTGAAAATTACTTTCATTATTGCTTTTGTTAATGATTAGATGGAGCTCCACTGTTATGGACACTCCACTCACAATTAGTCTGCTGTAGCAGCTTGTAATTTTACTTTTTGTATAGCACTCTTATGTCATTAGAAACAAACACAATTTTTGTCCAGCCAGAGTAGGAATAGACAGAGGGAACTAAAGAAGACATCCCAAGTGAAAGCACACTTTTTATACCACAGCCTTTGCACAAATTGCCTGATACAAAGGAAGTTCACAAGTGGTTCAAGGACGTGTGGACTGGGGTGCAATGAGGTTGAGTTAACTGCAGGACTCTGGTCAGGTCCACACTCACACCCCCAGAGTCTGGTGAGTTTGCAAGCCAGCTGACTGCACCAATCTGATACCTCACCAACACGTGTCTTCTTGGAAGCCACCACTGAGGTGACGAATAAAAGAACAACCCCCAAACCTGCAGTTCCAGACAGCTGTGAGGCACAAAGCATGGGGCTGCAGAAGTTCAGCAACTGCTCTACAGCTTCCAGCTTCCACAGTTTGTTACAGGCAAGGTCCAAGAGGCAAGAAGCACCACCTTACTTCACAGAAACCTTGCTTAGTCTGAACTGATTTTCTAATTCTCTTCCCACACCACACAGAACTTCCCTCTCTGTCGTGTGGCAAATAAAAAAGATACCAAATTAAACTGAGTGGGAACAGATCTTCAGCTACCTTTGCTACCCAACTGGTGACAGATTAAAAATAAATAAGAGCTGCAATAACTCTCTTGTTGTGGTTACTACAGGATTGTAACTATGTGCCAACTAGTAATTTATAACATCAAAAGGCTGCCTGAATTAGCCTGAAAGGGGATTTCCCACCACAGAAACATGTGCTACACTGGGAAAACCAACCACCAACCAAAACCTCAGCCTCCACCACTTTCAAATCCACATCCCATCATCAAAAGGATGCTTTTGCATCTTTGATTCTAACCTAATAAATTATCTGAAGGAAATCCTCAGAGCCATTTAGGATTTATCCTCATTACTTCCCAAACTGGATGTTTAAGACATTGAAAGTCTGGTTCTGCTGCCAAGACTTAGAAAATTCTTTACAGCTACAAAACCAGTATTTAGTTACTGAAGCGTAGGTGCTCTGCATGAAGATGCCCACAGAGATATAAATTCATCATGCAGCTGGAAACAACAATCCATCCATCCCAAGCCTGCAGAAAAACCAGGATCTGATATTCTATCCTCCTAAAAGCAACACAGCTGTGTAAGTGAGGAGAGAGGAAGAATCATGACTAACTGTATGAAAAATTAACTCTGAGCTGTTCCCCCTTCCCACAATCCCAAAGATTTCCAATTCAGATGGCAGTGAGCAGACTTACATTCAGTCATGTGAAAAAAGTCCAGCCACTCCTATCTTAACACACCTGCCCACTCCTTGGACAAAGTATTAAAGAAGCTTGTTTGCTTCTTCTCCCCTCTCCCTTTTTGTTCTCTCCCTCTTAGAAGCTGTCCTTGCATTCAAATTTTCTGTTTAGCACACACAAACACCTGGTAGCTTTACTCCCTTTCCTAACAACATTTTGGTCTCTTAGCAAGCACCTTAGCAAGCTCAAAAAAATACTGGTTTTTAGGGCAAATGCAAACTCCACTCCTGAGTCACTCTGCAATGTACTCAGCTGTCAGGGGCAGCTGACTATGTAAGTTATTATAGCAATTATTTTTGTCTATTGCCCTGAATATTTCTCCTTAGGTAGGAGAAAGCAGCACAAATGTTGTCAATGACCCTGAGCTAGATTTTGTCTTGACCTCAAGGAAAAAAATAAGGCATAAATAAATAGTATTTCTTTATGCTGAAATGCATGCATTCACCCAAAGAAAAGAAAATGGCCATTTTTTTTTTACCTGCAGAGCAGCCCTTTCAAGTCCGTAAGTATAAAATCTAGTAATTAATAACCAAACCACTTGTCTTGTGTTTAAGCATTTAAGATGTTTATCCCATTTTGACTGCTCCAGCCAAACGGGCTCACATCAGAAGCAGAGTTCTCAGTGCAACACACTTGTTGAAAGACATGGACTGACATTTGCTACTTGTCTAGAGAAAGACGGGAACACCGAAACAGCAAATAACACGGCACAGCCTTTGTGTAGTTTCAGCTGTTGTAAAAACAGAATATCCAAGACCCACTTCTCCGAATACAACAGATATGTAATATGCATCCAGCTTCAAAATTATCTGCCAATGATTCCAAATTTGGTCCTGTGTTTTGCATCATCTTGTGAAAACATAATGGAAGACTGAATGATTCATTTAAATACTTCTTCCTGATTATTTTATATATGAACATCCACAAAGAAAAAAATCTGGACTTTATTATTTTACTTCAAAGACTCCATAGAAGGAATAAGTACTTATTATAAAGTCTTATCTTAACTGACAGGAGCTCAAACAAAGGTTTTGCTATGAGTATGAGCATCTGAAGTTAAAGAGGAGTCAGCAAGACAAAGGAATTGGAAAATGAGAATGCCCTTCCTCTTGTGACCAGCTTTGGTTTCACTCTGAAATTAGGCACAGATCACCATCACAGCTCCCCAGTCCACAGCCAGGAGCAAAGCAGTTTATTTCAAAAATGTTATACAGCTTTTATGTCTACTGCTGTAGATTGTGATGTCTTTATCCTCCCCAGGCTTCACTTCTGCTTCATTTCCCGCCCCTCCTCCACATAAATTAATAAATAAATAAAAAATACCTTTCGGTACTGTCCATTACAGTTTGCTGTGGCACCAAGGCTTTATGATACCTTGGGTCACACTGTGCCATTTGCAGTGAGCAAGATACCGGTTCGGGAGGCCTAAGCACACTTACTTGGGAGATAACAGTTGCTAATTCCAGCCCTGCAACACTGCACAGCTTGTCACCTTGGAAAACCACTTCAATACATACCACACAGATCCTGGCTAAAATAAAAATCCAGCACCCAGAGTAAGGACTATCTAAAGGGGCACTCAGTACCTGGAGCAACATGGTTGCAGAGTCTGCCCAGAACACTGATCTGCAGCAAAGGTACTATTTTAAGTGGCCTTATTAAACATGAAGAACAGTCACTGAGTAGTGCCATCGAAGAGCTACCTGACACAGATACTCACAAATATTAATCAAATTTAATTTTGTAAGTAAAAGTGTTAAACCGTATTTACATTTTTGTGTGCTGTTGAAGTTTAATGAGGACTGAAAATAGTACAGGCACTTTAATGCAGCACTTCTTCTACACTGATATATCCTGCCCCTCAAAAGGGTAACACTAAAATTACTATGCTGATTTTGGGTACCCTGCCACTGCTGCATGCCATGCAGACACAGGCTGAGTTTTGCTTCCAAGTCTACTCAGTGCCCCTTGGTAGCTGGCTGACCATCCACAGTACTTCCTGCCCTGACCTCAGACCCCTCAGTCCAGCAGAGAGGGTCTCCCTCTGAAGTGGAATTTCCTGCAACTCTTGTTCAGTAGCTCTGCATTGCCTTAAAATCCTCTCAGACATCTGTATAATGAAAGAGATGGAAAACATAATAGATGTCAGAATTACCAAAGGCAGGGAAAACATACCTCTAGTAGCACTTGCCAAGAGGGAACTTCAAACAGCATTACAATCCATGGAATCCAACTGGCCAGAGAAAGCTATGTGATATGCTGACACCCTCCTGAAGTGATTTAACTAATCTGCTAATATCAAACACACCTATGTATATGCAAAACCCTTCAATATGAATGAAAAACAAAAAACCACAAGACTTGAGTATCAGCTGCCTCATTAACAATCTCACTTTGAAGATCAATTTTAAGCTTAGGTAAATCAAAGCTGTTAGATCATCTTTCCATAAATTTTAATTTACACCTGTGTAGATGCAGGTAGGCAAGACTGGGCCAGCGTTTTATCCACAGAAGCTGCCGATGGTGTATTAAGTGGACACAGAAGCAGCGTGCATGTCTTCACATTAATCTCCCTCATAACACAAGGAGGATAGTTACTTTTCACACCTACTTTTTCCAAGTCCCTGAGCTCTAGTACTTATCTACAAAGGACATTCAAATGCAGCAGAGGCCAAAGAAGACTAGCATACAAAAAGCAAAACAATTTACACATGTCCTTTTACATACTGTTGAAACCCAACTTATAAACATATATCACATTTAAACATACAGTATTTGCGATGCACAATTCGCGCCTTCATAAGAGAATATACTTTTATTGCACAAATAATCAGGTAAACAGCTATTAAATGAAATTAGATTTAAATTTCTTCCATGCTTCAGAATTGATTCTGATTCAGAATTAACATTCTGAATGGTAAAGCATTGAGAATCTCAAATATTGAAAGAAATAAGCCATGTAAGAAAAGCTCAAACTAAAACTCATGACCACACATCTCCACAACAGGAAACTTCACTTTTAAGGTATTCCAGAGTTATTATTACGCTATTTAAGGTATATTAAGGATTTAAAGGTACCCTGAAGTACCTCATTCATTTAATATTTTGTGAGCATTCTCTTTAATAATCATAGTGAGAGATAATACAGATTCCACTGCAGACTACTGAGTTCTGCTGGGCTTTATGCCAAACAGATGCAGCTTGAATAACACAAACTGCTACATAGATATCTCTATTTTGTCAGAGCTCAAAAATCAAAACATCTGAAGGAATTTTGTTTTCAAAAATCTCTGATACCAGCAAAAACAGCACACACTGCTATACAGCTAGCATTACTAGAGAATTAGCAACATAACTTGACAATCTTCCCCATTCAAATGATGTTTCACAGATGACCAAACCCTCAGAAATCCAACATTTTGGTGACACATGCATCAGAACCATTTTCCCTGTGTTTTCCCTTGTCAGGCTAAAATCAAAAAGCATTGAACAGAGAGAACGGAACTGAGGAAAAAAAGGGACTGAACTTTGGGTTGATACACATCTAAATGCAGAGACAACAAAGGAGGAAGCAAAAGCTGAAATGAGCTAGTTGGGAAATTAATTTGTGTATGGAGTCACCACAAAACATCAGGTACTTCACGTTCAGGGCTTTTCCTACTTTAGAAGCTACAATGTGAAGAAAATACAGCTAAGTACAGGTTATCTGACTCATCCAATCATAGGTTTTACCATAGGCAGAGCTCCAATTATGCCTTCTATCTGAGCTCCAGATGGGAATGTGAAGATTAACATTATTACCACTGCAGAATTAGAAGGAAGTAAATGGCATGGAGAGAACGATGCACCAAAAGAGGAAAGACAACGCTTGGGAACAGCAGTAATGGCACACAAAGTAAAGATACCAGTTGGAACACGGACTGGCAATGATGGATACAAGCTCTCATTCTTGAACACTTGGTGACTGCAAAGGAGATTGTTTCCCCTTGTGTGTGTGTGGACATGTACATCCATGCAAACACTTCTTCTTTCAAAGCTAATGCTGATGCAAACAGATTAAAGAGCAGCCAGAGTGCTTCTGTTGACTGATAAAACACTTTCATCAGCTAGATCAGTGAGTCTTAAAATAACAGGCCACTTTCTGTAGAACTATAAGCAATTGCAAATCAAAGGCAGCACTCAGCTTCACAACACTTCAGTCATCCTACAAGGAACTAACACTGTCCCTCCAGAGCAGGCACCTGCTTCAGCATTTCCATATACAGTTAGTTCCCAGAAGCAGCATTTGGCTCACACAATGACAAACCAGCCTTACCATGTAAAATATACCAACCTCCCTGCCTTTGTCATGGGAAGTGCTACATGAGTCTCATATATCCCCAGCAACTGAACATGAACTTCTCTGACTTTGGTTAATCTGTTAACTGTAAACCTTGGTTTATCTGTTAACCCTCCAAACAGTGTGAAACACAGCCAGGTGCTTGATTAGACAATCAAATACATAATTTCATAAACTGGGTAAGTAATAGGCAAAATTTAACAAAGAATTTTTCACGTTGGGTAACCCCTCAAAGGGAAAACTGAGAGCCTGTTAAAATTGCCACATCAGACAAGAAAAATAATAAGTTTGTTCTGTTTCAGCTTTGGAATAGAATTCCTTATACTGATAGCAAAATACATTTGTATTGAATTGCGCCCTCATAAGTCATAGGGACTTTTGCCATCAACTTCCATAGGGCGAGGCGTTTATCCCTGTCCACAGCAAGGTAGAACCATCTGTATTTGTTAAAGGAACAAGGTGCAACCTCAGGGATAAACTTGAACGGGCACAAATGGAAGTTGGGTTGGGAGGAAGATCAGAACCACCAACTAACTTGGAGTTTTGATTCGCTGCCCAGAACATCACTTTCTAAAAATAAAACCAAAACTCCCTTCTATCCTTTCAGTCAGGGAAGGCAGAATACAGAACAGAGGAGCTATACAAATATGGCATGCCTGGATTCACAGAGCTCCTTTTGTAAAGTGTGTGTTCGAAGAGATAAGAGACAAGACACGACACTTGTTGGACATGGTCCAAATAATACAGCAGAAAGTGTAAAATGCCCTTCAAAACCCCACACAAGCCATTTTTGTTTGAGAGCGGGAAAGTTTCAGTCATGCTGGTATCTCAATGCAAGCCCTATAAGCGTGCCAGCATAGCTAGAAGACAAGTCTCAAGCATTTTGGCAGTTTACTTTGTTTCCCCTTGGGGAAGGCAGAAGAAATAGAAGACAACATGCTTGAAGGAAAGACATGTTAGCAATCCAAGTTAAGTTCTGCCTTGGGTCCCATCCTTAGTTTATTCCACTTTCTGTCACGTTTATTATTTTATGTGAGTAGATTACCTATAATTTACAGTAGGTATGCATATAATGAGGAACTTCTTATCAGAATATAAATATTAGCTTTAGACAGGAAAGAAAGAATTCTTCCCTCTTGTCATTCTATGACTTGGTACTCACTCCAGCAGCTGCTACTACTCCTGTCAGCCAGAAGTGAGAGGAAGTCTGGCTGAGCTTGCACTCTGCTAATGGGAATGAACACTCTTCACGTCAGCAATATTACTTTCTAACTCTCCAAGTCAAATACCAAGGCCACACTAGGACTTTAAAAAAATGCTACAAAACCTTTAAGGTTAGAGGTGACCAAAAGCTGCTCTCTCTGCAGTGATTTATCTGCACTTTGGATTTACTCTTCAGCAGCAGTGCAAAGACAGTGACCATGGGGAATGCCCTACCACTGCAGGGACATCTGTACACAATGCCTTGGTCACTGGGCGTCCAGCATCAGAGAGAAGCAGTCTTTTGTCTCCTTCCAACTCAGCAGTCTGGAAAGAATGCCAGCTGCACTATTTTGGCTCTCCATACTCACCAAAAAGCTTAGACTGCTGCCCAGAGAAGCCCGCAGCCCAGGGAAATTTATTTTGACTAAGAATGTCAGACTTAAGGGGGAAGGACAAGAAAAGTCTTTGCTCAACGATGTAAGTACTGTCATCATTACTGGTAGACCCCAAAGGCCATAGCATCAGCCAGTATCTGCTCTGTCTCCAGCAGCCCTACTGTTATTTATTCCAGCTGAGTATCAAGCCTTTTACATTTACGCAAGGTACAGAAGCACTAGTGAATACAGGCTTCTGTAAATCTTGCTTTCTAAAATATTATTCATCAACATATAATTCAAATGGTAATTAAGAAGTGTTCACATGATTGATGACACATTTAAATTACAGGTTTCCACCATTTTTTTTCAGTAAAGACAACTTCCTTTTTCACGTGCCACTTTTTCGAAGTGCAAGTCCATCTAACAGATGTCGCACAGATCTGCTTGTCAATGTAACAAGTAAAAACTTCTTTTTATTACGACAAATGGTATAAACCACGCAACATTCTGTTAAACTCAATATTGACACATCTGCTTACCACGTGTATTAGTAGCCATGTCAGCCACTTTCTGAAAGGCATCCAAAAAGGCAGCAGCTGCTACTACTGTAGTCCTGAAATGCATACAGATAACAAAACATTAGCAGTGTCTCATTGATGCCTATTTAATTACTGCCAAAAACATTCAGGCTTATAAAGAATAACACTGTGAACTTGCAGAGGCCACAAAAAGTATTCTCTTTTATATCTGAACTTAGCCCTTAGCCTTTTCCCTCCTTCATTTCTTAATCCCTTCCTCGCTTTGTGTTAGCACTATGGACTTGGAGGCAGCCACGCTAATTCCATGCTGAGAACTGCACAGGACAGGTGCTGTTTCAAAAGAGCACAGCCACCCTCCTTCTAGCTGATTTCCTCTGATGAACTAATGTTAAGCAGTCAAACATGAAAAACAAATCTAACACACATGATACTTCACCCATTAGTGAACAAATTACAGCCACCGCTATTTTCGGAGCACATGCATGTTTTAAGAATAAACATGCAGGAACTTCCTTTTATCTAGGATCCTGGCCAAACAATTTCCTGAGTTTTTCATCTGGGGAGCATGAGCATCCCTTGAAACAGAAAATTTCTTGGAAATCAGACTGGTCTGAAGTTCCTTGACAAATGGAAAAGTGGGAAAAGAAGGAAAAAAACCGTCCATCTCAAGAAAAAAACCCACAAAACTCAAACCCACAAAAGACACCAATCTCCAAACCCCCAAAAAACAAAACCCCTTTTTGATCCAGTGCTCCTCCAAGCAGGAGCCTTCTTGAGAGGTACACCATTAATCTCAGACTTCACAATCCAAAGTGTCAACCTCACTAGCCCAATCTCCCTCCATGTAGTATGGAAAGCACACACAGACCACACATCTGTTCAAGTGGACAGCAAACGTGAGTTACAATTTTCCAGACACGTTTGTTCCAGATAAGCAGGCCCCAGAGCGCTGAACACCTTAGGTCAGTCCAGATTTCTGAAGGTTTATAGTCTGGTTGACCCAATTAAAGTGAAAGTAGGCCAGGGCTCTACAGGTAAAGCACAATTGTGCCCTCTCCACAGTTACCTCATGGTTCTCTTTCTGCACATCTTTTCTAACAGTAACCCTGATTTTCTCTCCTGATGGTGTCAGTCAGCCTTTTCAAGCAAAATCCAGAACAAGGACTATCAACTTCACTTTGTTTCAAGAGCTCCTTGCTTGCCTCAAAAACCCCAGCAGACCTGCAGGGAAGCTGATCCTCGGCCAGAAAGACCACAGGACTGCTTAATTAGGTCAGATTTTATGCAAGTCTCACTCCAAATATGCTCAAGATACAGAAGATATAACTGGCAGCATAGTAAATGGCCTCCTCACAGCACAAAAGATTTGAATACACACACAGGAAAAAAACACCCCAGGCATGAGAAGACCAAGCAAATGCATAAGGACTCTCCACATGCCCAGGAGATTAAAGGGAGGGCAAATCCCCCCAGCCCTGACAGCTAGCTAGCAATACTGGGCCCTGGAACCAGAAAATCTTTTCTGGGATTTTCCTTAACAGTGTTTGTGATGTTCATCTTCCAAACTTGTGGGTCACACTGTTATTCATGTACCATGTTGTTAATTATTAATGATATTGCTAATAACAAAGTTCCATTTCCCCAGTAACAAGATCCAGGACGACCTGGCTCCACTGCAAATGACATCTGCTGTCCTTTATCACAGCACACAGAAATGAAACAGCAGCAAAAGGCTCACATTTGCTAGAAACAAACAGCAAATCCTCGAACACAGGCTTTCAAGCTGCCTGCCTGCACGTTCCTGTAGCACTGCACTGATTGAATGCAACACCACAGGACTGGGAAATAAACAAAACTATCCGTCCTGTCATCCCAAAAAGCCTGTGTTTGAAGAGTACACAAGGCTAGAAGAGTTCTCCATTTCTCTTCTTTCTCTACTTCCTCTGCATCTTCCATACTCCACTGATTGCTGGAAAAGGAAAAAAAATCACATGCAAGTGTGGCATTTTGGGCAGGGTATAGCAGAACAGCATATTCCAGCTGTTTAGGGTGAATGAAGCTAACCCCCAGCTTCTTTGGGAATGGTTCATAATGCAACACAGAACCACAAACCAGACTGCCAATAACCTGTTGCCACTACAGCTGCTGGGGAAAAAACCTGATGCTTTGGAGAACAGAGAGGAGACTGTGGTTTGAGGAGAGTTGTGAGGAAATGGAGCTTGAATTCGTATTAACAAATACGAATTTTACAAATGAATTAACTCTAGAGGTAGAATTGGTCTGAGTGTGATAATTCTGCCACATATTAAAAAATCCAGAATGCCATTTTCAAAGTATACCCCAAACCCTTAAGTTTTAATAATCACCAATGTATGATCCAGCAAAGCAATTCCCTTCATTTTTAAGTCAGAAGAAAATGCTGTTAAGGCTACCAAAGATTTTTGAGTATTTTGAGCCCTCTTCTAACATAACCCCTCTGTATTCTACACTAATAAAATGGGCAACATAGACCTAACTCCAAACATGTGCTCACTAAAGAACAATAAACTATCTTTCCAATTTTCCATGAAAATCCATGAAATTGAGTTCATTTTATGTTTATTATGTATAGCTGGTGGCAGATTATCAGTTTTCCTAAATATATTAAAACACCAGTAGTAGTATTTAAAAAATTACATGCAGGTGTTGACTATGGAATACGTGTAATTTTACTAGAATCTGCTTAGAAAATTATCCTTGCAAAAGCTGCATTTAATCTTAATGTTTGCACATCCAAGGAACTGTAGGGGATCTTGACTGTATAATATAAAACTTACCGAAGCTGAGACTGCAGTTTCCCAGCTTTATTTATAAAATCTTCCCACACTGGGTAACTTCCCTGCAAAAAAACCAAAACACAATAATGAACATTTATTTTGAGCATTCTGATTTTAATACTATAGATCAAATTGAACTAGATGTAAAACAATAACTAAGACTGTACTAAATCCTAATCCGTGAACACCAAAATCAACTGACTCTGAATCCAGATGAAACAGTAGGTCCTCTGATGAGGCTTCACAGTTTTTCTGAATAGAAACCCTGGGCAAGAGGGATTTCAACTGAAGCAGGAAAAAGAAATACCTTGCTTTGGATGGATATAGCAAAAACCAAGCCCATTCAAAGTGGGGTACTAGGATATTGCAACAGCATGTACAGAGAAGCTCCCAAAACCAAAGGCAGCATCTCAGTTGCTCTTCTCTGCCAACTGATCATGTGTGTTTTTACCAGGTTCAAAGCCTGTACAATGAAAGTGTGACTTGACCAAGAGACCACCTCAAGCAGAGCCTCAAGATAACTCTGTAATCAGACACATAAAAACACAGCAACAGCTCAAGACAACCAACTTTCCCAACAGCTGCCTTGTCACTGCAGGACCTGTTTCCAAAACAGTCAAAAGCCTCGGAGACAATTTCTGGATTGAAGCTGATAAAGCAGCATGGCACTGAGTGTATACAAAGTGCTTAAGAAGGTTTAATTCTTCTTGACCTCAAATTTCCTGTAGAATTTTCCCCGTTTTTTAAAACTGGATTAAAAGCCCAGGTTTTACTTAGAATATGGACAGCAAGCATTCTTGCAAGTCCTGACCTCTATTTTCCAAAGTTTAAAAAAAAGAGATGATTTTTTAGACCAAAATTGCTCTCTGCAGAGCAAGTACAAATTTTATGCTAACAGCAAAAGTGTGGTAGAAAGAAACCTCAAAATTTCCCTTTGATTGGAGTCTAGAGAGCAAAATAAGATATCCCTGCTTCGTTTAATAAAGGTATAAGACTTGCTGTTACCAGAGCAACAACACAATAAAACCCAGATAAGGCTGATCCTCAAGGCTAACATTAGCCCAGCTCTGACTGGAAGAGGTTGCAAGCAAGTGCAGTTGCTTGCAGCAAACTCAATCCACCCTTATATACTGGTCTGCTTTTTGTAAGTAAACCAAAATCCATTGCCCACATTGCCGTGAGAGACAGTATTTTGTTTTCAGAGCAAAGACAGGACCTTCCCCAAAAGCTGGCAGACAAATTCCAGCTCCTCAGTACACCATGGCAAGGCAGCTCCCAGACACCTGCTCAGAAGCCTGTTGGTACTCTACTCTCTGTTTTTCAGAAAGGCTTGTGTGTTTTTTGCTAAAAGGAAAAGAAAAAGGGAAAAGACCCCAAACAATGCAAAGCAGGTGTTCATAAAACCTTGTTATAACCTACACATGACAGAGCCAGTGGCAAATACAGAAGTGGAGAGAGAAAACAGCAGTTATCTGGGTGGCAAGAGCTAGAATATAAAGTGCTTTGTGCTAAGAAAAAAACTGTCAGACATTTTAAAAATGAAAGAAACCCACCAATTATTTAAAAGAGGCAAAAAACGCTATTTCCTTAAACCTATTAGTCTTACTGCAATCCCTCCTCTGAACCCCGTCTCTCAGTGTCACCTGCACGCCATTCATGCATTATGCATGCGTATGCCAGGAGCCCTGAAAGCCCTGACAATCACCAGCAGGGCCCAAGGCTTTACGGGATTCTCCAGCAGAACGCAAGCCGGCAAGCAGAGGATACCAAAGCAGCCTGATTACGTTTCCATCTCGCTGGTGTATTATCCAGCTAAACACACCTGATGGCTCCCAGGAGATTGACACCAGCCCCGCGTTCAGCTGCTTCCCAGGGAAGCTTTAGACACTCCTATCAAAACACAGCTCAGGAAGAAACCCCCCTTTTTTTTTATTTTGTGGTCAGCCTGGCAAGCAAAATTGGAGAAGTCAAACATTTCCACAACTATTTAGTTCTTGTCTATAAAAATGCTGGTTTTTCCAAACCAAGCTTGCTCAAGTAAGCTGTGACAACTCACTTTATTAAATAGTTTGCTATATTTGTTTGGTTGAAATCAATGCAGTTTGTTTACCTGGGCTCCCCATATACTGGCCGATAGCACCTGACCTCATTTCAGACAGTAGAAAAATGGAGCTTTTTGTGGGTTTTAATGTCACTGAATTAATATCTTGGCTGGTGGATTTTGTTGGGGTTCTTTTTTTGCTTGTTTTTGTCTTTTTAAAGAAAACCTTTCAGCAGTTTTACATCAGTGATATGAAGTCCTGCATTATCTGCTAAGCTTGCCATGTCTTGATCTCTCTAATAAACTCAGCTGAAAATAAGAGGCATGTACTTCATCTGGGTTCCAGAATAATTTTCTCTCACTTTTCCCTGCTGAAGCCACAGCTGCAAGCTCATCTCTCCCTCAGATCATGAAGTCACGCACCAAATTGTGTCATTCCTTTGAGCTTTTCTGAAGAACATTTCCACCACCACATCCCTGCTGAAACCAAAACCCCCTTCATTCCTACCTACAGCAAAAGTGCACAACACCTACCACTTCACAAGACCAAATAACCAGGGGTTTATCCCATCTCCAGCACCTAGGAAGCAAGGAAGCCATTTAGTGATGCCTGTGGGGACAAACCAAGGAGATGGCAGGAATCAAATTAGTGCTGTAAATCTGCACAATGCCAGTGCCCTGGGCAGCAACTCATTCTCCAAGACCTCTTCCTGTGCCATCTGGAACTCAGCAGCCCCACTGTATCTCACCTCCAGCAACAGTTCTTGCGTTTGTCAAAGCAGCATCAAGTGAAATGTTAACAGTGGTGAAAAACACACACATCCTTGATTCAACACGTATTACTTTCTCAATTTAAACACAAAGAAACAGCAGGTGGAATTCAATGTCTTTGTCCAAGATGTGCTTTTGCGACATAAAGCCATTTCTGAAGAATAATAACACAGTATTTTTAATGCTGCCTCTCCCAGAGCTTCCTCTGCTCCCTCTGCAATTTCCAATTTCAGCTGGCTGATAAAGAAAATAATTTTTCCCCCTTTTAAATGTCAGGGTTACTCAGGCCTGGTGTTATCTGTGAAAGCAGGAGGCCTCCCCCAGGTCCAGCAATGCTTAGGGAAGAGCCACAGCAGGATTCTGGGTCACAAATTCCCATTTAGCTCCTCATGGATTAAGCCTGGGATCGATGACAGTGAGGGTTTGTTTAAATAATTTTTTTAAAAATTGTTAAGGGACTAACCCAAGGACTATTTCCCCCTAAATAACTTTGTGCCCAATTATTTCTTCATCATTGAATGAAGAAATTTGACCTGTCCTCATCGGAATAAGGTGTTTCCCACTGCCATATGACAGTCCATGGCGTCAGAGCCCCTGGAGCTCCTCAGTGGGGCTCGGCTGCCCGCCCAGCATGTCACCAGTAAGCTGAAGCATGCCATTATCCTACCCCACTGCTTAATTAGTGGGCTTATAGGTGATTAGTCACCTGATCCCACGACCCAGCTCCAGCTAATCTATGCCAAACACAGGCAGGGAAAACACGGAAAACACCTTTCTCCCTCAGGGCTAAGAAACAAACTGGTGCCTCGTGCCTGTCACTCAGGTAGCCAGGCCTCAATTAGGGACATGAAACAACTTCCCCTCAGGGACAGCGAGTGTGTCTGGAAGTGCCAGACACCAACACCCAGACCTGGGCAAAGTTCTCCAAAGCCACAGCTCCTGGACTGCCACGGGGAGAAGGGTGGACCATCATCATTCAGTGAAATCCCATTGGACACCCAGACCCATGGACATGGGCAGATGTCTTAATTTTCATCCACCTTCCTCATCATTCAAATCTATTCTAATTGGCAATAAATTTCATCTTCTCCATTCAGGTCTGGTTTGCTTGTGACAATAACTAGTAAATTCTTTCCTTGTCTTTGTCTCAATCCTTGAGCTTTTTCTTACTATTTTCTCCTCCATCCCACTGAGGAAGAGGAGATAAAAGGCAGCTGGCCAAGGTCAGCTCACCACTCCAGAAAAGAGCAGGCAATGATCACCAAGATGCAGCTTTGGAAAAAGAATTTAAGCTTTGGGTGGAAATTTTTTTTTTTTTGTGAACAAATACAACCACCCTGCATAAACACAACACTACGAAAGATTTATGGAAGATAGTTTTTCCCTCCCTTTCAGGCCAGTGATCCCGCAGCAGGAGTGAGAAGAGACACACATGAGAAACACAATGATTTCTCAATAAAGGAAGTGTAGACTTGCAGCAAAGGATCATATTTACTGAAATTGCTATTGATGACATCTAATGGCAAGAATAGGTACCCAGATTGTTGTATCTAAGATTGCAACTTAAGTATCAGCAGCCTTGACAGTTTTAAAATGTTCTGTCACTCCTTCTGCCAGGAAGTTACGATTCTTCTTTTTCCATTAAGCAAGAAAATGCTTACTTTATTCATTTATTTCCATGCACCCCAATTCCCACAGACAAGACTCATTCTATCTTCAAAAAACCCTTGACAGTGTTCTTTTAAGTGCTTTTATTTTTCAGAAAGACTTTTCAGCCCTATTACCAGCTCTTGCTGGGACATTAAGTACAAAGGCAGCAGTAACAGTTTGGAATCTTGTTCACAGCAACAACCCATCTAAACTTCTGGGGCAGGGGGAAAGAGACAGGGAGGTGCTCTTCAGTAAAGCAAATCCAGAATCTAATTTTAGCTGTTTCAGCTAGAGAGGTCAGAGAGGAACCAGGAGAGAGCAGTGCCTTGTTTTTAGCTCAAGGGTTATCAAACCAAGAGCTGTATGCCTTCCAGGAAAGTACTAACAATGACTAACTCCAAGACTTCAATGAAATGGGAAAATAAACAACTACACAGGCTACAGGAGTTAGAACTTCTCCACCTCAGAGTCGTTGTTCAGCTATGATAAGCTAAAATGTTGAGTCCCAAACACACAACACTGTTACAGAGCTCCATGCCCTAGTAACACATCCAAATGCCATACATCTATTTTCGGAACAAAAACTGTAACTTGGCTGTGCATGTATCCTCCTACCCCTCCAAAATAAATTATGCCGAAAACAAAAGATTTCTTTTTATATTTTTACCAGATAACAGAATCACAAGGATTATTATGAATGTCTCATTTCTGTGGCATTCACTACACTACCTCCAAGTAGCAAAGAGACTTTATTGTGCTAGACACCACACAAGGTCACAGATGTTACACACAAAGAATGGCAATCAGCAAGTATGGTTTGCACATAGAGACTACCACTTTTTAACAGACAAAACCAGGAAAGAGTAGAGGGGAAGAGGACAGGAAAACAATAACAGTCTGAAAAAAAAGAGGGAGGGGGGAAAAAAAAACAAAAAAGAGGGCTCCAGCTGCAGATGTCTCAACACACTGGAAGACACCATGGTTGACAGCCAGTTTCCCTTATCAGGTAACATCTGGCACTGGAAGTTTTTCCTTTTCTAGAAGAATCAATAGTCAACTGGGTGAAAGAACACTTGGCCAGCCATAACTGCAAGAGTTGCAAAGTGCTACCAAACACTAATACATCCTCTGTGCAATCGACTCATTTAGCCAAGTCCATGACTCATGGACAGGACTACCTAGACCCTTAACAAGTCACAAAAGGTCTTGCAAAATACAGGTGAGCACAGAATTAGCACCATCGTGCCTGAAGTTCGTAATTGCTCTTCTCCATCCAAAAAATTCTGCTTGTTGGCTTTGCCTCTTTCTAGTTTGAAAAGCATCAAGAGCCTGTCTCACACACTGAAACAGGAATTTTGCTGGCAAGAGAGACTTCACTCTTTATAATGACACAGATGTGTACACAACACCTATTCCATTACTCCTTTGGTATTACCCACCTCATTCCAAATACACAGAATCACAGAATGGTTTAAGTTAGAAAGGACATTTAAAGAAAATCTAGTCCAAGCCCCCTGCCAGGATATCTTTTACTAAATCAGGTTATTCTCCATCCAAACGGAACATGAACACTTCCAATAATGGAGAATCTACAACTTTTCTGGGCAATCTTTTTCACTGTCTCACCCCCCTCACCGTAAAATAAATTAATTTGTGTCTAATCTAAATCTACCATATCTATTCCCTCTTTCTTGTACTCAAAACCAGAACTCAATCAGCCAAGTCCCAATACTTAGCATCCCATAGCCTGATGTTGTCCATCATCTGTTTTCCAGTGGTGCAGGACAAGAAACAATCACTTTTTCTTCAGCAGAGAAGTTTCAGATTGCACAACCCATTCAACTATAAGACCAAGTAACAGGCAACTCTGAAAGGTCAGGCAGCTTTCTTTCACTAGAACTCATTCAGGAAGAGTAACACATTTATATGGAGGTCTTGCAGAAATACTCCCTCGAGACAAGGAAAGAGATCACCTGACTTCAAAGTCCCATCTGTCTTTCTAAGCGAAAGGTATTGCTGTGCACAGAGGAAGTTTGAGCTTGGCTCCATCAGCAAAAGGAACTCTCAACTTGTGCTAAACCATTGCTGGGCCAGGAATGAAAAGGCATCAACAGCAGAAGACATGAACTTCACAAGATTTCACAGCAAGAGCTGAACACACACATTACTGAACGGAGGACCAGACAGGTACAGACTCATGGTCTGAGAGATTATAGTGCATGCAGGTGAAAGTAAAAGAACATCATAGACCAGAATAAGATGTCATTTAACCAGTAACTACCCTTCAGGAAAGAAAGCATGGGTAATTAAAATCACAGTCTTGTATCCATACATTTACTTCCATTATTTCCGCCTCTTGTTTGGGAATGGCAGGATTAGCAACTAGTTTCCCTCAGCGTGCACAGTATAAATAGGCATGCCAAGCTTTGTTTTTCAAGGTGATACATTATCACAACATTGAAATTATGCAACAAAACACTACTGAAGACATCTCATATGCTATTAAAAAAACTGTCAACGGGATATTTCTTCTATGTATCACGGAACCACTTGTTTAGTATTTTCAAAACTGTTTCATTTTTAGTCTGAACAGTATGTTAGGACAGTAAAGAAAACAGATAAAAGCGTGAAAATATCAAGACTAAAATCTAGTCAGGAAAGTACAGAAAAGGGTGTTCACGCCACTGGGGTAAAAAACCCAAACACCACCACAGACACCCATTTTTTCTTCATTCCCAAACCACCTGAAGAACTCTAAAGAATGCCCAGTTCCCTGAGCAGCAGCACTGAAATGCACCACTACTTTGCAAGAACACACGTATTTATTAAACCTCACTAACCATTTAGAGGGGGAGGGAACCCAAGTCTGGTACCATTCTGTTGTCAGAGCTCTGGAGTCTTTAATTTGTATTATAATTACACCTGCACTGCCTAAGTCCACGTTTAAATATCCCCAGTGGAGGATACCAGTTGCCCTGTGGCTGTGACTTTAATTTGTAGTACAGCAAGGACCCATGAAAACTCATCCTGGCTTACAAATCCAACTTAGGAGCCTCCTTCTTTGTCAATATGGACCACATCAAATCTTTTCTGTCCACAGCTCAGTTTCATGGTTTGTAAGACACAGAAACTCAGCTCCAAAGCAGCCACTTCATGGTTTAAATCCAAGATTGGGTAATTAGCAAACAAAAGTTAGACTCATACTGTGAGAAAATACATCATGCATAAACATACAGTCTCTCCCTCTCTAAACATAGGAAGTTATTCACAAGGGTGGGGGGGGGTGGTGGGAAACAACTAGCCACAACTTCTGAAGACCTTTTATCCCATGCCACATTAAAAAAGCTGGACATTAAGTAGTCTTCCAGAGGAAGCATTTAGTTCCACATTCCTCCCTACAGGTCTGAACAAGTTTGCAAGCCTGAATAGCAGATTTCTCCTCAGAGACTCATCAATACCGCCTTTCATCCACTCAGTCATTAAGTGGCCACTGTTCATACTCAGCAGCTGTTTCCTAAACCCACAATATTTCAGCTGGATCAAAATGAAGATAATTAAAACATCAGGAGGCAGTCACTCAAGTTCATACCTACATAGGACAGCCGCAAGCCAACAGCCCTGTATTGGTAATGTCACCAACACCACTGGGGTCTCATCACTTCTTCCCAAGCAAGCAGAAACCCTGATTTCTGACCATCCACTCAACACAACCTCCATCCCACAAGCAGTCAACAATCTCCAGGACCGAAAGTACTAACAAGCATTTGAGTTGACCACAAAAGTATCTCACTGGGAGAAAGACAGCAGCCAGGTGCCCAAGTTTTCAATGCTTAATGAACTTTGCCTCTTGACAGACAGTGAAGTGCAAGTACACTTATTGCAGGCTACTTTCTTGCCATTTTACTCATGAGAAGATAAATAATCCCTTTCAAGCTCCAAATTAGACCCCTGTCATGGGCAATGGGCATCCACGTGCTCATGGATGATACTGTTAGGAGACATCACCAATACAACTTTATCAACCAAAAACCCCAAATTACGCCTCTACACAGAGGGCTTCAGAGACACTACAAAGCACACATGTGACTTTTGTGGCAAAAAAAAAAAGAGATATATCTCATGCTTGGGTGAGAAGCATGGTGGTAGTTTATGTGGAAGACAAAACAAGAACAAATGTGAACCCTTCTGTACCATGAACCAAGTGTCTCTAGTTACACACTCATTGTACACACCAAAACAAGCTCATTCCTGCAAGAGTGGTTTGTTAAAGGATGATCGTACTCCAGCTAGCATCCTAGAATTAAAATCAACTACACATCGCTTATGGTAGTTGACCAGAAGAGTGAAAAGTACAAAGCTCACACAAAACCCCACAAGACAGACAAATTATTCATGATCAACCAGCTTATGTTTAAGATGTTCCAGTCAGGCTTCTCCACTAAAAACTGAGAGGTCCTGTAGTTTCAGTTACAGAAGAGGAGTTCAGGACACTTCTGTTGAGAATTTATCAGTCATTTGTAGATGTCATCTCTTCTGCCTGCAAACACCGGGTTATCACAGTGGTGAACAGCAACACATCCTAATCAGTAAAAACAAAGTGGTGTGTATGTGAGAATAGAAACCTATTATACTGGGAGCTTAAAAAACATCCCCTCATTAACTCCATGTTATAGATGCACCCAATTTCTTCTTGTCCTAGGGGGAGGGAGTAGAAGTCACTAAACCTGCAGCCATAGCTTGCCTTTCTGTAAAATGGGCTCCATTCTTTGGAGCCAAGTCACACAGAGAGCACTTTGAAGATGAAAGCTGCTATGGCCTTAGCCACAAAGCTACCAGACATTTTGTCTCCAATCCTTCCAAACATCTTAGCATCCAAGCTATCTCAGCCCAGCAGGAAGAAGTCAATCAATGTCCTTAAAGGTCAGCACAGATCCCAGCAAATAAAGCAGTGCTTGGCACCTTACAGTATCAAGGTAGACATAATTTTCAAATTGGAAACGTACCCTTGAAGAGGAAAATGTCTTTCTGTAGCCTAAAGAGACTACTTTATTCTGAGGAGTAGCCTTTTTATGATACTAACTCAAACTTCTCTGTACTCATCTTTGCATGCTCTGAGGTAGACCAAAAAGTCTTTTTAGATATAGTTCCTATTTTACTCTCTGATTATCTTCAAGACCACACTGTCTTTGGGTAGATCATGAACCTTAAAAATGTTCTTCAGAAGTTGAAAACACATAGGCTGCTATGCACAAGATGCTATTCAGAGATTCATCATGAAAACTCCATCAACTCTTGCAACTTCTGTACTTAAAAAAAAAAGGGGGCAAAAAAATTGAGCTTTCAGGTATTTTATAACAAATATTTGGGTTCAGTTCATGCAAACTCAGAGCTCAGGAAGGAAGCAGCAACCTCCACTGAATATGGTCCTGTGTTAGGTATTAACCAGCACTAAGCCTGTAATTACACAGACTTCTTGTTCTCCAACATTTGTTCAGTCAATTGTGTTTCATGCAGCACTGCACAACTCCTTCCACGCTTACAACTTCACAAACCTTATTGTGCAGCTCTTGGCATCCTGCCAGGTCCAAAAGGAGTACTCCTAGGAGATATTAAAAATCTTTGCCCTGAGTATGTCACAGGATAAGCCAGCCTCGTACACATCTTATGCAGCAAATGTTCAGCAGTTGTATAAATTGTTAACACTCACACAAGAGTATTTGGATCAAGAAAGCATGCATTCCTAAAAAATAAACTACTTATAAGTATGTTCCCAGATATGCCCTGTTCCTTGAACCTGTGTTTAGGCAGGCATGCAGTGGCTCTCCTCCTGCACCATCTTTCAGCCTCCACTGCATGTCAATCCCGCCCCCTCCAAGATGTTTACAGAAAGATACTGCAGCTGCTTGGAAAAGGCAAGAATTTCAGTGTATGCAAACCAACTGCCTGAGCAAGCAGGTTGCTGGGAGGCAGAGGGGGTAAGGAATCAGAGCAGCCAGCTATGCTCCAAACGCCTCGGTGGTAAAACCTTGGAGGAACTAAAAAAAGTGGGAAGAAAAGCTGCAAAGTAACTCATTTCAGATTTTTTGTGAAGGGGAAAAAACACCAGTTTGCTAGGTTTGAAATAAATAGCTGTCCTAAAGACTGTTGTGTAGGGGACATGTCAGTGCAATATGGCAGGTGTGGTTCCTCTCCAAGCCTATACCTACCTGTCTATTGCACACAAAACCATAGATGGTTTGGGTTGCAAGGGACCTCACAGATCATCTGTCTCACCCCCCCTCCCATGGGCAGGGACCCCTTCCACTAGACCAGGTTGCTCAGGGCTCCCTCCAACCTCCCCCTGAACTCCTCCAGGGATGGCCACCCACCCACAACTTCTCCGGATACCCTGTTCTCAACACACTCACAGTAAAAAAATTTCTTCCTTACATCTAATCTAACCCTGCCCTCTTTACTGAAGCCATTCTTTCTTGTCCTGTCACTACATGCCCTTGTCAAGAGTCCTTCTCCAACTCTCTTTAGACCCCTTTTGGTACTCAAGGTGCAATAAGGTCTCCTTGGTTCACAGTCCTGCCTCTCAAGCCTGTCAAAGTCCCTCTGGATGGCATTGCTCCCCTCCAGTATGGTGACTGCACCACACAGCTGGGTGACATCATCGAACCTACGGAGGAAACACTCAATCCCACCACTAATGTCACCAACAAAGATGTTAAACAGTGCTGGTCCCAATACACGACACATTTGTTTTTCCTTACAATAGTTATCATCCTTAACAGCTGGACTGAAACTAGCCCTTAAAATCATTCAACTGAACATTCCTAATCTCTGCAGAGATCTCAAGCTTCAAATAAAGCACAGCTGGGGAAGAGCTGTTGCACTACAACATGTCACGATAAAATAAATTTGCCCAGGTTCTCTGGTACATGTGTGCTGTCCCTTGGATTAACACAAAGGCTGAGGACTTGCAGCTGTACTTGCTGTAGTAACTGTCTCAGCAGTTCTATTTGTTCCATCAATTTTTTTTCCACTTAGTTTATATTATTGTGTGAATATCACAAGGCCCTCACAAGCAATCCCAACAAACAACTCTTAATCCTTGATGTGGCCACCCCCTGGTCTCAGCCCCTACAAAAGCAAGATTAAAATGCTGCTTCTCACTGGTCACTTCCTAAAAGGAGATAAGAGGCTGCAAAACCATACATGTTTCTCATGCCTGTATGTTAATGTCTCTCTCTCCTGCTTTGACCAAGAGCTTTACATGACTGAAGGCAAAGGTGCACTACTGCCTAGTCCAGGAGTCCCAGCAGCAGCAATGGAGTGAAGGATTCACCTCCTCTAGAGTATTGAAGTAGAGGTTACCACCAGAAGCAAAGGTTTATTTTATTGAGCTTTCAGCTAAATAAATATAAATAAGGCACATACACATATAATAAAAGAGTTTCTAAAATTTTTGAAGAACTCACACCTCCTTTGGGAACCTTGTTTTGCTCATTAGCAGGACAATACCTGCACATCCCTCACGTGCAGGGAGATGAATGAGACTAACTGGTAATACACACTTGACCCATAAAAATTTAGTAAATCCTCTGACTTGGTATAAATGAAGTCACATACAACCTGTGTTCATCCAGCTGCTCATTACTCATCTTCCTCCCATGCGCACCCCACAGGTGTCAGGTGCTGTGCATACACAGCAAGCCCCTGCTCTGTCAAAATACATGCTGGCAGAAGAGGCAAGACAAATAAAGAACACGCTAAAAGCCAAAGAAACACCATCAAGCAAGTGATGAACTACAAACAGAGCCAATTTCAATGTTTTCAGAGGTGTTGTCTTTTTTCTTCAGGATAGCGGAGAACAATGTGATTAAAAGGAATGTAAAATCAACTCAGAAGGAAAAGCAGCATTAAAGAAAATCTGCTCTGCATGAGAAGACAAGTTCTTTTGAAACTTATCCGCAACAGACCCTCCCAAAAATTAACTGCAATGATTTGCTTTGCACTAAAAGAGATACTGAAATTAACATCACACTGCAGCATCTTATTTCTCAATTGGCAGAAATGAGTTGCAAACCATTCAGATCAAATACTCCCTTCCCACAGAGAGCTACAGAAAACTCTCTGCATTCAGGAACAAGCCACACAGCATTTGCACATAGCACACAGGACTACTCCTCTGAGGGGTCATGCACATTTTATTTTTGCTTTTATAAACTTGGATTGCTTTGAAAAAGATCTTGCATAAGAATATAACAAATCCTAAGTGCCACATACCCAGTGATGTATCATAGGAAACACCATGGCTGTGACAATGGATCAAAATAAGGATGGGATGGGCAGATATGGTCCCACCTTTATGATTCTTTAATCAGATCCTGAAATCTCAAAGCATAGAAATCCAATTCTAGAGCACAACGGCCAAGTACTATTCCCACTGTGGACTTTCCACAAACAACCCTGTCATCATGTACACCACCATATTACTCAACACATCTGACCCGTGTTTGTATGGAAAAAATGGACTTCCCTTGTCAGGGGATTGAAATTCCAGATGTTCTGTTCAGCCTGGAGGAGACTGAGGGGAGACCTCACTGCAGTCTACAGCTTCCTCACGAGGGGAAGTGGAGGGGCAGGCACTGATCTCTTCTCCCTGGCGACCAGTTACAGGAGCCAAGGAAACAGCATGAAGCTGTATCAGCAGAGGTTTAGCATATCAGGATAAGTTTCTTCATCCAGGGGGTGTCTGGGCACTGGAACAGGCTCCCCAGGGAAGCAGTCACAGCACCAAACCTGACAGATTTTAAGAAGCATTTGGATGAAGCTCTCGGGCACATGGTGGGATTGTTGGGGTGTCCTGTGCAGTACTAAGAGCTGGACTCAATGATCCTTGTGAATCCATTTCAAGTCAGAATATTCTGTGACTCTGTGATGTACAAAAATGTGCGGTACAAACAAGATATTTATTAACTTCTTGTATTTATTCAATAACATCATTTCTCCAAATCACTTAACTTTACACTGAGTCGTTTTGGAGCAGGTTTTGTTGAGTATCAGCCACAAAAATATTTTTGGTAGAGGGTGGAGAGAAATTTGGGGTATATGGAGAAAACATTAAAGGCCATTCAAGAGACCTCAGCCAGCAAGAGACAATCTTGTACTCAAAAAATGTGATGCATTAGGCACACTGACATATATTATCCATATGAAGTTTCAAATCTAACACAGTATATGGAGACAAATGGAAACAATCACATTGCTCAGAATTGTAATTCCAGTTTCTGTACCCTTGTCAAGATCAAGCAGAGCTCAAAATTAACAACAGGTACACCTGAGCTAGTTCTGTGTTACTGTGAAGAAAGAGAAAAATCAGTCCACATGTACTGCATCTTCATCACCTCAGCTGCAGCACCCATCTGCATCCACTGGCAAGACTTCAGAGTAAATTAAGCTGGTTGATTAGCTCCACCATCTTTACAACAAAGTTTAAGGTAGAGCAATACATATGATAAAAGAACCTGTGAACCATTTAGTTAAAAAAAAAAGGTGGATGCTGCATCAAATCCCTCAGCACTGCAGGGCATGTGGGGCCTTGATCACAGCCTGCGATGAGAAATAGGCACAGATAGTGCACTTGGGTATGTGTGGGCAGACCCCTACGCAACATCTCCAAGATCCTGCCAGAAACCTGCCCACACAGATCTGACTACATGAAACAGCACTTAAAATGCTAATTTTCACTTTACTACTAAAGGTATGATTAGTTGAACGGTTCTGGTTAACTACCAGAAAATAGCTACTTTTCCTTAGAAATTGTTGTGCTCCTTTGTGCACAGTTCACAAAGAATCCTAGTGCATCTCATCAGTAGTACAGCATCAGCTGCATCCAACTGAACTACAGGTAAAAATTCTTTGTTCTACTCATGCTAAATAATAAGCAGTTTTTTAAAACCATAACAGCTACCATTCTGCTAAAGATCTGCAGTGATTCCTTCCAAACCTCCCTCCTATGTTCACAAAACAGGTTCCACTACTAAAGAGCATTAGGAAAAAATATTCACACCTGTGCCCATCTCCATAAGCTCATGTCAACATGTTTTCTGATGAGCAGCATTCCCATGCAAGTAGCAATGTGTAGAAGAAAAAAAAATGAATCCACTCAGAGGCCCAGTGGCTTAAGAGCGAAAAAAACCAAATGCATCACTTATGGAAAGAAGGAAAGAATAAACATACTCAGTGCCCCTCTGTGATGAAACCCAAAACCACACTGCATGTGGAACAGAACATCTCCTGCATGTTCCGCCCACTACAACGATTCCAGGATTTGTGATCGTTTCTTGCTTTTGGGGGGGTTTCTTCCATTTTAAAGCATAGTCATTATTAAAAATCCAAAGGGGTTGAGAGCCTGAGGACCACCACTGCCAGGTCTGCAGCATTGTCTTGACAGATATACACAGACTCCCCCCTCCTCTGCAATCTGCCTGCTCTTGACAAGCCACGCTTTTAATTAAATGTCTCCTAAGATCTGTTGAGAGGAAACTACATAGGAAGACTTGCCAAAAAATAACTTCTAGTGCAAACAGCTTCTCCACCACCCCCTCGCCTCCCCAAAAAATACATTAGAAGCCATTCACCTCTGCCAGACTCCCTCCTGGAGCAGACCCTGTCCTCCAACACTACCTGGCAGCTCTTTCTCCCGCAGCCCTCGCTGCTCACCAACCCTGCATGGATTAAAACACCCAGCGAAATCTCGTGCCCCTGGCTGGGAGAAGCACAGCGTGCACGCCTGCCGCCTTTAAATTACGGCAGTCCCCCATTATCTGACACGTCCCTCAACATCTCCCGACAACTGCATCCTTCCCAGTCGGCCCTGGCAGGAAGACAAGCTGCCCTTGTCCAGGGGAACACTGCAGTATTCTGCAGTACGGCCGTATGCCGGAGGCTGGGCGCCTCGAGCCCTGGGGTTTGGGGGAGACATGACGGGCAGAACACAGCAGCGCTTTTACACTCTTTATTTCCACGAGAGAGGGGTGGGAGGCACCCGCTCACCCGAAGAAAACCCTGCAGAAGTGCCCCTGGCTGCCAAGGATAGACTGGGAGCGCCTCTCTCAAAGGGACCCTTTGGCAGAGACGGGATCAGCACAGTCAGGTTTCTGGTGGCTGGCGGAGAGACCCGGCGACTTGAAACCTTTGCATCCATTCACAGAAAGAAGGAAATGCCACCTCCACGAGCATATACAGCGTGAAAATAATATCACATAACCGACTGAGCTGCAATTTTAATTCAGGCACACATCAACTTTTGAGCATCTCCAGGCAGAGATTTTTTTTCTCCTGGCATCGAAATGCTCACACTGCCCTTCCCAGCCCCACCCCACGGCTGACATGCTCCGTGCCCGGCTCCTCCGCACCACGCTCCCGCCCCGCTGCATTCATTCTACTACCGATCTGACAGCCCACACCAGGGGAGAAAAATATTTGTAAAATAAAGAGGCAGGCTTGGAAATCGCTGACCCTGGTGCAAGGTAGCAGCTTGCATGTTTGAGCAGGACAAATAGAGAAAAGAGGGAAGGAGGAGGGAGGGAGAGGTGGTGTCCTGCAACCAACTCGCAAGCCCCAAACCCTGGGGGTGAAGCCAGGGAGCCCCTCTGCCACGCTGGTCCCGCCGGCAGCGACGCGGACCCAGCGCCGGGGCAGCGTCCCCCCAGCGCCGCGGGGGAGGTCGCGCCGCCGCCAGCCCCCGATGCGGCTGCATCGCCCGGGGCGAAGTTTCGCCGGGCCAGGTGGAAAGAGTCTTCCCCTCCCCTGTACTCCCCCACACCTCTCAGCCTCTTACCTTCATGTCGCTTATGATGGTCTGGAAGAGCCCTCCGAGCGCACTACATTCCTTCTCTATCACAGCCTCCATTTTCCTGGCTCGAGTTCACTGGAGGAGCAGGATTTCACCGCTACCGCTGCAAATGCACTGCTCAGCTGGAGGAAAATCACACACCCGGGGCTCCCACCTCACCCCCAAAAAAAAAAATTACAAAAAAACGGAGGGGAGGAAGGGGCAACCAAGCTGATGGAGGCAATGAGAGGGGAAAAAAACCAAAACACCCCAACACACCTGAACCCCTGTCTGCCTGCACCTCTACAACGGGATAAAATCCAGGGCTACTGGCGCCTCTCTCCTACACGCACCTCCCCGGCACCCAGGCACTCAGCGCCGAGCGGGCACTACGAGCCCATGCGGGAGCAGCCACAGGCCCCATCTCTGGGCATCGCGGCCCCGGCCCCCCC
>WEIT01016914.1:187045-266062 GCA_013389985.1 Dryoscopus gambensis
AGGTCCGCTGGTCTTAGTCCTGGTTCCGTCCTTCAGGGCAGGGCTCGCTTGCGTGTTTAGCATTCGGCGAAGAAAGTGGGATTTTTTCTGTTGACATTCGCCGAAATGGCCGAAGTTCCGCTGTTTCGGGTGACAACCGTCCGCCTGAGCCCCCCGGTACCGAGCTGAGAGCCCTCAGCAAAGCTACAGCCTGGGGAGTACAGCCCGCAGCAGCTGTGGGGCTGCTCGTTCATCCTCTCCCACAAATGCCAGACGATAGGCAACACTGTGAGAGTGGGTTGTATAAAACGTGGGGGTTTAAAGTAATTCAGTTTTCACATTTCGCCAGATTTTGCAAAACATTGTGGTCGAAATCCTCTTTTTCTGCAGGCAGACAGGCTGTGGTACGTGTTTGACACCGGCACATGGCAGCACACGTCAAACACCCCGAGGGTGCCGAGACTCTCCATTGGTGTAAATGGAGCACTGCCCGGGTGGTTTGGGGTGCAGAGCTCCAAAGGTCCAGCTGCTGCTCACCCCAGGGAAGTCACACGCCCAGGGAGACGGGCTCTGTTGCTGCGTGTTTTAGTAAGAAGCTGCTGTAGAACCAGGAACGTATGTACGAAAGAATAAGCCTCAGACCTTGAAAGAGGTGCAAGGGGTCTGTCCTTCCATGCATACGCACAGTGGTGTGTGAACAGCCATGGCTGAGATCGAAACGGAGGAATTCGAGTTATTAAAATGTATCCAACAAACTTTGCTCGAGAAGAACCAGTGTCTGTGCCAGTGTATTTTGCTTCATTTCAGCCAGTACTTAGGTAGGTGCATATGAGGGATTTCATCCTCCCTGTTAATTTATCTCTGAGGGAAAAGGCTAGACAGGTGTCCTGTCTCCAGCAGGGCCATGGCAGCACAGGCTGCAGCAGCAATTTTCCTGTTTTGACCCGCATGGGTCTGACTGGGCGATTCATTTGGAGCTCTGCATGACCCTCGACTCCCAAAGACAAGCCCAGTAAGTGTCCCCAGTGGCTTGTGATAATGACACCTGCTCATCTCATGCTGAGCTTCAGATGCCGTCGCATAACCAGCGTGACAGCGTTCCTGTGGGACAGTCACAGCCAGCAATCCGGCAGGGAAAGTTGGTGGCCTACTTCGCTTTCTTCAGCCACCCCATTTCTGGGATGATCCTTGTTTTACTGCAAACAGTGGCTTGGCTAACCTCATTTCTGGGAAGGTTTCAGAGTGCAACGATGCGCATGGGAGAGGAGGGTGAAAAATCTCCTTCTGTAAGAAAAGCTGTTATTTAAGAACTGCATTGATACTTTAGTAAATAAATCAGGGCTGCCTGCTCTGTAGCATGCAACAAGTTTCATACAATGATGAAAGAATATACAGGTATACAAAAGAAAAATGAAGTAATAATTTCACATCTTAATCAGATAACAAGTAGGTTAGGCATACAATGTAAGAAAATGGGTTTTACCTTGCAAATAAGGAAGTGCACCCCACTGGTTATGATGGGTAACTTTTTAAACCACTGTAACTCAAGTGTACCCGATCACAACCTAGAGAGACCTAGTCAAAACTGTTCAGGTGTAATATTTTTTCTATCAGAAGGTGCTAGGGCATGAAAAATGGAGACATGATGATTTCGACAAATTTTTATGTTCATAGGACAAAAAGCAAAATGCAAAGAGGAAGGTGTTTGTTCCTTCCAGCATTTTCTTTTTCAAATCTATTTTGTTAAATTTTCTTTGTAAATATCACTTAGAATGAAGATTGTGTTAATTTTATATTTTAAAATTTTTGTTTGTAGCCTAACACCGCTAAAAATAAAGAAAGGGCACATAGCCTGAAGGCATCAAAATAGAGTCTTGATAACTGTTTGTTTTTTATTTTGCATTGAAGGACATTTCAGACTTTTAATTTTATTCTGCCTTTTAGTGACTTCTAAGGATAGAATTTTCTGTGGGGTGACAATTCAGCTTCAACCAGCTGTAGAGTGAGAGTGAACATTTTTCTTTAAAGACCTGAGTCCAAATGGTTGTTTAAAGTGCGAGTAAGAAGTAGTTTGGTGATGTTGCAGTAATGTCGGGTTACCATCTGCCACATTATTTCTGGGATCTGCTTGATTGATTCCTAGCAAATCACTTCCTGCAAGCATTATTTGCAAAACTTTATTATGGGCAAAGGCTATTTCTGTGTTCATGAGCCGTCGTTACCAGGGAGCATTTCATTACCAAGTGATGACATTCTGTAAAATATCCTGGTGCATGGACAAATGCCAGCACCACTTCTTGACAGTGGGTCAGCTGAGTACATCTTGCTCAGCAGCCCCCAACAGATGTCAACCCTAAATTTGTCAATGGTGCAATAGTAGCCCATGTTCTGACATCCTTCAACACATTGGGTGCTCTGCTGACAAAAATTCCACTGAAACCCCAAGAAGGCTGATGGTTAGGAAAGAATTTCTCCAGACATCAGTGGGCAGGTTGAGCAATGACTTGGTCACTTCGCCTGGCCTGGATGGTTCGTGCTGCTCCTCCCATGCTGAGCACCAAGGCACAAAGTACAGCCAGAGTGAAGCCGGACACAAATGCATGAGGGTCGGGAGTCCACAGCGTGTTCCCAGGTGTTCCAGCAGACTTGCCTTATGACCAGAATGTATCCATTCACATTCCTGTTCCTTGCTTTCTCCTTCTGTAAAATGAAAATCACAATTTTAAAAAGCATTCCTACTGTTTATGCACCCAGGACAAGTGTGAAATGTCATTGCGATCAGAACAAATACATGCTCTGTCAATGTGCCATAAAAGGTTTAACTGTGGTACTTATTTAGGTCCTGATCTTATAAGGATTTAAGCCCACTTATGAATGAGAGTAGCCCTGTGGAAGACAAGATTACACGTGCACTTAAGTGTTATCAGATTGAAGTCGTAGAACAACAATCACAAGAGGTACTTAATCACCTTTAAATTACAGTGTTTCTAATTTAGGTAATGTTATTCCCCAAGGAAAAATTGCCTCATCTAGCATACAATCAAGAAAGAATCAAGGGCTGTTCCTTCAAGTGGCTGACAGTTCAAAAAGAGATATGATTTTAAAAGAATAGGTTGCTAAAGGCTGAACTATTTAATTGAATTATCTCTTTAAGAAATTGATGCAAATTAATATTATAATACTCCATTATATTGCCACAGAATCTTTCATCCTTGAGCCTTCATAAAATATGTCAATAAACTTGAGAAGCAAATAAATACTTTCTTTTTTCTGAAAGCAGTATATTCTGTCCCCATTCAAGGCTTTCTAATAATGACTTATATTTTGAAGGATGATGGTGTTTTCCTATTTATAGATTAAGAAAAAAGAGCCCAAGAGCTTCCAAGAGATGAGTCTCTCACATTCCTCCAGTCCTCAAGGTGCTCACAGGGTACAATCCTGCTTGGTCCATGGAAGCAGATGAGCTCACTTTGCAGTGCCTAATTGGACAGAGAGGTAGGATAGCAGGCAACACAGCCAGAAAGATGACAAAAGGAATTGATAAAAAATGGAGCAAACCAAACAGAAACCATTTCACACAGCTGTCCCAACAGCATTATAAATATTATATGATTCACTGGCCATACATAGAGATGAAGGAGAATTCCCTTTTTTTCATGAGTGTGTGTTTACAGTCTGTGGTTTCAGAACAGGAAAAATAACAATGCTGTGGCTCCCCAGCTTTATCCAGGTTATTTTATGTCTTGTATTGTTTTTAAATTACCAAGTTGCTGTAGTGGGGGTACCTCCGCAATTGTTTCTGCTTGCTGTGTGCTGGCGAAATAACAGCTGTTATTGCTTTACCAGGATTGATTTCCATAGAACAGCTCCATCTAAAGCCTAGCTACAGGCAACAACTCTGCAGCAAAATATCAATGCAGTCTCATTTTCAGCTTTTCTCAGAAGGAAAAAAAAAAAGCATTTTCAGCAAAGTTCAACACACGATATAATTTATGCAGGGCACATAGAGGACAAGATTATTATTTTTAAAGGACTAAACTTTTCTTCCATTTTCCCCTCACTAACAAATAGGGAAAAAAAGTCCTGCCCCCAGGTATCTTGGTGCAAAAGGCACAAAATCTGAAAATTGGGCTTTGTGTATTCTATCAAGGGATTTAGAGAGGCCACATTTTTCAGCAGTGGGAGGGTGGCATGTCCTTGCTCACATGTGCCATATGAGGCTGGTAGATTTGGAAAAGGAGCTCAGGTCTATCGGCTCCTTCCAAGCAATGTTCCTGTCATTGCTTTTAAGACTCCTCCATGATCAACCTTGGTAAATGGCCAAGGGGGTCCCGTGGCCAGGGTTATGTGGGTGCTTTTATCCCGTGCAAGTCCACAGTAGCACCGACAGTGTATTTCCACAGTCACCTCCCACCCATGGCCTCCTTCATGCGCCATCCCGCATCGCCAGTGTCCTAGGTTACAGTGTAAGATGTGTCCCAAAAAATATTCTATCACCATCTGTTGAAACCAGGTGTAGCAATGTTCCCTGCCTCCTCCCTCTGGATTATCTTCTGTTAATGGGCCAGCTGTTGACACCAGGTGGGGCAGAGTTCTTTATCGCTCGCATGACCCACCCTCCCTCCAGGGGGATATCTTCTGTTAATGGGCCATCAGCCGTGACTCATCATTCCATTGTGAGATGTTCCGCCCAGAGGGAGGAGCCAAGCATTCCCACCTGGATATAAGCTGGGGTTTGGAGCAGCACAGGCAGCCTTTTCTACTGGATTCCCACAGGAAGACCAGACCCTTCTACACCGCCACTGGACCTTCAGAGGAAGATTAAACTTTTTCTACAGAGTCACTGCCTCAACAGAACCATCACTCCAGGAAGACTGCAGCCACCATTTGATTGGACTACTGCCAACCCCCTGACTGTCAGGGGGTCATGTTTGTACTCTGACTCTGTCAGTGGGTTGTTTTTTTGTACTGTTACATTTCTTTTATTTTTCCTATCTAATCGTATTTCTGACTTGAAGTCTCTCACTAGTTTGCTTTCAAACTAGTACAGCCAGCACCAACTCGAGCACCCATGGGATGGGTCACATAGGGACCTGATTTGGCTGAAAACAAAGCCTGCAAGGAAAGATTATTTTGAGTCAGAGGAAGACCCTACCTCTTCGTGTTTCACAAAGAAGGGGCAGCTTGTATAACCCTTCCCGTGCTCATTCCCCAGTAAATACCTTCTGTTTCTCATCTGCAGCCAAAACAAGTTTGGAAACAGAACTGTTGATCTGAACCCTTGTTCAAACTGGCTTCATTACCTTGTATCAGGTTCTGGCGTGGACGCGTTTACTCCACAAAACCAGGCCTCACTTTTACATTTTAAAGCTGTCCAGCTGACGCATCTTGAAGTCATGCCCTAAATTAACTTGGATAAAATTTCCTGAGCGCACCTGTGTAGTCAGGCAGTAAGTTTTAAAAAAAAATCAGGTTATACTTACAGTTACATACATGCTTAAATGCTCTGAACAAATGAAGCTTATAATAAGTGTCAGTTTTGCAAATATCTCATCTCATCTCATCATCAAATGTTCTCATCTTCAGAGCAACATCAACTTTGACTTCAGTATAATTACATGTATGTATCAAGGTTGCCTGTTGGGCTCTATCACCAGTACATATATGAGTCCAAGCCTTCGTTGGCCATTTCTCCCTCTAGGTGTTACATAAATGAATCTGAACTCTTCTATACTTCCCATCAAGCAGTAATAGTGATTCACTATTTACTAATAGTGTATCACTATTCCTGAAATCTCTGAGATCTGTATTTATTGGTATGCACAGAACTCAGTACGTTAAACCACCTCGGGACATGGTCATGTGAAACATAATGCAACACTTTCTCCTGCAAAAGAAAATATTATTTTTTTTGCCAGTTCATAAATCCACATCTTAAAACAAGCACTACATTCACAAAGAAATGGCTTAGGAAAAAAAACCCAACTTATTTCAATGGGCAAACTCCCAACTCCATGTGACTGGGGAATAGTCAGGCTTTTTTTCCTCCTATCTCTGTGGTTCTGTTTACTTTTTGAAATTCTGAGGAAAAGAACATTAATCCTCTTCTCCAGACCTGGACACCTGGGATGTCAGTCAGGAGAAATTGTTAGGCAGAGGTCTCTGCTGTGAGTTGAAGTTAAAGTTCTACTGCAAACTCTGTGGCCAGAAAGCGTTTTGGGGACATCAGATCATGCTGAGAGCCCGCTAGTGTACAGTTTCTTAAAAGAAGAAAAAAAGAAACAGAAGGATTAGAAACAAGAGGAGACCTTCCAGTGAATCAAAGAAGATGGACAAAAAGAAAAATCCAGTCTACTGATCCAGATAATACAGGCAGACTAGCACATACTGGAATTTGGGACTAAAACCAAAGAGAGCTGACATGAGGACATACTGCAGGGAGGGACAAGCACGGCCATGAATGGTGCCATTGTGTGACTATTTTAATTAATTTTTGTAATGAAGCCAAAGCTCTAATTTACCACATCCCAAAAGTAAATAGAAAAGGCTATGACCTTAATTTCAGAGGTGGGGAAGGAAAACCTAATTGTTGAGTAGTGAGCTATCACTCATTACTGCAATTGAATAGATACAGTTGGTGTGTTACTATGAATAGTCCAGATTCAACTGTCAAAATAGTGGGTAATGACAGCTTCATTCCCTCTTCCCTTCATCTTCTTTCCAAGCCTTTGATTAGCAACATTTTGTACCAGTTTTACCACATGGATTGCAATACTTCTGACTCCACGAGACTCTGAGTTAACCTGTCTGGAAATATAACAGCCTTTATTGTCTTAGTAAGCAGATGTATGAAACCTCAGCAGGATGCAGAGATTACAGGAGGTCCTTCCTGCCTTCTTATTTTCTGCTAACACCTCATGGGTATATACCTATGCAAGAGCTAGTGATGTACAGACAGTTTTTCAATGTAGCATGTCTACAATGTAAAAAAAGTGCAAAAGTCACATCTCTGTAACCATGGCCACTAAATAAATACAATTAAATGTGCATTATGTGTTGTTCAGAACATGTCTCTGCATCACTCAGACTGTGAACAACCATCCCTGCCCTTAATTGGTGAGGTCATCTCTATGGACCAAGGCAAAAGTGAATGGACAGGTCTGAGTTTGGTGTGAATCCTTATGCCTTGTCAAATGTTGTACCACTATGTGTCCACATAAAAAGAGTACAATACTATTTACTCGCTAAGTTAAGTGTTCTCTGCTCAAGATCTTTTTGTCCTTTGCCCTACATTGTCAGTGTGAAGAGGAAATGATCCAGCATCAGAACATGAAGGATTTAAGCAGAAATGTTCATAATAAAAAATGCTGTTCTAGCAAGTTCTGCTATGGCAGAAACAAAGGAGTGACCCGCATTAGGCTGACTAGTTCAGACAAAGCATACCAGTATTAGGATGAATACTATTAGAAAAACCCCTATAATGTGGTAGCTGCCATCCAAAATTCCAGTCGTAAATAGCTACTGCCTCAAAATCATTGTGTTACTATCTACCCTCCTTTCAAGTATATGCAGAAGCAGCTGCCTTTATTCTAGAAACACAAACAGTTCACAGATTCACAGATTCACAGATTCACAGAATGTATGAGTTGGAAGAGACCTTCAAGATCATCAAGTCCAACCCGTGCCCTAATACCTCAACTAGATCATGGCACCGAGTGCCACATCCAGTCTTTTTTTAAACACATCCAGGGACGGTGATTCCACCACCTCCCCAGGCAGTCTGTTCCAATACTTTATCACCCTTTCTGTAAAAAACTTTTTCCTAATATCTAGCCTAAATTTCCCTTGACGCAGCTTGAGACTGTGTCCTCTTGTTCTATCAGTTGCTGCCTGGTGAAAGAGGTCGACCCCCACCTGACTACAACCACCTCTCAGGAAGTTGTAGAGAGCAATAAGGTCACCCCTGAGTCTCCTCTTCTCCAGGCTGAACAACCCCAGCTCCCTCAGTCGTTCCTCATAGGGCTTGTGTTCCAAGCCCTTCACCAGCTTCGTTGCCCTCCTCTGGACGCGCTCAAGCGTCTCGATGTCCTTCCTGAACTGAGGGGCCCAGAACTGGACACAGTACTCGAGGTTCTTCTGGCCTTGACCTTTCCTCAATGTTACTGCTGAAAATCAGGCACTTCATCTGTATTATGTCTTTAAACATTGAGTGGGAAGGCAGGTTAGTTAGCTGGTTGGTATCATATTTAACTGGTTTAGGTCCTGAGCACAAAATTTGATGTATTCTGCCAGGAATCAAGATGATCAGAAAAATTGTCCTGGTGCTTTCAACATCTAAGAGAAAAACTCCTGAATGACTTTGTCTAAACTTTGATCAGTACAGGGAAATAACAGATCTTCCCTCTTCTGTGGCTGTCAAATCAAGAGTGGACTATCCTTTTTTGAAGGACATGTTTCAACAAAACATAAATCAGCACAAATCCTGATGGCCTGTGCTACCTGACAGGATGATCTAACAGTGCCATTCGACTTTGAAGGTTATGGCTGTGTGAATCAACCTCTAATAAAGGGTTTAGCACAAATCTTGAGAGACAGCTGCCAGTCTTACTGATGATCAGGGATGATATGTAAGGAAAGCACTTATCCTTTCATGCTTCTGTCCCAGTGGGTTGAGGCATAGAAGCAGAAAGGAGAAAGGTCCCATGATACGTGATGTGTATATGCCCAGTGGGCAGTGTGCTGGTCTCCAAAGCTGTATCTCTTCTGAGGGCACTACAACTGTCAGCAAAGGTAATATCTCTCATTAGGCCAAGCAAGATATTTGGAAAAAGTAGCCAAATGTTTGAATACGTGAGCTTTTCCTAAAACCTGCCTGAAACACAAAGATCTTCAAAGCTAAGTGAGGACATTTAAAATACAAAAAATTGTCTCTGGGTAACATTGCTCTCGTGAGTGAGAAAGCAAAATGTTGTTCCGTAGAGAAGAGCTTCCACATCAGTTTTAGTTTCAGAGCGGAAAATACCCTCCCTGTATATCTGGATACTTGGTTGACATCCACATCTCTTGCCCTTTTGTAGCCAAATCCCATGGCAACGCAGATTTCCCAGCCTGTGCTCTGCTGAGCAGGGATGGGTGAGCGGAGCCGATGGGTGTTAGTTCCAGCTGACGGAGGCTGCAGCATGGGGTTCCCTCCTGCAAATGCTGCTTGAAAGGGGGAGCAGATTTTACATCCCTTCAGTTACAAAAGGAGCCCTTGGCTCTACTGCCAAGGCTGGCCTTCGGCTCTGTAGACCTCAGTCATCTGCAAAGAATTGCTGCATGCTGACCCAGATACTCCATTAGCTCTGCTGCAGCGCTGGCTTGGCAATGGGGCTGCCATTTACTTCCCTGGTCTCTGTTCTGCCCTATATCCTGACTCAGAGATTAAATTAAAAAATAAAAAAACAAAAAAAAAGGAGGGACAAATTAATGTTAATCAGAATAGCATTTTCCTCCAAAACAGAGTTTCCCAGGGAAATCTGTTGCCTTAATTTTCCCCTTCTGTTCGCCTTCCCTGACATCTCATTATGCTGCTTTAACTCAGAAATTCTGACAGATTTCTAACATACGCTGTCCTTAAGAGAAGAGAAATGTGCCATCTCCATTCTCTGCTTTCCTTGCATCTCCTCCATGTGTGCCGTGATATGTCAACAGAGAGTAGGGAGGGCAATTTATGAGCTAAAGAGGGGAGCCCAGAGCGAGGGCAAGCCTGGGCCCCTGACAGCAGCCACCTGAGATGTTCATGTTGCACTCCGGGGGTGTATTGTTAACAGGACACTCAGTCCAACACGTGCGGCTGCACCTTGGGTCCTGTGTCCGGTTCTGGGCCCCTCGCTTCAACAAGGACATTGAGGTGCTGGAGTGTGTCCAGAGATGGGCAACAGAGCTGGTGAAGGAGCTTGTTGGGGAGCAAGTCACACCAGGAGCAGCTGAGGGAGCTGGGGGTGTTTAGCCTGGATAAAGGGAGGCTCAGTGGAGACCTTATGGCTACAACTACCTGTAGGAGTGGGGGTCAGGCCAGATGGGGGTCAGGCTCTTCTCCCAGGCAAAAAGTGACAGAATAAGAGGACATAGTCTCAAGCTGTGCCAAGGGAGATTCAGGTTGGACATCAGGAAGAACATCTTGGAAAGGGTTGTTAAGCATTGGAATGGGCTGCCCAGGGAAGTGGTGGGGGCACCATTGCTGTAGATGTTCAAGAAATGACTGGACATGGCACTTAGTTCTATGGTTTAGTTGACAAGATGGTGATTAGTCAAAGGTTGGAGCCAGTAATCTTGGAGGTCTTTTCCAACTTAATTCTTCCGTCATTCTAAGAAGTATAGTGGACAATATGAAAGTGTCTTTGTAGCTGCTGGTCTCTACTAGAGCGGAATTGAAAAAAAGTCAAAAAGCAAACCCTTAATTGCCTCTAAAATTTCACTAGAATCAAATTACATTGTCAAATCTAATTTTTTTTCTCTAAGAAAATTAACAGGTATAAAGGTATCTCTGGAAAGACCAGTAAAAGGGAATGTTCATCTTTGCAGTCTTCCTGTAGAGGACTACAGGGCAACACTAGCAGAAGATCCCAGTAGACAAACTTCCTCCTCCTGGTTTTCTTCATGTGACAGCACAAGGCCTTGAGAAAACACAGCATCCTGCAGGAGGATGAAGCACAGTACAGTACTGTGCTTCTACTCCCTTGGCATCTTGGTAATACAAGAAGAGCTGCCTGGACCTGGAGACTCCTTGGTTGAACCTGGTGCACTACTGACTGCTCTGAATAAAATCCCTGCGCTGCTTTCTGCTCTGAACCATGTAGGGCCACAGGCTTGGTTCCCTGCTCCTCCATGCCACTTCTGGGTGTCCTGAAATGAATCATTCGGACCAGAGTCCTCAAACTCTATCCTTTGGTTTCCTATCTTCATTAGAATGCTGCTGCAGCCTCAGATGGACCAGCTGCCCCTGTGTGCTGCACCAGAGCTGTGGTGGTGTCTGTCCAGCGGGATGGACGATGTGGTTTTGGATTGGTGCTTGGTGGGATGAAGTGATGGACTGATCATTCAGCCACGTAGGACAGAAGAGACCACTACTGACAGGTTTTCTTGCAGATTGTTCAGATAAGTGGGAAGAAAATACTGCAAGACAGAGCAATAAACATTGTAATTCAGTCAGCAGGATTTGCAGGGCAAAGTGAAGAATGCAGAAGCCAGGGGAAACAATGTGGCCTTATTCCAAGGTATATAAAAATACAACTTTGGAGCCTGACAATTATAAAAACCCCAGTGCTGTAAAGATGAGCATCTCAAGAGAAGTGAGGGATTTCCTGAATTCAGGAGACATCTTTTCCTAAAGAAGGGGACTGCAACAGAAGGGGGAAGCCAAAAGGAGATGAGTTCTGAGAGCCCTGCCCTGTGATCTTTGTCTGCTGAGTTTCTTCTTGAGATAGTAAAAATACCAGTGTTTCCTGACGTGCTCTTGCCAAAGGAGAGACTGTGACAAGGGCTGGTCTGGGGAGATGTTAGCCCCATTTTTACCTCAAGCCACTTCTTTTTCCTCCCTCGCTAACCTCTGATTAACTTCTGATCTTTCTTCTACATCCTCAGTCCTGCCAGGGCCAAATCTTCAAATGCAGAGTGAAGTTAGTGTAACAAAGCTGGGTGGCAGGAGAGAGTGATGGAGAAGCTGTGTGGCAACAGGACTTAGGTTTTGAGAATAGATCCCCAAGGAACAAGTGTTTACAGGATGTTTTCTCACTCCCTGAAGAATTCAGAGCACTTGTGTGGTTAGGAGCAGAGGCTGGACTTCATCAAAGGAAGACTGCCAGCCTTGGAAGCCAGCGCCCAGCTGACTTGTGTGGAGATTGTCAGGTGACAGAGGACACAACACCCTAAAATTTTGGTGCTCCACTACCCTGGGGAAAGGCTTCATGTTGCCCAGTGCCACACAAATTTATTTCAGCTGAGCAGAACCAAACTGAGGTGAAGCTTGCCCCAGGACAAACAAGTTGAAACTTTTGTTTCCATCTTTCCCACAGAGGGCTCCTGAAGCTGGGAAGTTACTTGCCTTCCCTGCCTCTCAGTGCACATTGCAAGGCCCATCTTCCCCAGGATGCAAAGGCAGACAGTGTGATGTGATCAGAGATGTAGGTCTGGAGGCTGTTTTAAGCAGACATATATGATTTGACAGTGTAGACTATTTTTGGCTTTTTTTTTTTTTGAAGGACAGACTGTTATTAGAAACTGTTGTACTCAAATGGTCAAATTAATTTGAGTACCTGATTGAAAAGTATAGATGGTTCATTTCTTTATACAAAATACACTGCATAGCATTGCAGACGCACCAGTGGATTACAAATAAGGTAATATGAGAGTCAGTGAGCTGATTTATCTGTCACCTGCCAAGAGTTTAACTTTCAGTTGAATTCAGCAACTTTACTCTTAAAGGTACTGAGCTTTCCAAGTAATAAAGTAAATGCAAAGATGGCAAGCATTGCATTTAAAATATTTATCAGGGGTAGCACAATAGATATACTCCATTCCCCCATTTTTATTTATGAATTTACTTTAATGCAGCTAGATGAAGTAATTTTACAAGGAGCACAATAATATTCCTGTGCATTAATCACTCATTGATTGCCAATGCAATCTGAGATAGTGGTACCAAATAGGAAATATGCTTCCAGCTTTTGTTCTTTCTCTCCCACTGTGATCACTCGTTGGGCTTGTTTTCCTTTTCCATCGCGAGCCTCCATCACAGGCAAGAAGCTGAGTGTGCCAAGGAGGAGCGATGGTTTGTGTCTGTGTTGTAAAACCTGGTCCTCCTGCTTCCACGTGGACCAAACACAGAGGTCACATTACGTGCACAGCTGCTGCAGCATAAGCTCTTGGAAACACTGTGTCAGCTTGTCTCTCTGATATCCCAATAAAACAGAGCTTTTGGAGCATTAATTTTTCAAGATGTGGGTGTTTATTTATACCATTGCAGTCTACGTAATGCCTGATCCTTATATTGCCAGGTTGCTATTTTATTTCTTCGGTATTCAGTGCACTTCCTATTGATGCTAATGGCAAGTCTCCTACTTACAATGCTGGGAGGAGGAACTGTCTATTGTGCTAACAGCATATTGTATGTGAAATCTGATAATGAGGATTTTGTAGATATGGCACTGCATTATTTAATTGATTTCATGTCCATGCCTTGATCTGGAGCAAGACTCTGAACTTAACTTAGTCCTTGAAACGAAAGCAGACTTTTATAAAATTATTTTCTGCAGTGGTCAAAATAGAGAAAGAAAAAAGAAAGAGGGATGGTTTATATGCCAGGGGCTCCTGAATTTCACAAGTGATAGGAAAATTTCTGTCTCAAGCGACACTGATGGTTTTATCTCCAGGTGGGAGCTGGGAGGCAGGAGCAGGTGTCTCTCACATTGGCAAGCTCCTTGGAAGCCTGCATCCACCTCTGAGCAGAGCTCAGCAGGCATTCCTGTGGTCCACAAATCGTTGCCAGCTGTCAGAGGGAAGTGGTTCAGTAGTGAGTCTCCTGGGCTGCGTTCTGGCCAAAATTCAATTGGATTACAAACCAATTGCTCCAGCCTGTCCCAGAAGCAGGAAATCACCATCAGCTGACTGGTGGGATCTGCTCACAGTGACAGTGCTGCTCCTCACCTGCTGCAATGTGTTCACAGGAGCTCACTTGGAGCAGTGGCTCTCTTTGCTGGTCTTATAAATGCAGCACTCCCTCCTTCCCCAGGCTGGGGGAATGATGGTTTCCTGGAAAAAAAAATAGATTAAAAAAGATTAAAAGGGAGGAGAGGCAAGGTGTACTGTTGCAAACAGCTTCCTCCAAGGGATGATTTCTTGGCAAAGCATCTTCTGAAACTCCAGCCACCAATTCTTCCCAAAACACTATCACTCATGTGACTGAAATAGCAAATGGCCTTCACCAAAATAAGGAAATTGCTTTTATTTCACATACAGTTTGGCTGTGGACAGCTTGGCTGTAGGTTCACTCTGGAATAAAATCAGACACCTTGCCAATTCTATAGGTAGCAGGGCCATCTAATGACAGTTTGTAATCAATAACATTTTGAAAAGGAGAAAGAAGTTTCCTGTTTGGGGACTTAGTGAGGCTCTGATTATTTGTAATTAAAGGTAAGACATTAGTGAGAAACAGACTGTCATAGATACAGCTTGTCCTGTTTCTTCCCTCTTCAGCACTGACTGCCTACAACACACTGAGGTATTTGGTGATGAGTCTTGGTCAGTGCCTCAGCTAAAGCCCCACTTCAGCCAATTTGTAAGCTGGACCTTCAGCAGGACTCACTTGAAAGAAGACGTCATCATCTTTTCTTCACTTGTGGGTGCAGTGAAGCCAACACATTTCTGTCTTGTCAACCTTTTACGACTGAGTATAAAGGCGAATAGGAAAGCAGGATGCTGTTAAGCTGTTGGCTGATCCCACGGAGTAAGAAGTGCCAGCAGTGGAGCATTACTAGGCTCAGGCTGCCCATGGGCTCCTTTGCTTTGAAGTAAACCTGTAGGAGCAAAAGGTAGAGGAGAGTAGAGAAGTGTGGACATCTGAGGGTAATCAGGAGCATCTTCCCATGAAAGAGATGGGGGAGGGAAGCTTTGATTCCCCTTTCTCCCACATGCCTTCACTTCCCTTTTTTTCTCTCTATTTCTGTAGTTCCATGGGGAAAAATTGCTATTAAAGTATGACTCTGGGGACTTAAAATATTCATAGGGATTCTTTTGAGGAAAACTTGGCTCTGGTGAAGTCAACAGGAGTTTTGGAATCAACTTCGATGGTGTCTGAATTTCACCTTGCTGTAGTACCGTCCTAAACATTTCCAGGGCCATACAAAAAACACTGCCTGCTCAGTGCTAACCCTCTGTCACAGCTGAATGAACCCTGGTACCCTCCTGTGAAATTCACCATTCTTTTGTGATAAATCACATCCTTCTCTCAAGGGGTAACAACAAATAAATACCCCCTAATCATCCTGAAAATGGTATTAACAGTGTTGTATATCACTGGATACCATGACCAGACCTTTGTAGTTTCAATGGGAAATTGTTGGAAATCACATGTTGCTACAGAGGTTGTTTATTTGAGGGACTACTGGAATATTCCAGTGATCCAGATTTCATTATTTTTAGTGTCCCTTTCCATAGGGAGTTGGCAACCTATTTAAATCCAGGGGATCATGACTAGTTATTCAAGTTTTGCTCTGCTGGATTTGTGCTCTGTATATTTTGGAAATACTGTCTGCTCTGAGCAGCAGATAGCACAATGCCACAGCCCACATCAGTGAAAAGCTCTTGTGATTGTTATTTTTTTTGTCTTCCCTTTCCAGTGAAGGCTGTGCTCTTTTCTCCCTCTTTCCGTATTTTATTGCCAATGTGGAATGCTTTAAAAATGCCATTAAGGAATGTGATACCCAGTGGGATCTATGCTATATTTCACTTTCTATGCTCTCTCCAACAGCAGTGTAGCTTTGAATCTTCAGTAAAATTCTGATGATTGAAAAAGCACAAGCATCTTCTTTTTGGTAAGTGTAAGTCTGGGTCTATTGACAACAGGCTTCTAATGTAATGTGCAGAGCCCATGTTTCCATAAATGCAATTTTGATGTGATTGGCCTGATTTTCCAAGGTGCTTGAACATGTGAGGATCTTAAGCTGGTGGTCTTCAGCTTCTCAGCAAATGAGACCAGACTCTGGTGATTCAAAAGCTAGATCCAAAGAAGGAGCCACCCAAATTTGTGAAGTCCAGTGGCTTTATCTTTTTCCTCACCCCTCCTTTTCTTTTCCCATTCCAAGAAGAACTCAGACTGATTTCTTCACTTGCACTCTACCTTTCAAAATCATTTCTGGAACCTTTGTTTCACCATCCTCGAAGGGGCCTGGGATCAGGGAGTGTACCAGCAGCAAGGGGTGACTCAGCAGTGAGAAGTGGTTTCCAGCCAAACCTGCCTCCCACGACGACTCCGAGAGGGAGTAACCAGCCCGTGTGTGCAAACACGTCGGCTTGGCGAGAGGGGATGGCAGCCACTCCTCACACAACATCTGCCTCCACTGTCAGTCTCTCATGTGTGCCCACGTAGCACCAGCCTCAGCAGCCAGGCACCCAGAATGGATCTCCCCTTGCAATCCTTTCCCAGCCTGCAGCAGAGGATCCCTTGCCTGCCTCTTTCCTGTCTCACAGCTTGCCTGGCACCTGTGTCTCTCTGCAGACCTCAGCTCTAGTAGGGGACAGCAGCAGTTTGGGAAGCCCCTGAGAGAAGATGGGATTGTAGCTTTTATACATTTTATACCCAAAGATGACGTGATGAAGTGAGGTTGCCCTCTGCACTGCTTTGTCACCCCCAAACCCAGCCTCAGGTTGGTTCGGCTGTGTCCTGTGGGACAAGACTGCAGTGGGACTGGGAACAGACTGGATGTGCAGAAGCAGGATGCTCAGAGACATCCCCACCTCTGCTGTGGACTCACTGCATGATGCTATAATGGCACGTATCTTCTCTGTTCTCTGTATTTAAAGGCTAAAAAAGCAACTCTGGCCTACCGAGATTAAAATAACTCAAGAGCCTGGTCTGTGTCTTATTAACTGATCATTGCCAGAAAGAAAGAGGAAAAATAAACTGGGAAAAAACTCTTTCATTTGCTTTGTCCCACTGCTGTCTAATTCCCACAACCTCTACCTGCCTCCCTGGGCCCTTGTATATCTCTTAGCACAAGAAACAAACTTGGTTGTCCCACTGAGAGACAGGATCCTGGTGCAATGCACAGGGAACCCTATCATATAGCTGATAGTTAAGTGCAAATTTCATTAAAATACTGTTGAAAGACAGGGAAGGTGGATGATGAACCAAAGGCGAGAACAGGGGGGCTCTTGCTGACATCACTACAGCTACTTTGGCGTCTTCAACAGGAGTCAGACTGGGTGTGGAGTCTGGGACATTTTGTAGACCTCAGCCCTCTACTGTTGTGAGCAATGCTGGAGGAGAACAGTTTTGAAGTCCCTTTCAGACAATTTTTGGCCAGAGAAATGTATGCATCCAAGATGCTAAAGATGATTAGAGTTATTTTTGCTACCACAGTTCATTAAAAAACGTCCTTGGTGATACAGTTACTCAGTTCTTTGTTCTGTGAGTTACAACATGAGAATAAACATTTCCATGCATAGGGAAAGGCTGATTAGTCTCTACTAAATTCACAATGAGTAGCACCAAAATAGTGGCCTTGAGAAGCTACAAAGCTTTTGTCAAATAGGGATAAAATGGTCCAAAGCCTAAAGCCTGGTTTCCACTCCTGGGAGAAGGACCAGTAGTATGCTGTATGCTTCAGGATTCTGCTGTGTTCCTCCAGGTGCTGGCTTGCTCCAGCAGATGATGTCCTGAGTTCAGTACCTGGAGTCGGTGGAGCTGGCAAGGTAAGCAGAGCACTCGCAAATTGTTGGGGAGGGAAGAGATCCTTCAGCAGACCCTCTTCCCCTGATTTCCATCACAGCCGCTCACTTCTCACGTGCTGCTGCTCCTTGGCCACACTGGCCCATTATTGCAAAGACAGTGTCTGGTGGTGTAACATTTTTTTAGCTGTGAGAAACACAATCCCTTGCCACTTGCATCAAGAAATTCCTACAGCATAAGTCTATGTGCTTGTGTTTTTCCTCTGTTTACATAACTTAGAACTATTTTTAGCTACACAAGGACTTTTCATTGTTATCTCGGCTTATTTTTGAAAACTTATAACATGTAATATCATATTAGTCCCAATTATTTTGTGTTGCTTTTCTTCCCTATTCCCTTCATTCCTTGCCCCCTCTCCTCAGTGGATCCTAGCCCATGGTTTCCTTCCCGATAGGTATAGGCTGGTTTCAGCATGTCTGCTCCACTCTGATTTAGCCTAGCCCCTTCCCCCAACACAAAATTAATAAGCCCTTCTCACAATACCCAGTCACAGTTGCTGGTGGCTTATTTCCAGCTCTTAAACTTACAAACCTATTTATAGCTCAAAAGGCTTGAAAAGAGATCATTAAGGGAATACGTTTGTGAATGTAGAACAAAGATCTGATTCTGGGATTTCTTTATGCAATTACTTTGTGTAAATAACGATGTTTGACACCTGCTTTCCTCTCCCATTGAAATCTCAAAGCACTGAATCCACTGAGCCCGAGTGCTGCAGAGAGAGGAGCTGTTCATGAGGACCTTAGATTGACACCATGTTCTGATCTACTGATGTTATTTTTCTTTTAAATTCACTGACTTGCTCTTACTCTGTCTGTGACCCCACTCACGTTCCTCCTCACTTCAGAGGCTGAAGCGTGGGTGAATTAGACCTTCACAAATTCGAATTATATCAAAAGTATAGCAGTACAGCCCTAAATGGTGACAATCAGTGGAGACCCTGAGCTCCTTGCTTTGTACTAAGCCATTAAGCATCAGTGTTCATCTATAAAATACAGCAGTTACACACTGATGCAGAGAGATTATTTTTTCCCTATTTCTTCATTTCCCTTCACTATTAATGTAATATGAATCTCATTCACATTGTGAGTATGAGGCTAAGGAGCTCCATCCTAGTGTGCCCTACTATGACAGCCTGAATACATTTTTTGTGCAAATTACGTTTTGCTGTTTTCCTTTGGTTCTGATGAAAAACCGCAAACTTGCAGTTATTGTTTGAAAACCAGTGCTAAGTTGAAAAGCTCATGCATTACTCATGGGACTGAACTTCAAAACCAGAATTTCTCTTCTGGATCATATTTCTACACAGGGAAATCAGGACTCAAGTTAATAATGACAAACCCCAAACAGGACTCAAACTAAGAACACAGTCACATGAGCTTATCAGGACTTTTTTATCCTCAAATTCATATTTTTCCATTTCCCTGTCCCCCTTCAGACCAAAGCGTCACTTTGCTGCAGTTCACGAAAGCTTGGCTCTGTTGTGGGATTGTTTGCAGGTTCTTTCCATGGAGGCCACTGTTTCTAGGACAAACATGTTGATTTAACCAAGCAAAACCATCCACCTGCACCTGATATAGCCCAACAGTTGGTGAAAGTACAGCAAGGCCAGATATTTCAAGCACTAGATGAGTCCTTTCATAATTGTTTTTCACAAGGTATTTTGTTTAAGCTTCAACCCCACGTTCCCAAAAAGTGTCTTTTGGTGGAAGGGTTGATTTGCTTGGGAAAATTTATTCTTGCGGTGAATCCTTTTCCTTGAATCTTTACTGTGAGCCTTGACAAATGTTTCAAAGTCCATTCAATTTTCCCTGGGCAGTCATCAACATGCAGATCAGAGGCCTCATTCGGAAGACTGCTGGCCATGCTCAGGCCGTGCTGTGAATTCAGAGCTCCTCTATTACGCAGATTATTACATAGATCCCTTGTACCCAGAGGTGTGCCTAAAAGATACACCTCAGTGATATGTCTGCTGGAAAATAAGGCAAAAATTAGCTCTATTTATGAAGTACCTTTTATTCTAAGTCAAAATGTTAAGCCTCAGCTATGAGAATTCAAGTGTACTGCTGTTTTTAGGTACCTTCTGGGCTAGGGGTGTAACATAGTGATAAAGGGGGGACACAGGGAGTGAGGTAAGGGTGGAGAGAGGAGCTAGAACCACAGTTCTTTAGGGCATCATGAGGTATGACTTGGGGTGAGACCAGAAATGCCTCTGTAGACATCAAGCACACGTCTAAACCTCGTCAGATTCCACAGAGGTTTTCTTCTACTCATGTGCAAAGCTTGACCTGGTTGGTCTTCTCACAGCTCATGTAATGATATGGATTAAAAACCCTCTTATCTTTTACTCCTTCAGTCTATTTGTGCAGGACACAGTCATTTTGAAACCATGATGGACTTGGCAAAAAGACTTACTGAGATTCCTTTTCATAACAAGGAATATACTTCCTTGTTATGTTCACTGGGCTGTGTTTACATGTTTTTGCCCACAGCATGTGCACCATCACTTTTTATTCACCTGAAATATGCCTACACTTAGACTGAGCATTCAGAGATTTCCGATATCCTTCTGTGTCTCATCCTCCATCCTTGGCCCAGATACATCTCCTTTACACCTTAACAGATATTCATTGGAGCAGAAACCTGTTGGCTCTGTGGAGGTGCCAGCTGCTCTTTAGGGCATAAAAATATTGTGGCCCAGAACGGGGCCAAGTAGCTGATGAATAGCAGTGGCAGGTGCCAAGTCGCCGATGATGTGGGGCCTGTTGGCCTCTCCTGGCTACACCTGTGCTGAGGGACTGGTGCCAGTGCCCACCCTTGGGTCCTGGGGCCAGCTGGCATCATCTGGCCATCTCCCTACTTTGAGCTTCACTTCCAAAACAAGTTTGCAAACTTCCTGCTATTACTATTAGTCCCTGGTGCAGGCTAACTCCTGAATCTTTGCTGAGGAGACTGCTGGTTACCCTGGGCCATAGTCATGGCCAAAACCACTCCAGAGCTTCACAGTGTTGATGTTCCAGTATTTGACCCTGCTCCCCAGTACTCTTTATGCCAAATGCTAACTTGCTTTGTGGGTTAGCAATATCTTATTTCCAGACATGAAGGATTTTTTTCCCTGCTTGGTTCGTGCTAATTTCTGTGAATCCCGTCATTGTATCCCAATTTTCAGTCCATGTCTCCCTTGGCACATCTGCAGCAACACTATGTGTGTGTCTTCACTACAATTAAAAAGTGGCACCAGTATTGTACAGATACAACAGAAATCTCTGGTTTAAAGTAATCATAAACCATAGTTCACAATTTCCCTTACTTATTTGCAGCAAGATAAACCAATCCCTGCTGAATCCCTGGCTGCACATCCAGCTAGTATTTCTGCAAGATAGACACATCGTACGCCCCAGGCCTTTCAAGGTTTGACAAGCCTGGAGGATCAGGTCCTAAATAGTTCACTACAGGTCATGAGGAAAATCTGAACAGGATGTGGAAACAGCTCTTCCAAGAGACAAGCCAGCACAGCAGCATCTGGAGCACATTTTTCTCAAATTTAATAGATGATAGGACCTCATGAGGTGATGGCCTCATGAGATCCCACCTGGAGTACTGAATCCAGCTCTGGGTCCCTCAGCACAAGAAGGACGTGGACCTGTTGCAGTGAATTCAGAGGAGGGTCATGAAGATGGTCAGTGGGGTTGAGCTCCTCTCGTATGAAGATAGGCTGAGAGAGTTGGGGTTCTACAGTCTGGGGAAGTGAAAGCTCTAGGGCGACCTTAGAGCACCTTCCATTATGTGAAGGTGCTACAAGAGGGCCGGAGAGGGACTTTCTACCAAAGGCACAGGGCAAGGGGGAATGGCTTTAAACTGCAAGAGGGAAGATCCAGATTAGATATTAGTAAGAAATTCTTTACTGTAAGAGTGGTGAGGCACTGGCACAGGCTGCCCAGAGAAGCTGTGGATACTCCATCCTCAGCAATGTTCAAGGCCAGGCTGGATGGGGCTCAGAGCAACCTGGTCTAGTGGAAGGTGTCCCTGCCCCTGTCAGGGGAGTTGGAACTAGATGATCTTTGAGGTCCCTTCTGACCCAAACTATTCCATATTTATGTCCCTTAATTTTTTTCCCCTCTATAAAAACATTTGGACACAACCTTAGTTCATATAGGCCAGAGTCATAGTTCCAAAAGTAGTCACAAAGCAAATTCCAAGGGAAAAGAAGGAGCCTCATAGGGCAGAGGAATCGTAATTCAATGGTCCAAAGGACTTAGTTGTATTTGTGTCTGTATATTACAACTCAAAGGTGAGTAAAACAGCTTCCATGACAATGATATACTGGAGAAAGCTGAAAAAAAAAATAAAAACCCTATAAAACAGAAAGAATGAATGGAAAAGAGCAAGGAAGGGCTGTGCACCATGTTGTCTGCAAAGAGCTGCTGCAAACGGAAGTCCAACTAATCTTTGCTAACTCTAGTCTGGTCAGTAGGTAGCTACTCCGGGTAAAGATGAGAAGTAGCACACGTCGCTCCAGACTCAAGAGCACCCTCTGCACCAATTGTGGGTGGCTCTCCAGCATCCACAGGGGACAGACACACTCAAGGGCAAATCAAGCCTCTTTAGGGACAGCCGTGGTGAGTCCTGGAGCAAATCCTGACAGATGCTTATCAAATTCAGGATGTGGTGGTTCAATCTGCCTGTATTAAAACTGGGGAAAAATTAGGGCAAGGTTCTGGTAAGGCAATCCCCTTTTTAATAACACAGGGTTCACCCCTCACTTCCCTATTTACTAAAACAGCAATATTTTAAAATAACATTTTTGTTTTTTACCATGCTTGGATCCTGGGGTCTTATTTCTGCTGTCACATCCAGTCTGCTAAGAGAGGTAGGTTCTGTATCTTAGTCTGAGGTATGATTTTCTGTTTGCTCTTTTGAATGACTTTGCCCAAAGGGGTGATAATAAAAAAATGTGAAAGCTGGTGTCAAAATAATCTCTCTGAGCCTAGAACAAGACATTTTTCTTATTATTCTTGACATTCTCTTTAATTTGTATTTTTTCCCTTCTCCACTTACATTCAGTATTAAAGCAAAGTAAAACACATAGTGCACATAATTCTCCTTTCATATTTCTTTGCTAACATTGGCCCATTCTCATGTGAATATGTGGGAGCTCTGAACATCACATCTGGTCTTTATATTCTTGTGATTTATGAAGACACATGGTTTTCCATTCACAAGTGCACAAGAGCGTGGTCATATGACTCCTGCTATTGGGAGCTCTCCTGCTATTTAGCCAGAGCCAAAAGCTACAGAAGCATCCCAGAAGCAATCTCATCCAGCACCAAAATAAAAAAAAATAAAAAAAAATTTAAAAAAAAAAAAGGGAAAAAGAAAAAAGAAATGCTTAATATTGTTATACAGATCATCCGGAATAGATCTTATTGTTTCCTCCCATTCTGCTGGCCAAGTGGGGTGATGCTTCCAAGAGGAGGGGGACTAACCCAGTGCTTCATGCTTGTTATTCATTTGTTTGGAAAGCTGGGATCTGGACGGGCTTTTGGAACAGACCCTCCCTCCATGATATTTAGAAGGGTGTCAGGCATGTCTGGTGTTTTCTTGGTTCGTGCTAGTGGAGAACTGAGGGGAAGAGGGCCCACGTTGGTGCAAGGCTGCTGATATGTGCTGTCAGGCCTTCACTGCCTCTGTAACAAGGTCTGTAGGGAGGTGCCAGTGTCAGTGCTCCCACTCCATCTGTGTGGCTCTCAGATGCCCTCAGCATGGAGGGAGCAGAAGCCAAATGGCAGCTAAGCAAGGCTGGAAAGGATCGAGAACAGACGATGCTGTTCCAGAGCTAATCCTCAAATAAGGCTGCTTTAGGAAGAGAGTTCGTCTCCTGGTGATACCATATTGATGCACAGCCACTGGCACAGCTGGCAGGGGGCCTCTGCCTGTCCCAGTCCTCTTCACCTCTTTCTAAATTGTTTCCTCCCTACCCCAGATTTTCTGTTTCACAGCCTGCCGTAAGGGACCTGGCCTGCTTCTAATCACATTCACAGCTATTTTATACAGTCAACAAAAGCAGGGGGCTGATTTTGGAAGCTGTGCCACCCTTTTGACACTTGCATTTGGGAAACAGCATCTCCAAACCTATATGTCAGGAGTGACATCTCAGGATCAGCGGAGGTTTGGCTGGCACCACGGCTTTGGTCCCGGACATGGCCACTTCTTCCAAAGGCAGTGTAGGGTAAACATTCATCCTCTCAGTCTGAATAAAACATAAGCTGACAGGTTTTCACTCTTTAGTATAGACATTTCAGCAACCTTTAAACAATATATTAGATGATGTAGTGACATGGAGGGCACAGTGGTGCTGCTCCCACATCAAAGACAATGAAAAAGGTGGAAAAATGACAGATGCTCCATGTGTGATTATTTCCATCCACCTATGTCTTTAATAGCCACAGCTGAAAAATGGTTCAAATTAAAATTATTGTTCACTCTGGATTCCTTGGCAAACTGTAGTACCACAAAGCTTGTAAAAATGAATTGGATGCTACAGTCAATTGGTCTTAGTGAGCTACTGATGTCACTGCAAAAATAGGATTTGCCTCGTGGCTGAAACAAGGGACGGGGAATCTCCTAGCATTTGTTAGTTTCCACCACTGATTTGAAATGGTGGCTTAGGGCAAGGCTTTGTTTTCCTTGCTGTTCTCCTGCCTGCACCAAACAGTATTTCCTGCCTTGCAGAAATGCTGGTGCTGGAAAATTCGCATGGTGTACCAAGAGCCTGGCATGATGCGGCCACTGCTGGAAATTCCAGGGACTGTTCACTGCAAGGACATGGGTTAAGTAAAAGCACTGGTTTTGTTTCATTGTGGTTGATGCTGTCTGTCAGCAGCACTGGGAACACAGCAGTGAACACATCATCACTGTTGTCTGGTGTAATGGAGGAGTTGGGCCACAGGCTGAGCATGGGAAGTTTATGAAGGTAGGGTGCACAGTTGGTTTTTACATGGAGACACATTTTCCTGGCATGGGTGATGAACACAATGTGAACAGTTCAGAGAATTGCTTTGAGCAGACACACTTTGCAAATAATGTTTGTTTTGTTTCGAAACAAACAGGGAGTGATTGAAAAGCACAACGATATTGGCAGTGCCACAATGAGAAAATTATAAAGGCAGTCACACGTGACGTGTTGACTGAGTTCATATACAGGGACACCTCTGAAGCTCAAATTTGCAAAAGAACAGAAGAGAGCTGGGTCTTCAGATCCTACAGTTTCTCAGTGGGTTTTGAGTGCCCAACACCCATCAGCATTTAAAATAATGAACACTTGATCCTTGAATTTCATACAAAAATGGGCATTAATTCACTTTCCCCTGTTCAGACCAATGATTCCTGGCTTGGGCTGCAGTGTTGAGGAGATGTTATCACTGAAAGTCAAAGGTTGATGCTGGTAGATGCAGGGTGGCAGTGGCCTGTCTGGCTCCCAGAGGATGGGGGTGGCAGGAGTGGCCAGGGATGGATTACACCAGAGCAAGGGACCAGGAGTGCTCCCAGAGGAAAATAAATCAGCCACTGTAATTACCCGTGGGCAATCAAGGAAGGACAGAGACTGTTTCCCCACTGCAAAGCACACCATTTTTACAGTTTGTGTTGGTTAGATTCTTTCTCAATGTACAGAATTTCCTTTTTTTTTTTTTTTTTTTGTTCCACTCCTGTAGTTCACCAGACAATTCCTCCCAGCAGGTATTTCTGAGCAATAGAAAGTGCTGTGAGGTCTCCTCAGGACACAAGGATGACTAACCCTGCAGCAAGTATCTCCAGCATAGATCAAGCAATGAGATGCAACCAAAGGACATAGAAGCAGGTTCTAACCTCCTTTATACCAGCTGGATTCTCAAGTAACTCCAGGAGCATCAAAGGCTTTATCTGTCTTGTTTTAATATAAATAATCCAAAACCTGAGCTGACATCCCTGCTGTCAGCAGCAGCAATGATTTCATATGGGCAAGGGTGGATCCTGCCCCAGCTGGTTTTGGAATTATCTCTGGGTTTTTTTACACCACCCTGGCAAACAATGTCTAATTTGGGGTAACCTGACCCACTTTGAGTTGTGTCTTACCATAAGATCAGCTTCTTGAGCATGCAAAGTATGAGGTTTTCCTAGGTGGGTTGCCATCCAACCTTTCTCTCAGTATGGTGAGTCAGAATAAGACCTGGTCTGTCCCTTGTTGGCACACAGGTGGAGGGACCAGTAACTGAGATCACTGGATAGAATGACTTGAATTCTGCCCTTCATTGCCTTTTCACCAAAATAGTGACTTGGATAAAGGAGGAAGAAGAGGAGAGCAAGTGGGAGAAAGATTTAAGGAACAGATTTAGGTAATTTCAATACATAAGTTAGAGTTTCTTACTGTTTTTTTTAGATTGGATCCCTGACTACTACAGTCTGGAAATGTGAGGAGCTGTCTTGGCACTTTAGAGAGGGGCACAGTGATATTGCTGCATTATTTTTTAGAACGAACATGACCTTTTCTCTTTTCCTCCAGCACTGCCTTCAGGAAGACTTGACCATCCATGGGTTTTATATTGCCTGCAAAATGAGTCTCATTTTCCACCCCAAGCCTTTCATGGCAGGATGTGATTGTCACACACTACTCTACTTGCTCTGTGCACATGCTCTGACAGCACTGACATGTTTATTATGATTAATAAACATTATTATTCATAGCACAGTGGCAGCTAGAGATTCTAATGATACATTAGGGCCCTGTTACTCTAAGCTCAGTAGAAACTCATAGGAAGAACAAGTCATTTAAATAGACAAAGAATGTTATTACTGTTTTACAGGTGAGACCCAGAGAGATTTCAAAATTCATCCTATGCCTCACAGGAAGCTGTGCAGAATCAAAAGCTGAGCTCACATCCCCCACGCTCTAACTTCTAATTTTACTGAGATGAAAACACAGGAGGAAAACCACTCGCATACAGCCAAGTGCATCACAAGATACATACTCATTCTCTCAGCCCCACAGAGCTGAAGAACTTCTGGGGGTTTTTGGTTTTGTTTTTGTGTTTCCCTTCCCTGGTGATTAATTCTTCTTTTCTTCTTGACTTCAAGTTTGTGAGTCATTGTTGTAGAGATGAAATTTTCATTCAAAACAAGTGGAGCTCAGTTTTAATCAGGAAATCAAACACTATTTCTTTTTCTTTTTTTTTCTTTACCTCCTTTTTTTATATAAAGCAGTATGAGATCAGGCCCTACAAAAAGAAACCCAGGTTCCATTTGTATTAGCATTTGATTGCATTTTACTGCACCAAATACCAGTTTACTTCCACAGAAGCTGGTGTGGAGCATTTCAACACCTCTTTACTTACGGGTTTCCTCATCCTGCTAGCAGTGGGGTTTTTCTTGTCTTGTCCAGGACATTTGGTATGATCACATACAAATAACTCAGTTAGTTCTCTCTAGTTCACTTGGAGCGTGAAATGATGTCTCCATGATCTCTGCCACGAAAACTTGGCTGAGATTCAAATCCATCTTGAAATCTTAGCCCTGTCTTGTTGTTCCTGAGAATTTTATGACCACTGTGTCCTGCCTGGGCAGTATCTTGAGAGACACCTCTATATTCTGGCCTATATCTGACCATGACTGTGCTATCCTGGTTTTCTCCATTGCCCCCTGCTTCAATTTATATTTTCAGCTCCTTCAGTGCAGGTGGTTTGTTTCTACCAGAAATCCCCTTGGTGTTGTAATTTGGGTGAGGAAGGAGACGGTGAAGGGTTACTTCCACACTGGCATCTGCTTTTCTCTTTCTCCTGCTTCCATGCTTCATTTCATGTCATCCTCAGCCAAACAGGGGTGGTTATAACTTGCCAGTCTACACTACGCCATGGGTCCTATCCCAAATACCACTAAGCTACAGCCTCTTTAAAACCTTCAGCAGCCCTGTGGGCCAGATGGGGACATCCAGGCATTCAGCACGTAACCTGGGACTGTTCCTGGTGGGACTTCCATGGATGGAAAGAAGTCATCCCTTCTTCCACTTTAGGAAGGGGCAGCAGCTTTAGGATACCAAATATAAGTATAGGCAATGGCTTGAGATATAACATTGTGCAGTTATTAATGTTCCCACGCTACAAGCCTCACAGTACTGGCTCCCTGCAGAGAGATGACCCTTCAGCACAGAGCGGTGGCTTTCTGGCACTGCTGCTCCAGCCCACTTATCACTTGGTGTGGATACCTTTTAGAGGTTATAAATACATCCATGCCAAGATACTGCAAATTTGGTCAAGGATATGGACTTGTGGGTCATTTTGTCTCCTGGTGTACTGCAACCCAGTACAGCAAAATGCATTCCTCTTTATGATGTTAATTTTTAAGGGAGGTAAAATGAGGCAGACTTTTCCTTGAGGAAACAGAGCAGATAGTAAGATCTCAAGGCATGCTGCATTTTGAGTAAAAAGAAGGGATCATGAATGGCTGGATTTAAAGGCAAAGATCAGATATGATTTAGTCTCTTCTCTCCCATTCCTTTTATATAAGGACAACAGCTGACTGCCTTTCCACTGTGTTTCAAAGGACTTCCCCAAATGGTGTGTTTCAACTCCAGGCATCTGCTTGTTCTCAAACACCGAACTCCCATGGTGCTTCATAACACTTTTCATAGCTGTGAAGTTCAGAGGCACTAAGCACCTGACCAAAACCAAACTTGATATTCAAGTATGGAGGCACTGGAAACTATATGATGCCTTGAAGATAAGGGAGGTTTGTTTTCTTGGAGAAATGAGACTGTATATCTCTTCCTGATCAGTAATGAGCATATCAAACATCCACGGATTTAACCATAGATGCCAGGTGGCAGGAGAGTACAACGGATGTGAGAGAAGCCTGTTCATTAAGACTGTTGAAAGACTTCAAGCCTGCTCATCTGTCCCTTGAAGACCCACTTGACAGAGAGCTTGACATTGTTCCTGCACCTTCCAGCTCTCTTGGGCATGATAGACTCATCTCCTCCTGAGAGCAAGAGACGTGGCTCTTGGTGTCTCTTCCCATTCACTGGGTACACACAAGGAAGGGAATTCTTGTGCCATTTCCCCTCCAGCATCCTCATGAAGATAAGTTGTGATAGACTGTAAGGAAAAACCGAGCTTGCAAACCCCATGCTTTTGATTTACCTTGACAACAGTTGTGTTCCGGTTCCCCTATCTTTGTGGGTTTGCTTTCTCTGTGCCTTGGCATTTTAAACTAACGGCTGATGTCAAAACAGGGCTGGGCTTCCCTGAACTTTCCACTTTTGATGGGAGACTTGTCAGACCTCTCAAACCACAAAGACGTATGGGTGGCAAGGAGTTCTCTGAATGGCCAGACACTGTGGGGAGCGCGCTGAGTGTTCATTGTGTGTCACTCTGAGTCACCACTGAACCCATCACAGAGATGGGAAAACACAGTGCTTGTCAGGGTACCGTGTTCTGAATGAAACAGAAAAAAACACCTTGGATTGTGGATACTAAGACTTCAGTGGAGAACACACTAGTATTTGAAATGAAAAATAATGAAGAGCAAGTGTAACAGGATCAAGGAGTCCTCTGGGGAGGAAGGGTGAAACATTGCATGGTGCCAGATCCCTTAAAACACTAAATGAGGAGTTCACCAATTAGCAGTGTATGTGAGCAGCTCTCTGACCTAAGTTCGCTTTACTCAACACACATTATCTGATGGCTTGGAAGTGAGAGGGAAGTTGTTCCCAGGAGGCATAGGGTCACTGTGATCTAATGTCTGCATTTGCAAAGCCAAGACTTGTTACTCATCCTTTAAATATCGATTTTAAATAGTATTATTTTTAAAAGTAGCCACAAGACAGACTTGTAAAGCAATTCCTGGTACAAAACCACTGGTTCAAAGACTAGTACCCAAGTAGTCTTTTCACATTCTTAGTATGTTCTGTGCATTTCAGATTCTACCTTCAGTAAATAATGGATTAAATAATGAAAATCCCATTATAATGAGAATGACATGAGGCTTAAATGAGACCACAGCTAGGAAAATTAAGCCAATTTTCTGTTTTCCTCAGAAATCAGGCTAAGGTTTATCATTAACATATCATGACTAGCTTTAATTAGGTAATTAATGACAGTAACAAGATAATAACAAGGTGCTTGGCAATGGTATTCTAGCTGATTTATAGACACATCAGAAAAAATCTGAGCTTTGTCTAGAAAAATTTACAACTGAAAAGTGGAGACTATAACAGAAAATCCAAAGCTGCCAACTTTGGGAGCACCCCAGCAACACGGCGATGACAAGGTGGACTCCTCCCTACTCTTTCTGTTGGAGCTGAATCCTACATGAAGGAAGACCAAGACAGACAATAGACCAGCTACAGTTAGGGATGTGAAGTGTACAGAACATTTCGTTCTCTCACTGACTTTCAGAAAGCCTGTGAAGATGCTCCAGTGGAAAGGGAAGCAGAGGCATTAAAATTTCTCAGGCTGAGGGTGAAACCCAGGTCTCGCCATTTCTGGGCAAGCGCTTGACTTAGCAGGTTTTTGTACAAATAGAAGGAAATACACAGGTATTTCTGGTGTATTTAGGAAGGGAAAAAAGAGAGCTAGCTGGTAATCTTCACCAAAGGAGGGGGGATTATGGTGATATATGGGAGTGCTCTGCAAATGCCCTGTATGACTGCCCTAGCCACGTCCTGACTGTGCCATGGGGACACCAAGGTGTGTAGTAACCTCCCATTCTCTTCCACCCTTTGGATTTCATGGGAACAAGACGTGGGTGTGTGGGTTGGAAGTGATGACCCACCCCAGCCGGTTCCTGGCTTGTCTGTATGGAGGACTACAGTGTGAACTGTGGATCATCACTGTTCTGCAGCCACACAGCTGCATGTCCCAAGCTGACCTAATCTGGGCTTTCAGATAAATACCTAAGTCAAAGATGGCATTTTCAGGATTGACTTCTTCACATTTCAGTCTCTGTTAGCAATGTCCTGCTCAGAACGCTTGGTGCTGTGGGCTGGGCTGCCAGACCCCTCATTGTGGCAGTGCTGTAGGTACCTTAGCCCATGTCATCCTCAGGGCCTTCTGGCTGCCATTCCAGAGCCTGCCTTTCACATCCAGCTTTGTACCCTTTCTCCTAAGATGCTGCAGGAGTGTGTCCCAGCACTTCTGGGATGGTTGTTTTCTCTGTTGTTAGTTGTTCTTGCTACTGTTGTTCTCATGCTGTTACTCTTAAGGTCTTGAACCTGCAAACTTGATACTTTCCTTCAGGTGTGTTCCCAAGGGGAGCAAGTACCACTGGGGTGAGGCTTATGCTCATCCTTTCTCTTCTTCTTGGTGGTATCTTTCAGTGAGGGGACCCAAAAATATTCATATTAACAACCAGATTGCCTGCCTGCAATACCTACCCAGGTCAAACTGTTCTCCCAACAGCATCATGAGCAGGAATAAAGCCCAAATTCCCCCCAAACAGTTCCTGATGAAAACTGTTTGGTTAATATGGCACATTATGATGGGGGGACCCTCCTACACAGAGAGAAACACAATTATGGGGCCCCATTATTTGTCTTCACAGCTGGCTGCTCAGAAAATTTTCCTTTTTAATTATCTCCCTCTCTGCTTCAACACTCATGCCTTGCTGTCACTGATAGGCTGATAACAGCAAGGGTTGTTTGATAAGATTACTGCAAACATGGTGTCCTAACTCAGGATGTGGTTATGGCAGTATCTGAGAAAACTTACACATCCAGACACTTGTCTTCATAGTACATCATTCTTTCAAACAACTGAATCAGAAATGTACTGAGCTCTTTCCAGGAAAGGACTCATGAGATGTTCAGCTCAACTTAAGATTAGGTCTTTAAAAGAATTCTTGTTCTGTATTTATTATAAAAAAGACCATCAACATCACCGGTTCTACAGTGATGGCTTGTGTCAAGCTTTCATGATGTTACAGAAGTGTGGACCTACTTTTTTGATGCAAAGAAGGATGTCAGTTCATGACTGATGAATTTTTTTAATCATCTTTATCTTTAGATCCACCATTAATCCACCAGTCATTAAAACTGAGAAACGGACTGTACAAAGATGTTTACATGCAAAAGATTATGCTCTGTGTGGACTAACTGATTATATTAACAGCTTCAATACTGGCTGAAGAGCTCCTTAGTCTTGCCAAAATTCTGGAGTGACTCCAGCTAGGAAAGATATGATTTCTTTGTATCTTTTCCAACTGCTGTAGGAGATTCACTTCAGCCAGAGGCCTAACCCGCACAAATACAGACAAAGCACTGGGAACACACAGAGATAGAGAAGGCTCAAACCGAGAGCATCCTGAATGGCAGCTGCAAGAGGTTTATTACCATGATGATACATGAGATAGAAGGAAAGATGACTAACAAGCCTTTTGCTTGAAGTTGTGTCTGAGTCTCTCATAACTAGTAACACTCAGCTGCCTCTAGGCAAAACTCTCCATCAGTCCCAAGGAGTAGACTGTGCACTGAATGAGTAAACTGAAGCCAGGACACAGTGATTTCTCAAATCACGTGCCACTGCTGATTTCCACTCCTGGTGCTATGAGCTCTAGTACACAGCTCGCAATGCCCTGGCTCCAGATCACTGCTGGCTCGACAATGTCTAACATAACTCACCCATTACACATTGTCTAGGGTTCAGCTGTCATGGCTATAAACAGCAAAGTAAGACAAGATAAGAGATTACCCAGATTACTGGCAGCAGTAGAAGCTGTAGAGCAACCTTGGCAAAGCTGCTTTTGCTATCTGGAAGAAAGCTGAGTAGAGAGGAAAACAAGTACGGGGACACGGTCCTTGGCATCCTGCTAGGAGCACGTAACACAGGCTGCCATTACCCAGGATTTAGGACAGACCACCCTGTCAGCTCAACAAGGCTCTGTACAGCCTTCAGACATCTCCCCAAGAGCAATGTTTGCCAAAAGCATGGCTCTCCTAAAGGCTCAAACAAGGAAGGGAATTTCTAAGGAGTCCCCACATAGTGTCAAGGACCCTTTTCTCCATAATATGCTTACCCTGAGCAGGCAGCAGAAAGGGTTTATGCTAGCGTGCTCCACAGCCCCTATTTGCAGCAGGTTAAGCCTCATTAGAAAGGGGTTGGGATCATTTCCGAATGGGAGCCATGGATGCTCAGTGCAGTGTTGGGTGCCCACGTTAGCTGAACTGCAGGAACTCATGCAGGAGCTCATGGTCATGCTCTCACCCCTTTACAAGAATCAGGGAGAGCACATTCATCCAACGCTCTTCCACTGAGGCTTAGTGTAATGTGTTGTACCTCCCGGCTGCTGTAGGCAAAGTGTATGAATCAGTCAGCTCTTGCAGCACAGCTGACATGTAGGAACTCAGCCATGTGTCTCAGCCCTCCGGGCTAACTATTGTCACAGTGTCCTTCCTCCTGTATTTATCTCAGCGTGTTTATGACCCTGCGTGGTTGGGTCACATCAGATTTACTTTGTGCCTTCCCTTGGCAGGGGACAGGTTCCCATTTCATTTTTGCCATGCAGTTTTCCCTTTTCTGGGCTGCTGTGGTTGAGGCTCTTTTCCGTCTATGCAGGAGGGTGGGTTGCTGAGCTTCAGAAGTGTTTTTTATGATTTTACTTAAACCCACCATTTCTGAGCCTCTCTATTCCTATTCAGACATGTTCCTCTATTGCTCTCCATGCAAGTAATAAAGCTCTCTTCATAAGAAAGCAAACAAACAAAAAAATTCAGCACCAAAAGCTGTTTAAACCAAGATGAAGTTTAAAGCCTTACATAAAAAGTGGGGTTGGTTTTTGCAGTCCTCATTGTACTCAACAGAGCATTTTGTCATTATAACTTTGGACTACAGCAAAAGAATCTTGCAATAAAAGGCTGCCATAAATTGACCTTTTGTTGCAAATTCTGCCATTCAAGCATAGAGCAGCAAGAAAGGCTACATAAGCTGTGCTAAAAGTAGGTCACTGTACATCCGCTGTTACCACGGCTGGGCCTGGCTGCGTGTTGCTAACAGGGTCTCTTGGTTTGAGCAGCAACACACACAGAGGAGAGATGTGAACTCACCATACCACTTCATATGGCGCAGAAAGGACAGAGTGGTGTCAGGGGGAATTGAAAGCCTTGTTCCTAGGTAGGGCAGGGCTCCTGTGAACCATCTATACAGCTGCTTTCTGAGAAGCAGGGCATCCTGGTAGCAAGGATGGTGTTTCTGCAAAGAGCCTGGTGGCTGGCACTGCCACCCCTTAGATAGGTTCTAGGCCTCTAGCCCAGGGTATTCCCCTTCCACAGCAAAAACCTTGCTCTGTTATGCTCTGGCAGGTACCAGCTAGAGGGAAACAGAAAGGGGTGAAGAAATGACTGTTCTGGGGGTCTCATCTCTTCCAGTTTCATTGGTTTAGTCTCCACAGTCACATAAAGTCACCTGGACCACTGTAATATTAGCTCTCTCTCGGCTAGAGGGCAGAGAGAAAGAAACTTTTACCCCCTCCATAAATGTCTGGACTGTCACTGAATCTTCACTGTTGGTCCTCTGAAACGTTCAAATGGTCTCAATCTCTGCAGCTCCTGGACAGTCCAAGTTAAAACAACAGCAGTGGCTTAACTCAGCATGTCCCCTTCTAGGACTACATACTATGGATGATCCCTGGGTTTTCTCCGCATTGTCAGCATTACTAAAGAGAAAGTTGATTCCAAGAGTCAGTAGGATCTTTCTCCATTGGCTCCACTGGGATGACTACAGACATTAACTCAGGAAACCACCACACTCCAGAAAAATATTTAAGTTCACAAAACTCCAAAATGCCCTTCTGAATTTGAGTGAACAAAGCTCAGGGTCATATGTTTTCTTGACTCAGACCCTAACTAATATACTACACACAATAGGAACTCCTCAAGACAACAATTATAACATTGATGTTTCCCCTGACTGTCCAAGCTTATCTGGCTCAGCTGCACTAACTGGTTCAAAACAAGACTGGATTCAAGATCCATGCTCCTCCTGGAGATTGACAGAAGACTCTGGCAGGTGATGGAGAGTAGGAGCACTTCCCCAGAACTGCTGTGCCTTGTCCTTAGCTCAAAGATTTCCTGTTAAATCTTTTACTCAGCATCAGGGAAGAGCCTTCATTTAATATCCTTGACATACAATGACATGATAGGAAAAGAGGAAGAGGAAAAATTGTTTTCCTTTGTATCTCTATTATAGACTTACACAGTGTAATAATATGCAGCCTTTGATCTTGCTTTGTTTGTGTTCTGCTTCATCTTTGTAGCTGATTGGAAAACAAAATATAGAATGTGTTGATTTAAAGACATTCAAAGTAACAGACTAGCTAGATTTTATGATTTGTGCTGAATTATTTATTGCACAATTAATAACTTATCTGTTTTAGTAGACAATCTATCCACCCATTGCCTTCCATGGGCTGCTGTTCAAAAGGGCTTAAACACTGTCAGAGGAGAGAAGAAGCAATACAAGCAAGATGCTGGTGCCTGGTCACCCAAGGAAGGAACAAAATGTGGGAGTTGTTTGGGTGTTTTTAATTATACCACTGGATAGATATTAAAGAGGAAGGTCCTTCCCAATATTTCTGTGGCAGTTGTGGGTGGTCCCAAATTGATGTGTGGTTCCCTACACCGAATAAACACAGGCTAGGCAGACTGGGCAGCCCAAGATCCCACAGAGCTAGAACATGATGACTTGGTGAGGGACATTGTAAGGCAGCCAAAACCTGGTCCAACTGGCTGATCTGACATACAGGTGTTGCAACAAGGTGTTGCATTTAATATGCATTTCCCACTAGTTTTGAAGGATTTGCATCAAAATATATTAAATACACTTCTGGATATTATATGCTGAAAAGTCTGTGGCCTGTATTGCACAAAAGACCCAAACCTAAACACAGACTGATTAAAACCGTGCTCTGCATATGAGTGCCAAAATTTTAACTCCCCCCAAAAGAAAACTTCACAGAATTTCTGTTATCTTTGTAAGCCTGATATTCTGAAGACCTAATGCAGTCATACTGTGTGTTCACACGTGTATAAATGTACAGATGTGCCCATCCCACAGAATCACAAAATAGGTGAGCATTTTTGGGGACCATCCGGTCTAATCCCTGGTCTAAGGAGGGGCAATTAAAACAGCTTGCTCAGGGCTGCATCCAGTCAGGCTTTTAATATCTCCAAGGATGGAGGCTTCCACAAACTCTCTGGGCAACCTACTCCAGTGTTTGACCACTGAACAGTAAAAAAGCTATTTCTTCAGTTCACACAGAATTTCCTATATTTCTCTATGCACGTTGCCTCTCTGGTGGCGTTGCTGGGCATCATCATGGGAAGTGTCCATGGGAAGTGTCTGGGCCATCTTCCTTACTCGCCTCTCCCCTCCAGTCAGATATTTAAAAACATGGATAAGGTCCACTGCAGCTTTTTCTTCTCCAGGCTGAATAATCACAACTCAGCCTCTGCTTATACGGCCCTGAACCACCTTTGTGACCTTTTTCTTGGACTCCTTCCAGCAGGTCCATGTCCGTCTTGGACTGGGGAGCCCAGAGCTGAGCACAGCACTCCAGCGTTGTCTCACCAGGGCTGAGCAGAGGGGCAGAGTCACCTGCCCTGACCTGCTGGCAACACTCAGCCTGATGCAGCTCAGGGGGCTGCTGGCCACCTTTGCCACAGGGACACATTGTGGCTCTTGCATCACTCCTCCCAGTTCTTTATCATCTGCACACACGGTGAGGGTGCATTTAGCCCCATTTTCCAGGTCACTAATGAAGAGAATTAACAGTACTGGCCCGGTATCAACCCCTGGGGTACTTCAGCGGTAACTGGCCTCCAGCTGGACTTTGAGCTGCTGATCTCCACCCTCTGAGCCCAGCAGTTCCACCAGTTTTCAATCCATCTCACTGTCCACTTATCTAGTCTGTACTTCAACATTTTGTCTTGAGGGTGTCATGGGAGACAGTGTCAAAAGCCTTGCAAAAAACCAGCATCTACTGCTCTCCTTTCATCCACTGAGACAGTCATCTCATTGTGAAAAGCTGTTTGGTTGGTCAAGCATGATTTGACTTTCATAAGTTTGTGCAATTGGGATTATTTCCTCCATATCCTAGGGATTGTGGTGAGGCTAATCAGCCTGTAATTCCTAAAATTCTCCTTGTCTGTGATAAAGACAGGAGCAACATTTACTTTCTACCAGGCCTCAGGAACTTCCTCAAGTTACCACAGCCTTCCAAAGCTAATTGAGAGTGGCCTTGCAATGACATTGACCAGGTCCCTCAGTACTAATGGGTGCATCCCATCAGATTCTAGGGACTTGTATATGTCTAGTCTGGCTAAATGTTCCTTAAATTAATCCTTATCCATCAAGAGCAAGTCTTCCTTGCTTTAAAGTTTCCTACTGGTTTCAGGCACCTGGGATTCCTGTAGGCAAATCTTACCTGAAAAAACAAGGGAAAGAAGGAACTGATTTTGACCCTTTCCGTGTCCTTTGTCACCAATTTCCCTGCAACCAAGGCTACCCCTGCCTTTCCCACTGCTGACCAGTTTTTCCACATTGTTAAGTGTCAGACAGAGCAGATTCTTTCTGCTGACTCCTCCATCACCTGTGTCTTGAAGAGAGTTATCCTCAATGCCCTCCAGAAACAGCCTTGGTTGCATGTGCCCTGCTGTGTTGTTCTCCCAGCAGCTACCAGGGTGGTTCAAGAGCCAGACCTGCAAACACGAGACTTCTCCCAGTTGTCTGCTGCTTCTTCCCAATCAGGTGATCTGTAGCAGACACCCACCACAGTTGCTCACACTGGTCTGCCCTTTTATTCCCACCTGTAAGCTCCCAGCTTGCCTATCACCCCTCCCTAGGCAAAGCTACAGGCACTGCCACTGCTCTTTCACATGAAGGTCTCTTCTGAATCTTCTAGTTTCAGAGAAATATCTATATCAAGCATGTGAAGTTCCTACTACATTTTTCATGGAAAAATGTCTCCATGAGGGAAGCAGAGTGAACGGACAGACACATGACAGGACAGTGGGGTGCAGGAGCTACTCAACCCTTCTTAGACGATGGAAATCCAGTTATAGGACTCAAATAAAGGGGAAAATCAGACTACATTATTTCTACTGCGTACAGAACAATTCTGTATTTTTTATAGAGGCATAGCAAGGCTTTGGACCTTCTAAAATAGAAAAAAAATCTTGACATTATTCTCAGAAAAAAGGAACAGCTACATCATAGGACATTCTATGTGAGATCATCCTTACACAGCAGGAGTCCAGATCACAAAGTCATTATCCAGCCCTGTCATTGCCTGTACTTTCCTCAAGAATTTTAACTTAGCTACAGCCTCTTAAAAAATGTCTGAACTTAAGGATTTTGTACTATCAGCGAAAACATGAAATATCATTCCTCGGGTCATTCACATTTGGGGCTCACATTTCTAAATATCTCACAAGCACTGGAAGCTCCCACTAATGTCAGTTGTTTTATGGTGTTGGCACCATACAAGCTATTGCTGCTTATTTGTTCTTTACTGAAGGCCAGTGACAGGCTCATACAAAGCTCATAGAGAAGAATGAAATGAAAATCCCTAAGAGTCCAAACACAGACACAGGTCCCACTTGCTGTTCCAGAGCCCTTTGTCTCTCAGATTTACACAGGAGGGAGAGGGAATGAAGCCAGTTACTAGATAAAGTTACAAACTGCCCTTCAAATCCTAAAGAATGAATCTGATGGCTCTTATTGACACTATGTTTATTAGTTTCTGGTGTAAAAAGATGTATGTTCTGTGGAAAAACAAAAAATAGGGTTTAAATCAGAGTTCCCACAGCTTGTTTGCAATTTCAAACTTTTTGGAATTGTTTTAAAGCTTATCACTATTTGCCTGCCCTCTAAATAAGCAGGAATGAGGAACAAAAACATCAGTTGTTAGCTCAGGCAGGTATATCCTTCAACAGGGCTACTCTAGTGCCAAAGTCCAACCTTAATTCAGCATCCTGCTGAATGGAGCTTGGTGCTGCTCCCAGTGAAGCAAGAGCAGCCTAACCCCAGGGAATGATGGCACAGCTGGCCTCGTGCTATGGAATTAGAAACTTCTCTTTTGAAAGAGTTCTTTGTTTCCATAAATAATGGGTAAAATTCTTAAAAGTGCAAATCTTCTTCTCAGAAGTGATATAGGAAGCCCTTAAGCTCGAGTCTCTGAGGCAGCTGCAGCCGAGTTACCTGATCACAGGAATCCGTAGGATTCTACATGCCCAAAATACTTTTGAGACTCTGCGCCAAGAGCTTGAGTTTCACAAATAAGAAATGGAACAAAGACTCCAAAGTGCTGAGGTTTTGGAGTCCTTAGCTGTCCTAATATGGCCTTGTGAAACACATCAGCAGGACCAAAGAACTTGTCTGGCTTTTGCTGCTTTCGAAAAGTTTACCCTGACCTCAAAGCTACCTGCCCACCTGTCTAAAAGCCCAGCCATTCTTGAGAAAGATCTGCTGTCAGTTCCACCCTTCAGATTATCTGGACATTACTGTGGTGGCTGGATGGCTCCCTCAGGCCAGAAGGGCACGGGATGAAGCGAGGTTGCACAGGGGCAGTCCTGCATAACCATGTGGGCTCTCCCCTCCCTGTTACTGTGTGACCAGCACTAAATATCATTGCAGGCAGAAATAAGAGTGTGTCAGATGGATGATGAAAAACAGCCTTCTAGGTTTTGTGAATCTGTCTTGTAGATGCAAGTTGGTGTCCCAAAGGACTTATGTTACCTGCATGGGAACCACTCCAGTGTCAATGTCAGGAGATTTTGATCATCACAGACTGCCCTCCTTAGGTGATTTTCTGCAGCTCTCAATTGTTTATAATGAATTATTGCCACCACAGCCACAGGATGTCTGAAGTACAGATGTCATTTCTCTTCTTATTGCTGACATTCAAGATGTCAGTTTATTTTGTGTTTCTATAAACCTGTTTTTCTCTCACATGCAAACAAACATTTCAGGTAATAACCTTGTCTCCAGTAGAATATTGCATTTTGTCCTTCAAAGAGTTCTTTTGATATGAAATCCCTGAACCATTCAAAAGACATTGACTATAAACCCAGAAGTTCTTGAATTTTAAATACAAATGGCAGACAATATTTTAAAAAGATAAATTAGGAAAAGCCCCATGGAACTGTTATTTTCATTTACTTGCATCTGCCCATGCTGCTTCCAGATGATAAGACTGTAGAATTAAATACAAAAGTGATATAAGAAAATGTCATCCACTTTGAACCATTTTTAGTAGACCCAAAGCTGACCTGGCCTTTGTGGTTTCTTTTGCTAAATCAGGGGTGTTATTTTTATTGCTGCTGTGTCCGTGTCCAGCAGAAACTTACAGTGTCTGCATTCCATCCTTCCACAGTGACATGCTGGAGACCGTTCTGCGGGAATGCCTTGTGTTAGCATTACTGCAAATGACATGATGTGCTAGTACAGATGTCAGGTGAGAATTTCACAGCTACGATAAAAATCAGTACAAAGCCTGGCCAGCATACCAGGAAACCTCTGCAGACTTATGCAATCCTGTTTGTTCCAGTTACATCAATCAAAGTTGCCCTGGCTCAGGAAAAATAAAGCAACTACAAACAATTGTTTTCAAATAACAAAACTTCCAAAATGTAATTGAAGAAACTCTGAACTCTGCTTTATTCCCATATAAAAAAAACATTCCATACATATCAGGGATTTGTCAGAATTCCCCTTCCTCTGTCTTGCCTTCTTGTAAAATTTACTTTTAATAACTGTCAGCTTCCTGAACTACAAAGCTCTCTCTTCTGTTTTGCTGTTATTCACTGGGGCAAAATAAAATGCTGAGGCGAGAATGCAGGTGTGTTTATCCTGGGTCAGGGCAGAAGGAATTTGCACATTAACAAGAGGCTAATGGGTTGTTTCCAGCCTTTGCCTGCTGCAGTGGGAGGTCTCCTAGAGGGACTAGCTAAAGGACACCAGCCAAAACTACACCTCCTACTCCCATGTGCTGCCCACTGTGATGGTTGACGTTGGAGGGAATGTGATCATCACCTTCCTGCTCTGGAAAGTCCCAAACTTGCAGAGAGCAGAGAGGTTGGAGGCACCTTAAGCACTGCGGTTTCCCCCGTGAAGCCATCCCACTTCCCTCACAACCTGAAACCTTATCATTGCAATCAGGGAGTGAGCGCCAGGGAGAGGCTTCAGAGCCTTTCATCCCACCAGTGCCTCCAAACTGGAAGCTTGGAAATAACATAATCCAGTGCAGCTCCCTCTTACTGCAGTGTTTTTCTGATAAGGCCAGAAACCTGCCCTGTGCCTGAATTGAGATACCCTTACAGAAGAATACAACAGCCCTGAGCAGAGGTGACTGACCAAGTTTCACAAAGGACTGAGCTCACTGCATATGTAGACAGATCTTGGAGAGAGATTTTCCAATTGGTCAAATCCCATTGATTTCTATGACAATGCAGTGTTAGTTACCTTTCAAAAATCCTACTAAATACTACTGCTTCATACCCTGGTTCTCAGTTACTGAGGGGCAGTGCCTATAAAACCATGTTTCCTGTCAGTGCGGGAAGAGTGTTGAGGCAATTAATTTGCTGAGACAGTACAGGGAGAAATGAGGCTTAAGAAACTGATGCAAAAACAATTACACTTTGAACCGACCATATAAAATTCTATATAAAACATATGAAAATACTGCGAATATAGTTCAAATTATTAGCTTTATTTTTTTACTATACTTTAAAGACCTTGCTATAAAACTCTTGTACAATTTCATTTAACAACCAACAGAAATATTTCCCAGACCCAGCTCTCTCTTTCTTCAACACACACAGTGTGTCAGTGCAGTAACAGCAATTCCTGCTGCAGGATGATGAGAAGATACATCACTGGTACATACCTAGTGTCATGTTGACTTGGAGTATTGATTACAGCCCCTCATCCCATCATGCCAGGCCCTGCACAAAGAGTAGCAAGAACTGCAACTTACTTGCTGAGGATATTCTTGCCCATGGATTTGTTTGTCAGGAATATTGCAGAGCACTACGAAACCAAAAGCCAGCATCCTGACAAAGCAGACACCAGAAAACGTCGTTCTCTGTGTATACATGGGGATAGTTAAGAGACTGTTCAGGAAGTGGAAGCAATGGGCTCATACCCTCTCAGGTTGCCATTAGGCTGAATGGGAGAATCTTCCTCCTCTCCTCTAGATTTCACTGCTGCCCAGGTTCATGAGACATAGATTTCAATGTATTTGGCTTCCTATCAATACCTTGGGGAATGAACAGGAGCATTGACGTAGGCTCTCAGGCAACTTAATGACTCTATTTTCAACCATCAATTGATTTTAAGGTTTGCTTAAACTTCTTAGGCCACATGATCAGCCTTAATAAAGAGTCAAATTAAGTGTTTCAAGTTATGACTAGGTGAAATTTAAATCTTATGTACCTCTACATACTCAATAGGAGCACCTCAAATGTTAACTGCTAAATGTTTGTAATCGATCTTTCACAAAAATCAAGGAGAGAATTGGCAGAAAATACACAAACCAAAGTGTAAAAAAAACCCCAAGAAAACAACCCCCCAAAAAGCAACCAATGAACCAAGTGCATAAAAATGTAGTCAACTCATGAACAACTTAAAAGAAGTGAAGTTGCTGTATAAAAACCTTAGCAGGTGCCATAGCTTGAATTATGCCAAACATGCCTTCAAATGCTTGATTTTTTTTCTCAGCTACAGCAAAACCCTCCCTGATCCTTTAATACAAAGAGACATGGGGGTGCTCCATATGTAGAAGTGAGCTGTACCATCAAGAAAAAATAGAGACTGCAAAGGAAGCAGAGAATTCAAAGTTTTGATTCTTTTCCTCCCTGTCCATCTGCAAGCTGCTGGGCTCAAAGGGACATGCAGCAGCCACTGAACTGGAGCCCCACGAGTTGCCCTCCCCTGAAAACCAGGATGCAGAGGGCTTCTGCCTGCTGGGGAAAATCCAGGCACTTTTTCCTCCTTCTCCCATGTCACCAGGAAGTCCCAAGCAGTCCGTCTTTCCTGTCCCCTTTGTGAGGCAGGAAAGCCCTGAAGAAACCCAAGCCTCAACCTCCAGCTATAAAATAGGGACTGAGACATCCAGCACACCTGAGTGGGTGTACTTGTGGCAGGAGAAAGCAGCTCAGAGACAGGGGAGGGGAGGGGAGGACTGAAATAAAGGCCAGATGAGGAGGCTGGCAGCAGCAAGACAGGACAGGCCCTGCTGCAGCAGGGGTGTGAAGTTCAAACAGGGTGATGAACAGAGAGATGTAGGTCCTGGTCTCCTATACACACTGTGTGGTGGCACCAGGGAAGAGCGAGGCCTCCTGAGATACAGCAGAGAGAGAAAAGCCAAATCAAATGAGAGCAAATACATTCTAAAGTTTTGTGCTTTCACAAGAGGAGGGTGATCTGGCAGCTGTGGTGGTTGGTGGGGAGCAAAGTAGACTAGAAATCTCTTTTTATACCTTGCTATAAAAGTATCAGCAGTTAAACTACAGACCATGTCTCAGATATATCTTCCCAGGCACTATCATTTACAGACATTTTAAAAAAATACCCTCAAGTCCCATCACATTATCTATTAGGCTATAAGGAAGCACAGAGAGGGATCCATCATTTCCCTGCCTACACAAGACTTGCCTCTGAACAGAAGAACTAACTCAATCTGTCTAAATTATCCCTGAGTCTCCAAAGAATATTTCTCCCTCCCTTAAAAGAGGTAGGTAGTCAAATGGCACACCCCTGAAATCCATTAATATGTAAGCAAGCTTTTCAGAGTGTGCCTTAGGCCTCAGCTGTTCGGCTAAATTAGACACTAATATAAGAGAGATACCTGCAAAACTAAAACTGCCCAGACAATGGTAACATGGCTGTCTCCTCCTCTGCCTCACACCTGTGCTGACCAGCAGCAGCAACCCCCGGACAGCACGGCCGCTTCTGTGACCCCTGCAGTCCGCACCTGCCAGTGCACAGCATTCCGCTTCCAGCTCCCAAGCGGTGAGGCCACGGGGGGGCCTTTCCTACTTCATGCCCCATGTAACAAGGCAACTGCTGGCTCATGCTCTTCTCTCTCTTTATTTCCTGCATTTTCAGCAGTTTGCAAAGTTAAAACATACTCATTTGCTTAACCAGGGCCATCATCTGGAACACAATCAAGATTATGAAATTTGCATTTTGAGTCTTTCTGAACAAAGTGCCTCTAGGTGAGATAACACACGCATTTCCAGCTCTGTGTCAGCAACAATTTTGTCTCACTTCTCTATATTTTTTTTGGTTTAATACGAAATGCATTGAAACAGAACCCAAATCTTTCCAAAGCTAACAAGGAAAGGATTTCTTCCTCTGATTGAGCTTGAGTTAGTAAGACTGTCATGAAGCACAGCGTGCTGAGACCTGTACGATGCCGGCAATGAACTCATATTGAGATGAGAGGAGTCACTGTAAAACTCTGGGCAAAGGGGTTGGGCCCATTTGTCTACAGCCCAGTGTCTACCTCATTGTTTCAACAACAGACAATCAGCAAGATTGTTTACAAGAGTGTGGAGGTCAACCTTAACAGTATTTTGTTTTTTCTGTAGTTATTTTCTGTAGTTTTGATGACAAAACAGGTGATTATGAAAAGCAATTGAAGTATTTCTTCCCAGACTGGATGATTCGTAATTACTTGTTGAAGCTGTTGTCAACCAAAGGTTGGGGATGGTGAGAGGAGGAAGAAAGAAGACACAAAGAAGTAATGCAGTGCACTTACAGCAATCTCTCTGCAATCCTCAGCCATCCCTATGTGCACTCCTTGAGCTTCATACACAAATGAGCACACAGTCCAACACACAGGCAGGAACAGCAGTAAAACATCAAACAATGTACAAAAGCAATGCCTACATGGAAGGCAGAAGATTAAGTGCCAGCAATCGTCTAGACACTGGGTCATGCACTTAAATCCCATTCATAACTTCTCCCATTAAACCATCACTCAGAGTACCCAAAAATGAATAAGCCTGAGTAAAGCTCAGAAAAGTCTTTGTCAGAGCACTGGGAACAAGAAGGGTCTGGCTAACATGTGCTACATCCCCACCTGCCTTAGTCAGGATAACTAGAACAAAGCCAGTGCAGCTGTGCCAGTTTACACCAGCTTAAGCTATGACCTGTTTAAACATTTTTGGATGGAGTCCAGCAATAGTGTCTAGACATTGTTATTCAGAAATAACTTGATCTTCATCTTTTGCCTTTGTACAGAAAGGAAGAGGAAATGTATGTCACAAAGCAACATTTCACTCAGAACAGCAGGGAAAGACAGGATGGTAACCCAATTAAAGGCAGATCAGAAATCTTTCAAAGCTGTTTATAAAGAAACATACTATCTCCAACCTCCGGTGACTGAATGAAAAGAGATTGCATGGAGCAAGGAATCAGGTGATCTGCCTTGCAAAATTTTCTTTGCCTCAGAGAACAAAATCCAAGAGCCCATTTCATCAGCCTTGCCACTCTGGTCACTGTTGCAATCTTCTGCTTTTATATTCCTCAGTTCCTGATCTGGCAGACCCAGCACCCAAGAAAAAAGTCTTGCTATGTCATGTTAGCGAGAAAAAAATCTAAGGAGCTTGCAAGGTCTTCTATGTTTAGGGGCTATGTCAAACAGCATTACTTCTTTTGTCCCTAGTTGCTTACTAGAAAGATTGTCTGAAGAAAATTACCTTCTTTAATTCTAATGTTTTGTATCTTTCTGTTCTTCATTGCCTGTAGGTCTCCTGGTCAAAAAATGTTATTTTTAGATTACTTCTCTTTATGTAACTTCCATAGAAGAATTCAGCATGCTCCTTCCGGATGAATATCTGCACTCAGAGCAGGCAGATGAGGGATAATTTGAAAGGAACTTCTGTGAAGTCTTTGTGCTACAGCTTCCCGAAGGCTCTGACTGTCTTTTCCTTTGCTTCTACATCAGCGTCTTGTCTCCTCATATGCAGCTTTTAAGTATATTTTTAGACAGTTGAACAATTCAAACAGTTTGCCTGGAGCCAGCATTTAAACCTAGACCTGTATTTTCAGAAAAAAATAGATTAAAAGTTAAAATGGCTATTTAGAAGTTTCAGAAAGGTCAACCTCCTGCTGACATTTTTACATACCTTATTTTTGTAGCTACCTGTATTTCAGATGAAAAAAACGGTACATTATAAAGAAACATACGTTTCAAGAGAAAGAAAAAGAGGTCACTAAATTCTGTCATAAAATGTAGACTTTTATTTATTTACCTTTACTTCTCACGTTAGCTCAGTGGGACTGCTCTAGTACAACACAGACAACAATTTGATGAGTTGCTGAAGTCTGTATTTGAGGCCCTTGTACTGCATCTCAAACATCATGCACACATCATGACAAGGACTGGTTCAATTAATACCTTCTACATTTGCCAGTTCTTTTTTACCAAAACAATTTTTGTAGATTAGGCAGAGTAACCAGTATTGTGTTGCTGTGTTTTATGCTGCCTGTTCTCCTGTAGCTGGCCAAAACCAGCATAAACCTCTTCTCAGAAGTATTTGTGAGCTAACAAAAGCACGCTCACAGCCCACACATTATTTTCATCCAACAGGTCTCAGGTTCTGCTTGCAAGTGGGGAACCGCAGCCTTAGGAGGTACATGGAGATGAAAACCAACTGATCTCAGCAGCTGCCAGAGTATATACAATGGTCAGATGTTCAGGACTAGAAATGCTGGGACGGGCCCTCATCTCACAGGTCCCGGACCACAGGATTCATTGGAACATATCAATTGAGCTTAACACACAGATCAGCTCTCCTTTAAGAAAACTCCAGCTACCTCCAGCACAGCTTCTCTTCCAGTTCAGGTATCTCTTTGGAAATTGTCTCCAGCAGGAGTATGAAGATGCTACAGACATATGACGGATGGTGAACTCCAACAGATTTTGCCAGGAAAAGAAGTCAGTGATTCCAAGGACGTCAGTCCTTCCTTGCTAGTAAATCCTGTCTTAGGTACCCAGCTGGCCTCCGGATGATCTGATGACACCAGCCTTGGCAGCTGAAAAGTTGCTTGATCCCATGGGTGAGGCCTATGACCGCAGCAAGGCTGTGCTGGCCCGAGGTGCTGTGGAACAGGAGTTACACAGGAACTGCTGGAAATCCATGTGTGGCTCCTGGGTCTGAGCATGGTTACTGCTGGTTTAGCAATGTCTGCTTACCTTTGGGATTGCTGCTATCACCTTCCTGTCTGAGCCCTTCCATTGCTGCTATTTCATTAGTACAAAACCAAACATTGCAGTTCTTGCTTTCTTCCAGCACCACTCCTGGTCTGACGCATCCACCAGTCACCTCTTCACTTTATATTTGCTATTTCTGCTGGCACTGCATGTCCCTCTCATGCCTCCCATACAAATTACACCAGCAACCATGAAAACATCAGCATGTTCAAAGACTGACACAACTGCAGCCTTGATACTAGGCTACTTCCCTTTCCCACACTGTTAGCAGCATAGTTCTTCTTGGTAATTACTTTGGACATATCCTGGGATGTTGAATTAGAGGAGACTGAGCAGAAAGAAGATCAAAACACCAGTGGCATGTCTTGACCTTGACAGTCAAGGAAAATAGTATTCAGGTGACTAGGACAGTGGATGGAAGGATTCCAACAAAATGGGACTACGTAAAGAAAAGCAGTTGTGATGGGGCTGTACTGGATGGACATTTTACTGCTTTTCAGCTCATCTGTGTTTTCTCTCCGTGGTAATATGCTCTTATATACAGCACATGTAAAGTATTGCAAAGAAAGTTAGAATTCTCATGATCCTAAAATGGAAATCCAAACCAGCTGGATATCTTTGATATTTGCTTAACCGGGATTCAGCTCTGCCTTAGTAAAACAAGGAATTATATTCATCTCCAGAAAGGTATGAAAATGAATTCAATATTGGTGATAGTTCCAAGAACCACAGAGGAGGCTGTGAGGAAATTAACAATTGTTCCTTTGCTCTAGTGTTAAACAGAACACATTTGAACATGGTCTGAAGCTGCACAGTGAAATTGTTGAAGCTGATCATTCAGCAGAAATCACCCCTCCTCAGCTCTAAGCAAAGCAAGCATCATATGGAACACATGGCACAGAGTGATGCAATGAAAATCTGTATCATAACACACAGACAGGTAATAAACTAAGGAATGTGGCAAATGATAATTTTAGCACTTATCATCAGAGTTACTGCATTTGTAACTCATTTTTTTCCTAATACAGCTTCTTGGATGAAATACTGATATGTGGTAGCAAAAAAGAAATTCAAACACAACAGCTGGATGTCATTTTTTCCCCTCTAAGGAATGTCATGTTTGGAATGGCCCAGTGGGCAAAGGCAAATACATAATGGTTATTCAGAAAGCAATTACATTCTGACCGCAGGGAAATGTTTTCTGAATGGAGTGAGCTTTAATAGAATAGACCCAATAGTCTTTTTTGTTCCTTTATTTCTTATATAAGAATCTTTTTTCCCTTAGAGTTAAGATCTCAGTTAAGGATGAACACATAATTATGCTCTTCACACAGTTTTTCACTGTGAACTCAAATATATCTTAATAGTTAAAACAGCTGCATTTTAAGATAGATATAAATAATTTTAAAAAGATGTTTTGAGGTGAATTTAATACATGACCTTCACTGCAAGCACAGTTATGCTAGTGAATTTTTTGTCTTTTCATTTACAGAGACAGGGTATCACAGGAGTAGTCAGTGTTTTGGGCTGATACAAACAACAGAAGTAGTAACCCAAGCCAAACTCAAGCCAAAATTATATTAAATTTTGCCTTTGAGCAAATTATAACGATTTAGAAATCTCACATCTTCTTGTGCTGTTTCTTTCAGTTCTAAGACAAGAGAAGTTACACAGGCCTAATTCTGCTGTCAACAAACAGACAAATCTCAAAGCAAAAAGGCAAGAGGGTTCCGGTAGGTTATGTAAGCCACCACTGCTACCAGACCTCATCAAAGGCTAATCAGCAATGGAAAGCAAAAAGGCTGCTACAAACCAGTATTTTATAATATAAGAAAAGTTAAGTCTTTACAATATCTAATCTTATACTTTTGTAATGACAAACTGTAAATGTCTACATTACCCAAATAACCAGCAGTAGGCACGATTACACAGTAACACAGCACAGGCAGAACAAACACTGAAGGGGGATGGAGGGAATAAAAAAAACTTTTTCCGTGTTTTTCTTGAAGGCACTCTCATACGAAGGGCAAGCTGACAATTTGCCCCAACCTAAGTGCAAGGCAGAAGAGAAATAGATTTGCTGAGTAGCTACCAAGCAAAACATGCCCTTCTAAGCAGTGAAGTCTCATCAGAGTAGCTATGGTTATTTTCTGCATAAATTGCCTTTTTTTTTTTTTTTCACTATTCCCAGTAACACTCAGAGGCACCCTTAAAACGGCACAATACTGCTCCAGCTCAGAAAGAACTAACACCTAAAGACTCATTTTTCTAGAGGGGATTGACAGTTCTCAGTTGCAGCAGTTAGTACGCCAGAGCTGCTTCTGCCAATTTGAATGTGCCAGCTGTTGCTGGCCCTCAGAAAGAATCAGTTTCAAGTGTTTCTAATTAGACAGTGAGATTAGGCGCTGCAGTGTTGGATCAGCTTCTTGGTGTATTAAAGCCAGTTCTCTGTTTGGTAGTGATCAACAGCTGAGGTGTAAGTGAAAATGCCTGAGGTTACATCATCTGCTTTTCTGACACTGGGTATAGCACAAGGTAGACAAATTGCCTCATGTCCCATTTAATTATTTTGAATTTTTTATGGTTGTGGTGAAGATTTTGTCATTCAATACGTTTCTATATCTGAGCAGATAGAACACTTGTAGTACAACTCAGTTTTGGTGTCTGCGATGATTTGAAAGGAAAAAAAAGTACTTCTTTGATTTGGTTATGGTATCTATAATATTCACTCTCCAGCAGACAGTGTCCAGCTATTAAGTAGAAGAAGGGGTGCTTTTTTGTTATCAGTGACATGCAAATAGGGAATGAATTCTAATAATGAAAACTGTTCATAAGAAAGATAAAACACCTGCTTGGATAGACACCAAAGTTAAAACACATGAATGATATCTCAAGTCATCAAGTGATAAGAACTTGCTCTTATGAAGTGTTTTTAGCTGGTATGTTCAGGTTGTAAAGCATACTTAAAGGAAAATCAATACTACAGGAAACATATTGGGAGAGAGAATGAGGGACATATTCTGCTAGCCAGTGGGAGGACAGTGGGAGCAGTGGAAAGAAAATCCTTGTCTCTCAATTCCATGATGAGGCTCATTTCCCTGCAGACTGCTGTTGTGTTATTTTAAGATACACGTTATAAAGACATGTGTAAAAAGACCAAGAGAAAAACAGTCTTTGTGGACCGTGTTTGTAAGTTAACCTCAGTTGGCAACTCAGCCCCATACAGCCACTCACTCACTCTCTCCCCTGTGGTGGAATGGGGGAGAGAATTGAAAGGATAAAAGTGAGAAAACTTGTGGGCTGAGATAGACAGTTTAATAGGCAAAGCAAAAGCTGTGTACACAAGCAGAGCCAAACACGGAATTCATTCACCACTTCCCATGGGCAAGCAGGTGTTCAGCCACCCCCAGGAAAGCAGGGCTCCATCACACATAACAGTGACTTTGGAAAACAAATGCCATCACTTGGAATGTCCTCCCTTCCTCCTTATTTCCCAGCTTTGTGAGCTGAGCACAATGCCATAGGGTGTGGGATGTCCCTTGGGTCAGTTGGGGTCAGCTGTCCTGGCTATGTCCGCTTCCAGCTCCTTATGCACCCTTGGCCTCCTTGCTGGTGGGGTGAGGAGCAGAAAAGGCCTTGACACTATGTCAGCACTGCTCAGTAGCAATGAATCATCCCTGTATTACCGCACTGTTTCCAGCATAAATCCGAAACACAGCCCCATACAGCTACTAGGAAGAACATTAACTCTATCCCAGCCAAAACCACCTTAACTGTCCTTTCAAATTATCACAATATTATAATGGGAGTTTGTCCACTGAAACCCAACACCCTCCATATCACCAGAACACATGGGAGAACAGTGTTTTATGATGTTCAAATAATATGTGAAAAAAAGGGTATACTTTAAATGTTTTTACAGTAATTTTTCCACATATAACCCCTTAAAAAGAATTATCAGGATTATATTCTGCTGTTTTTGAGAAGTATAAAATATATCTTCTATACAAGTAATTTTTAAGAAATATTGGAAGAACTGTTTTCATTTATTTTCTATCTCTCTATGAAACTCTCTTCCTTCTTTCTCTATAATTGATCCTTTAAACTGAAGCTGATAGTTTAGTGGATGAAAATGTACAAAAGTCTATAGTCAGTCTCCTGCCTTTTGTAAGCCACAATAAAATTAGTTGTGATGACATGAGAGAACTAATCCAGAACTGGAAAGATTGAGTTTCTTGAATACTTTGACATGCTCAATATCTGTTTATTACAGATGTTGAAGTTTACTTGGTTTATGATCTTTCCTCTACATCTCTCTGAAGCCACTGTTGGATATGGGAAGGGCCGTGAATGATTGAGGTTAGGCTTTGGTGGTGTTTAGGTACTCACTTTAAAATATGCAAATCTCAAAAATTTCGCATAGCACTACATGGTGTCTGTAGAGATCTAAACTTTGCCTCATAGATTTTTCCAGCAACAATTCTGCTTTTGGGCCTGCTCAGAAGCACCGATCAAGCTCCACAGTCAGGTCATCCCCCACCCGGATCGCCTGAAGGTCCTGATCCTGTTGTTGTGCTCACTGAACACCTATAACATCCTTTTCCTCTGTCATGGGATGATTTGTGCTATATTCCACATTATTCAGCCCCCACTTAGCCATGATTCCTGTGTTTTTCTGTGCTTTTAAATTGTACATAACTTATGCTTGAAAGAAGAACTATACTGGACACAAGGCAGACTTGACCTTGATGAGTTACAGCTGTGTCAAATCAGGTGTTTCCACTAAGGGTCAGAGACCAGCTGACCCTCGGGGAGGTAACACGTAAGAGAGAGGAGAAGAGCCCAGGGAGGACTACTGAGAGAACTACTACTGAGAAGGGAAGGCATGCCAGCAGTTTGAGGAATGCCATCCTGCTGTAATCCTTGAAGAAGACCAGCTTGCTGACTTACAGAATCCTGTCTCCAAAAATACCAGGAGCATCAGAGACCCACTGTCTTTCGGGGGTCCCACACCTGAGCCGGCCAGCTCTGATTCCAGCTTCACGGGAGAGAAGGGGAAACTGTCCACAGAAGGACTTTTCAATCTTTCAGGTTCTCTCCCCTCAGTGGGAGGTTTTGTTATTACTCTTGACCTGTCTGTTTGCTAAATATATAGTTTCATCTTCTCTTTCACCTTCCTCTGAGGAGAATTTTCTTTTTTTCCTGAACCTGATAAGGGGGGAAGGGTGGCATCTCCTTTGTAGGAGATGTTCCCCTTGGATGTTTCCCCTAAATTTGGCCAAAACCATCACACCTCCTATGACAACTGCCACTTTTGGAAACATGGCTAGGAGAAATCTCCCACTGATCATACAGCTTGTCCTGTAGCTTAGGTGCTCTCAAGGTAGGACAGCAAGGGCTTGCTAACACACGAAGAAGGGGTCAATCATTTCCTGTCTCCCCTAAACTACATTGTGCTATTTTTTTCTTTCTTTCATTTTTTTTTTAAGCTTGGTTGCAGAATTAGGAATTTCCTTGTTTCTTTATAAGAAGATAACAATATTTCTATGTGAATTTTTTCACATTTCCTGGGCACAATAACACAATAGGGACTAGCAACCATGTTACAAAACCTGGGGTCCTCCAAACTTCACAGAGCTGCTTATTAAATAGAGTGAATAGCAGAGAAGGCAATTGCATATCATCCACAGGACATAGCCGCACAGCAGTTTGGTTTTTTTTTAAAGTGCTCTATAGCAGATAAAACAATACTTTTAAAATCTGTCTGTAAGAAGTTCATGAAGCTCCTAAACCAGCATCCTCTCTTTGTCCCTATTCCAACTTCTGTCTCAGTTCTTCTTGGATGTCCCAGGATATGAGTCAAGAATGACGCTTGAAGACAAGGGAAATCTGCAGCAACCAACGCGCCTATTGTCTCATGATATGTAAATGCATTAGGTGAGTATACCATCAGCCTTGGCACAGAACCTGCTTGTTGATCCTGACTCTTCTTTATCTAATCTTCCTTACGTTTACTGTAACTTATTCCTAGATAAAATCTGAAAATTCATGGATTCTTTTAGTATACTCATGTGTGTAAATTCAAAGCCAGAGTTTGTGAGTAGGTTCTTGGCAGATTATAAGGTGCCTTTCACCATGTTACACATAGTAAAATATTAAATTGATTTATTGCAAGAATATATTGCTACAAGAGTTAGTCTTGAAATCATGGATCATCAACCATGGGTCACAAATTAGCCATCCAATGTACTCTCTGGGCTTTATCTTCTGTGACAACCCTGGAAAATATTTTATGGTGAATTTTAATGCCCTCCTTAGGTCAATTTTGAGCTGCAATTTGTCATGCATCATTAATTAAAAAATCTAAACAAGACCTGATATTGATTATTACTTCATAGTAGCCAAACATTTTGTAAAGCTGTAGTAATATTCCTGTTCTTAATCTCTACCTACAAGCATCTGGCTGCTGAGTATTTGGTACTCAGTGCTTATTTTGTTTCATGTGTTGAATTTGCACCTACTAGGAAAAATACTACAAAATAAAGCATGAGATTATGGCATTCATTTTTTAACCTTCTGTGTGGTATTTGACACCCACAGAGATTTTTCTCAGCTCTAGAAATTGAGTCAGTGTTGTCTCAGACCAGCAACCACAGGTAATGTTTTCAAAGCTGTTTAGAAGCTGCACTCTTTTTTATACCCTTAGATAAAAGTGATCAGATTTTTAGAAACATAAAAACTCCAATAAAATCCTAGCTGAAATCAATGAAGTGTAATTATTAGTATGTCTGATTAGCAATATTCTATATTGACTCTCATGTGTTTGTGTCTAGTTATCTCTTTTACCAGGGCCACCTCTTTTACCTCTTTAGCTCAGATACTCCCATTAATCAGCCTGTTATATTAGAAAAGTTGTTCCTAAATTTGATATTAATGTTTCACAGCAGTGGCTGTGGCACAAAGGGACCCCAAAACACAGGTGATACCAATATGTTAATTGCAAAAAGTGACTTAGAGAACAGATTTCTTATAGTTTGGAAATTACTGTGAGTGGATAAAAATAAGAAAGTGTAACATGAGTCTAAAAATTTGTCTTTACATACTTAAAGAATTTGAGAATGTTTTAATTCCAGGGCTAATCAATCAGCTTTGTAAAGGCTGATAAACAAAAGAAAGAGGGGGAGGACTATTGTCGAAGGGTTTTCCCTTAGAGAATTGCCTTGAGGACACGGTGGGAGAGGTGAAGATCCCTTCACGTCAGGCAGCTGAAAGACAGAGGTTTCTTCTTCAATCCAGTGACTCCGTGGCCTTTCCTGCCACCCTCCCCCTCCTTCCTGCAGGGACACCGAAATGAAGGCTGCAGATACAGCCCTGTGAGCACAGAGTGGCTCAGGCCACTGCTGATACTGCAAGGGAAGGGACGGAGGAGCAGGAAAGCGCCCCGATGTCAGGGAACAGAGAACCTTTCTCGCCCTTCATCGGAACGGCAGTTTGAAAGAGGTGCCTCCATCCTGCCCTGGAATGAGGGCTCTGATTTAGCCTACCCCACCTTCTGGAGCCGCCAGGGTTTGTTTCCTTGGCAGCAGCAATGCAGCCGGGCCAGTCTGGTTGACCTCAGCAGGCAGCCCCGCAGCTGGGAGTAGCGCTGCGGCTCGCGGTGATACGCTGGGCTTTCGTATCAAGAGCTGAAATAACAAACTCGGTTCGTGCAGGGGGCAGAGCTTTGGACTCATCTCTGCTTGAGAGGCCTGGTTATTTATTAATTATATTTAAAGTTTTATAACAGCTTAAAAGGAATGCGAGCCAGAGGCAGCACTTCCAGTGAAGGCTCCCTTGTGCAATGCTTGTGTAATTCTCTTGGTTTAGTGCTGGTTTGTGCAGCTACAATAGGCTCCAGGCTCCAGACTCCTCCCTTCTCTAATGCCTCCACTGGCCCTGGTGATTTCTTCATCCTTTGACATGGGAATGTTCTGACAGACAGACCCCTCCAAAAGCACTACTGTGTTTTGAAATCCCAGTACACGGGAGTTCAGCAGGCAGACCACTACAAAGTGTTTCCCAATCTCTTTCTAGGGAAAATCTGTAAGATTAGTGCCTTTTGATACCCACTTCGTGAGACTAGAGAGAATATTTTGCAAGCCACTTTCCTTCTCCCAAAGTCCCACTTGCCATAACAAGATGAGTGTGGCTGATTGCAGCGTACAAATTTCTGATAAAGAGCCTGACAAAATTAGGGTATCAAGGAGTGTTGTAAGTGAACGAGTTCAGGTGAGTTCAGAATTGATGTATACCGGCTTGTTGAGTTGGGAAACGCTTTGATAAATATATTTATGATTTGCCACTACTTTTTACTTAGTGCAAAGCAACCATTTATTCAGTAGTAGGCACTTCTGAAGTAGAAATTCCCTGGTGTGAGTGGTTTGACTTCAAAACACTGGAAACAGGAGAAATTGATTTTGGCTGAGCCTATCTGGGGCATGGATAACTAAGGACCGGACTCTGCCGAAAGACTGCTTGTAAAGGTACCTGGTATTAATCACTCCAGTGAGCCTACTCTGGGTTTCCTCTGGCACCCTGGGACCTGCCCCATTCCAGGCAGCCGCTGCCATCTACAGCCACCTGCTGGCTTGTCCCTGCATCCTGAAGGTTCTGCACAAGGTCCTGCAAGGCATAAAGAGAAGATGGGGTGTCTGTATTTCATACTACCAATGTATTTTTAAAAAAATGTCACCTATTTAATCTGAGCACAGCTTCTTGTTCTGGAGAGACCTTTCGAGACTTTTACTGCCTTTGTGTTCTTTCTCTTTTTTATATATATTCCTTCATTGTACATGAGCCCAGTTTCTTCCAGACACTTAGCACATCTTAGCTAATGAAAACATTGAAGCTTTGCACTTCATCAGGAGATGAGTATAATTATGCCGATTTTACAACAGAGAGTGCTGAGAATTAGGCCAGGTGAAGCTCCAAGGTCTTTCAGAAGCATCGTTGGTAGGGGGCCTTGCTGACCGTCCCTGCCTGCACAGTTTGATACTTGCTGTGTTTCTTGAGATGCTGGCCCCAAGGAAGGAAGGACTGGGAGATAAGATCTGCTGCACCTTGTTAGAAGATATGTGAGGAGCCCCTGGAAATCTTTTTGCTCTCTATCCTTCCTTACTGCTGAGTTTAGCTTTGCAGAGTGCAAGCAGGGAAAGGCAGGCCTGAAAAACACAATGCAAATTCAATGAATTGCAGATGAGCTGTGAGTTATACTTTGATTTACCAAATTTGCATAGTATTTACTAGTATTAGTGATATCCTAGTGTACTTAAAAACATGTTAATCAATTAAGAAGTGCTTAGAAAATGATATGCAAACTAAATAAAATAAGGCAGCGGAAGGTGTGCTTAAGGAAGTCGCTCCTGAGAGGTTTCTTCAGCTCGATGTCTGTGGGGAAGATGCTACCCCACTTCAGCAAGACCTTATCAAGATAAGCTACTAAGTGACTACTTTGATTTTAGCAATAAACAATATTATCTGTGTTTCTTGATTTCTTTTAAATTAACATGCAACTTTCTGTAGTAGTTGCAGATTTCATAAACAAACCCAGCAAAGGTAACAAATGTTAATTAGACCCACTAACTGCAATTTACTATGATAATCAACAGCTTTTGTTATTTCCACTCCGGTGTTGCTGACTGTGCCATTTCTTCCTTATTCCCCTGTTCAGTGCATTAATCCTTCAGTTACCCTGTTGACTTATTTTTTCCTAGGAAATAAAATCTTCCTGGCCCATTGTGCATCTCTTCACATCTCTGACCTTTGGTGCTACCCAAATGAATAGAGGCAGAACACTTGGTTCTAGAGCTCTTGATGTTTATAACCGTTACAAAAAACAAAGTGGATGAACGAAGTGACTGTGGTGGCAATAAGGAAATAAACAGCTGTGATCTGAGTCTTAGACCAGTTTCAGTCTGCTCCTGATGGCTCCTCTTCGCAGACATCCTCCTTGTACCACCACTGAAAGTCTACTTCCTAACCAAGGTTCAAGCCTGCACATCATCCTCTCTGATGTATTTGCTGCCCTTGACACCACTATTAAGTGCCTGTCCTTTGATACCTTGTAGCACTAGGCATAAGGACTTTTCTATGCTCTTTTTCTTTCAGTCTAGACTCCCTCAAGCGTCCTTCCCCAAAGCTTTTCCTCCCACCTCAAGGTGTAGTCTCCTCAAAAGGTACCCCTTCCCCTCCACTCTCAGTCCTCTGTCCTTGGGTGACCTCTCCTGCTGATATGTATGTAATTATTACCTCTATCCAACTACCTTTAAAATACTTATCTATTGTTGATCTTCCACACGTCGGTTTCACATCTCACTGCCTCCCTAGTGCTACATCCTGACAGACAGTTTGCTACAAAGCTCCCTGAGATCCAAAAAAGGAACTCATTAAAAAACAAACCCAACAACACAACTTTCCGTAGCTCTCTGGCCAGCAGCCAGTGTGTGTGTCAATTTAACTGTCTTTGATATTTAAATTTAGCTCCCTCTTGCTTCTGATACCATTTGGCAGAAGGTGTGCTTACAATATTATTCCCAAAGCTATTCATCAGACATCACTGTGCTACACTCAAAACTTCCCAGGAATTCACATTTTTGAATAACAAAAATGTAGGAATGAGTAAACTATCAATATAATCCTAATTGGCTAAAGGGATGATTTTCTTGTTTTTACTCTCTTCTTTCTGCTCTCTGTATGTTTGTATGCTGTACCAAATCTTCTAGCCAAGGAATGTTTTTAATTGTTTATGACATATCTTAAGGTTTCTTGGAAAATGAATATGTGGTTTTAGAGGGCTTTTTTAAAATAGAATTGCAGGGTAGTAAAAAAGTAGTTTAGTTACAGTATGAGCGTAGACCTGCAATGCTGGTATGTGTTATCAGAGGCAGATGTATTATCTGACTGAAAATGTTGAACTTCTAATTCCCAGATTTGACATAGTTGTGCAAGGTAGTGCAGATCAGACTAGAGCTTTTCACACATTGAGTGTCTTGGTTTAACAAGAGAAAGGAAATAAGTGGCCTGGCAGATAGATTCAGTAGGATCCTTCAACTATATTAGTTTATGGCTTTTTTCAGAAAACTTCAACTCTTCAGAGTTGTGCAAGTATTACCTTCATGTATTTCTTAACTTATGAATTCTTCTTCACTGAGGTTCTTAGTTTCTCTTTTGAGAGGGACTGATGAGTACTCTGGGTTTATTAGTATTCAAATCAGTAAACTTTTAAAACATTACAGAATGAAGTTACAAAACTAGGATTCAAGTGATTCTATGTCATTTTGGGTGGTTTTGACCGAAATATAGGTAGTATTAATTGTAATAAATCAGTAAATCCTTTTTTTTTTTTTTTAAAGAGAAAATTAGTGACAGTTACTTAGATGTTGCCATAACCTGATGATACCAACATCTATGTCATTACAGGACTTGGATACTTTGAATTTAGACAGAAACCCCACTGAGATTCAGGGGATAATTGTTTTGCCCCTCCTATTTCATCTGCAGGATTTGATATGATGTATATGCTGACATGTAATTCTATACAGCCATGGCTGGAAGTGTCTGCTTTTTATCCATAATAGCTCAGACGTGAAGCATTTATGTAGAGCTAAATCACCTCCAGTTTTTATCCCAGGGCACTGGAATTGGCTAGGTAAGTGCTATAGTCACCCAGCTGTTCAGGTGAGAAGTTCCATATGTGTATTCCATAAAATTATTAAATCCCAGAAAGGGCTGGGTAAAACACCTACTTCTTGAATGCTTTAGCGACCATATTGTAGTATACTCATTTGCTTTCCTTGTCCTACTGAATATTCAGGTGTGTCATACAAAGCAGAACTTCCCAGAATATCCTGCAGCAGATGGGTAGAGTGACAGCAAAGAGGAGGGAGCTCTGGATTAAAAGCTTCTCCAGGGTAATGGCACTTGGACTTTGTTGTCCTACATCCTGGGTGCCTCACACAGGCAGACAGAAAATTGCCCTCAGCATTTAGGTAAATGGTCAAGCCCTGGTTTTCCTTTGAAAGGGCTGTTGACCTTCATCCTACTTTTCTTCGCAAGAGGACAATTACAACTCAGTATCTGCAGAACCAGAACCCCAAATGCAAATGGTTAGAAAGCAAGAGGTAAAGTTACCATTGATAAAATCTTGTAAATAGATAATAATTTTTCATAGATAACTGCAAAAACTTCCCCCTTTTGTCTTTCCTTTAGCCCTTTTTTGTTCATGAAACCCTTATCATTAAGCTGCAGAGAAGACTTGCTTCTTTTAGCTCCTTAGAACTATCCAGCAAGGACTTTAGAGGGGGTACTTAAACATGCAACTTATAATGTTTTTAGAAGTAAATTTGGCAGATATAAAAATGCATTGGTTTTTCCAGCATCAGTTTTAGTGTAGTATTTACCTGTTAAGTTACCTATGGCTTGTTCTGTATTGCATCTTTTTCTTACACAGTTTTTGTTCACAATATAATACAAAGCCTATTAAATTGAGCGGGAATTGTGTTGTTGCCTCTGTCGCTCAGTTGGAGAGTTTCTCTCATGGTGCTTTGAAAGCTCTGCAAAAATACAAGCAGGAAAGTTTCAGTGTGAGAAAACTGCTTGACATTAATTATTGAACACATATTAATATTCATAAGGGACCTAATTATCTGGGAAAGTCATGGTGATCTTATTTGCTGATTAGCAGAGAAAACACTGACATATTTTTCCTAAGTTCACCTTGTTGACTAAAATTTGTGTCAATGAGCAAGTGCAAGGTTAAGAACAAGAGGATAATCATCCTGGTGAGATAATAACTGCTGAAGTCAAAGTGAAAGAAATGCAACAGTGATTTTTCACCAGGTAGGAAACCTGAAGTCATTTAATAATTTAGTTTAGAAGGACCTCTGGGGGTAGGTTGGTCCAACTCCCCCATCAAACCCGGGCCAAATTCAAAGTTACCTTCCCCAGTGCCTGGAGGGGACATTGCAGTGTGTACAAAACACCAAAACGGGAAATGCTTGAGCAAGGGAGGTAGTTGTAATTAGGTATAAAAGACAAAGTTAAGGGTGGTTCTTCGCAGTTTCATCCAGGGAAAGATGGTTTTTGAAGTCATCAAGCTGTCCTGTTTGGCCAGGCAGTGTTGAAATAAGCAAGATAAAGTGCTGAAACCTTATTTTTAATGAGTGGTTTCATTCTGATCCTAAGGGAAGGTCTCCCAGGTTTTGCTAGAAAAAACCTCAGACTTCCTAAAAAACAACAACAACAACAACAACAACAAAAAAAACAACAACAAAAAAACAAACAAACCAACAAACCAGTGATTCAGGACAGCCATGAATGTAGTAGGTAGCAGCTAGGCCTTATTTAACAATTTATGTTTATGATGTATCTTCTCTCCTCTGGCTCCCTTACAGACCACTGCAGAAGTGGCTCACAGGAGACACCTGCCTCAGGTTGCCAGGGATAAGGCACAAATGTGTAGGAAGAGCAGCCAAGCTGTACCAGTGTCATCCTGAGAGCTGTCTGGGCTGAGCAGCAGCACTACAGGCACTAACACCCCTGTGTAGTGAAGTGCAGCATTTCCTGCTCACCTCCTGGCCCATATTTACACTGCTCTCCATCACAGTTAACAAAGTCAGGGAGCATTACTTTACTTCCACTCCTGGCAAGGGTCATCACCTTGGGATTTTATCCAGGAAGCGTTCAACCTTGTTACAGCTCTGCCCACTGCTGTTTATGTGACTCATGTTGAGGGTGAGAATCAAAGGCAAGTGAAGTCCTTGTGGGAGCTGACCTTGTTCAGCAGGGCTCTGCCATCTTCAGACAATTTTCCGGTTGCCTCTACACAGTAAGAAAAGGCTACCTCAGCTGTTATGATGGGCAAAAAGGTACTCAATACTTCCAAGGAACTTTTAAAATTGTATTTTGGTTTTTACTATTTCCACATTGAGAATGTTGCAGTTTTTGCAGCTGAGACGGAGATAGTTTGACAGCTGGGGGAAAAAATGATAAAGATTCTTATGGAACAGCTTGTATTTTTCCCTATAACCTGTACAAAAAGCCCCAAAAATTAAAAAATCAGGAAGCTTACTAACTCATGTGAAACTTTGTGGATGCTTGATTTCTTCTTACATTTTCTTCTTATTTTTTCCCTAATGTTTGCTTTCTGTTTTGAACCACCCATGCCAGCTGACTTACTGACTCTGCATCTTTCATTATTTGGGTCTGATGTACTGGTGATGAAAGTTTTAGGATCTGCCAGCTATTCTATTGTCTCATGAAGTGTTGTAACACTTGCTTTAATTTTTCATCTAAGGATTAAAAAGACTGCCGGTCAGAAAAGCATGTAAAAGTCTGATTAGAAGGTTGTCTTTCTAGTGATAGCTTTTGGATTTATGTAAGAGCCAGAGACTGAATATTTTGACCTTTCTGAAATGTTTACCAAAAAGTACAATGATTATTTTGGTAATGTGATAATAAATTTCATAAATTTATTATCACATTACCAACACAAATTTCATCAAAAGACAATGGGTACAAAGGGAACATTCTGAATAGTAGTGATTTGTGATTATAAAATTCCTAAGCTAAGCTTAAACAGTGTCTTTGCCATGCTGTTTTGAATTTAAAACATCAGAAATTCCAGACTACCTCCCTGAGAAGATCAGTGCAATAGACTAGCAGTTCAGAACTGTTTTTAAAGGCACAGGAATGTGCATACCCAGAGCTAAGGAAGCTCAATTCAGAAAGGTTTAAGTGGCTGAAAAAAGAGAGGCTGGAGTATGGCCTGGAATCTGTGAATATGAACAGCCGAAAGGCAGAGGAAAGACTTGCGGAAAAGCTGTGAGTTGGTCTTTCTGGGACCAGGCCCTGGAGGCACACACAGCCTCTTTTACAGGCAATGAAACATCCCACCAGAATTTGCTGCTTCTGACGACATAGAAACGGGATTCATGCACATTGTTTGCAAATGAACAATTTTATACTAAGACCATATCCAATTTGTATCAACAATTTTTTATTCCAGTAAAAATAAAATCCTTGCAAGGCCTTGCAGTTTGATGACCTACTTGAGTGAAAAGGGTAACACTAGTCAATAGCATTTCAAATGCAAAACTCTTCAATAAACCTTGAAAAGCTTTGAAGAGTTGACTTTTTGTTAGCATTTTGCTCTGGAGTAGGACACAAAGTAAACTAAAACCTCAAATTACATTTCTGGTTTTTCTCAAGTACTGAAGAACAATGTGTGTGATTCTGTTGTATACTACAAGACTGAAAGGAGAATTGCTTCTTTGATCAATTCAGATCTTCAGAGCAGGCAAATCTGGACACCGCAGTCAAGTAAGGGAATGGAAAAGGTTTGGGAAAGAAATAAATGCAAATCAGCAGAAAGTCTGAAATGGACCAGAAATCTCAAACATGTTTGGTACTGCTACAGCAAAGGCAGGACTTAACATAATGGGAACTTCTACACAGCTAGCTGGAAATGCAAGAGAAAACGTTAGAAAAAAAAATTCAGCATTCTTGACAAATAGGAATAGTTGTTTTTTGTTGTTGGTGGGTCGTTTTTGGTTTTTTTTAGGAAAAAATGTATTTGTATGGTTTATTTTAGATGGAAAATTTCAATCTGTGAGAAGCTAACAAAATAAAATATCAATTTACTTCAGAAAAAAAGGAATGATACCAAGTTTTCATAGATGACAATAAATCAGATTAAAACAGAATTTTCCCGAAGCTGCAGATTCACCTTTAGGTCCTTGACACATACGCAGAGACAGATTAAATCTGGTTGGCTGAAATTTTTCTGACTCTGGCTATCCACCAAACCTTTAAGGCATAGCTAATGCCAGAGCATTTTAAATCAAAAATCCAAAAATGGACTAACCCTAAATACAACTTGCCTTATCACAGTACTTATTCCATGGAAGGGTGAGGCACATATATGGGGTGGGCTGAATCTGCCATCAATTTTAATCTGCCATCACATTGTGTTTAAGCATTAAGTACAGCTCTGCTGCTGCCAAGAGAAGAGGAAGCTTTCGCCAAGAGATGTCATTGGACAAGACAAATTTGAGAAAAAATGTTCCGTTTGATCTGTGAGGGAAAAACATACTGAAAGCATGAGCCAGAGAAACGGAAGTTTTGTGGGTGAGATCAGTTCTATTAAAGGTATTAGCTGATCTTTAAATATTTAGCTCATCAACTGCATTTGGGAACAGGATGTAGAGGAGACAAAAAATACCCTTATTCATGTAGCCAACTCTTTTTCTTTATAGCACAGTAGCATGAATATGCCCCAAACCATTTCGACCTTAGCTAATGACTTCTTTCAGAGCAGAACTGCCCGCTAATTCAAATGCTCCTTGCACGGTCTACTTGTCATAACAATCCTTGCATGGTTTTGAATGTGAAATCAGGACTTTTCCAGGACCTTCTCTTTGGATCTGGCTCCAAATAACAAGAATGCCTGCTGGCGTCCCACACAGGGAAAGTTAATTGACAGACCTCACTTGACACAATTCTAATGACCATGTTTTGTCTTTATTACTCTCAGCAAAGTCCCAGCACTGTTTTCTCAGACCAGATCTCCCAGGAATATTTGAATTGCTACAGCCCATTAGGTAATTAAGACCAAGATTCCTCAAATGCCAGAACACGGTCTGTGTTCAGGCTGGGAGTAAATCAGCTTATCAGGGTCTGGCAAGACCAAGGAACAACCAAGACTATAGTGAAAGCTCAGTCAGCAGTACAGTAGGCTGAAAAGGGAGGGCTTCTTGGGCAGCAGGGAGCATTCTGTGTCCAGTTCCCTGAGGGGCAGAGTATCTGTCCAGTCCTGCTACCACTGGCTCTTCTGTCAGAGCACCCTGAGCTCGTCTCTCAGTCCCTCCTGATGCCTCTATCTGGCTCTTTGGTAAATAGCAAAGAACGAGGCTTACGTCACTGATAATTACTTTTAGTAGAAGCACTTCAGCTTTGTCACAGAAACTGTTCTCCAGCAACACATCGCTTGCTTTCACTCTTGAACCATCCCAGCCATCAGGCAATAGGAATAGAGGTGGCATGCATAACAAAACATTAGAAACAAAAATAGAATATTTCAGTTGACAGGGATTTACAATCATCATCCTGTCCAACTGAGTCTGAAGATCTTCTTGACTTTGGCAGCCTTGAGGTGTGGGCCCACGTGAGCCTCATGAAGTTCAACAAGGCCAGGAGCAAGGTCCCACACCTGGGTTGGGGAAATCCCCAAAATCAACACAGGCTGGAAGTGAAGGGATTGAGAGCAGCCCGGTGGAGAAGCACTTGCAGATACTGGTAGACAAAAAATTCTGAATGAATCGGCACAATGCACTTGCAGCCCAGAAAGCCAACAGTATCCTGGTCTGCATCAAAAGTGCGTCCAGCATGTTGTGAGAACAGGGTTTTTTTTCCACCTTCACTCTGGTGAGGTCCCACCTCCAGCTGCATCCAGCTCTGGAGTCCTTAGTACAAGAAAGGCATGAAACTCTTGGAACAGGTCAAGAGGAGGGCCACAAGGGTGGTCAGGAGGCCTGGAGCATCTCTCCTATGAAGAACGGCTGCGAGAGTTGAGATTGTTCAGCCTAAAGAAGACTCTGAGGAGACCTCACTGCAGCATTTCCATACTTAAAGGGGGCTTAAAAGAAAAAGGGAGATGTGCTTTTTACCGGGAGTGTAGTGACAGGACAAAAGGCAAGGGTTTTAAACTAAAAAAGGCTAAATTTAGATTAGACATAAGGAAGAAATTCTTTCACAATTGTGGTGAAATGCTGGAACAAAAAGTTATCCAGAGAGCTGTGGATGCTCCATCACTGGAAGTGTTTAAAGTCAGGTTGGATGGGGCTTTGATCAACCTGACCCAGTGCAATATGGGATGTTGGACTGGATGATCTTTCAAAGTCCCTTAAAACTCAAACCATTTTATGATTTTATGATTCTTCACATCAAAATGCAGACTGTCAAAATCGAGAGCAGATGGAAAGGATACTGTAGATGATAAAACAGAAGTAGCCCCCTTTTCTAGGTTCTTCTTTGTCCCTCAGTGTTGCAAATGACTGTTTTAAGGTCACTGAAAGAATCACCTTCAAAGGTGAAGTATTGGCAAAACCAGGTTTAATATAAAAGCAAAAGCATGACAACATTTGTTTGCAAGTTTGACCCTATTACTTACTAGATGGTTAAAGCACACAGAGAAACAGCAAACAAAAATCCAAAATCAATTAATCCAAAGCAAAATAAACCCAAAGCTATCTACGTGGAGGCTGAGGGAGGGGTGGAGGTGGTGAGAAAAGGATAGGGAAGGGTAAGGATTAAAAGGAATACAGAAGACCCTCCTGTCCCCGCACTAAACTGAGCACAGACTTGACCAACAGGTAACACCTAAAGGCCCAAGAGCACTTAATCTTAAGAGCACTTAACCCTAACATCACTTAACCTTGACAGCACTTAGCACTTAACAGCACTTAACAGCACTTAATCAATAACTTAAATAATTTGACAAAGGATTAATATAAAATTTACCATACAACAGTAGCTTACTTACAGGCCTCACTTACTTACAAGTGAGTGAAGTACTTAAGAATCTAGGAAAGCAACATTCCTAGTGCATTTGCTACAGCGTATTCACACTCGAATGCACACAGACAAAAGAGGCCGTACAAGGCATACCTGTGAAAAATTCCCCTTGAATCCAGTGAAGTACTCATGTTTGCCTTTGTATCTTCTCAACAGGTGAAGGGTTGAGCCTTAAGGTGTGGGGATATCAGGCATGTGGCCCAGCTGTCCTCCACGTTTTGCAAACTTGAGGTTTAGCAAACTTGAGAGTTTGCTGGCTCTTAGAGGCTCCACTCAGAGGGATTTTGCTGATTGCAGCTGCTGCCACCCAGGAGAGCTTGAAGGGTCTCACTTTGGACCAAAGTGTATAGGGTTGCAAGACAGTTCGCTTTAGTCATGGTAATTTTCCATCCTGGCTGCAATTCGGGTCAGCAACAATAATGAAAATATTATTCCCCTTGGGTTTTTATTCAAGCAAGAAAAATAAATTTCCAATGCTGTTTGTTAAAAAAGCAGGACCTCATTAGACAGTACTAGTTTCTGGGAGGAGACACTGTTTCTGACAAGCTCAAGAGGAGCTGAGCCCAGATGCTGCTCATCAAGGTCAAGGCCTAAGGAATATTTCTCAGATCATAGTGAGACTGTGGCGGGGAAAGTGGGATGCATCACCACATTCTGATGCATTTGCTTCAGACTTGCCTCTTAAAAATCTTCTTGCAATTACTGTATTTTTGGAAATTCTCTTTACAAGCTCAGTTCAGGTACTTGCTCATGGAGGAAGCAGTCCCTCCCAATCATTCCAGTGGTAGAGTCATATTCATCTTCATTTCATTATGTCAGCTATCAAGAAATAACAAACTAATTTTTCCCTCTGCGAGGAAAAGCTGAATATTGCTTTAAGGTTTTCAGCTAGCATTTTCAAATAGGATGTTGTGATACTCACATGCTAGTCTGCTTTTACCATCAGAACTGACATCTACAGGTGTCTCTGCTACAGTCCTGTACTTAGGTTTTGTATTTTTCCTAATATTTCATTTGATTAGCTACCCTTGGCTAATTACAGATGTTCACAGGGTATCTCAGGAGTGCAAGGAGAACTACTTCATTCATTAGCTCTACTTTCCTTTCACACTTTCCCAGCTGATAAACAGCTGGTTTTGAAACCACAAGAGAGTACAAATGCATAGAACTGAGTTGCAGGAGGGGACACAGTAATTTAAACCATCACACGTAATACAGACCATCTTGTGTCAACCAGTTACCTCTGTAGTTAAGCCAATTACTTGTGTTGAACAAAGGCATAGCTTGTGGTTGACTAAAATATGTACATGGGACCTGATTTACAGACATAAGGCCATGGCCCTATCATCTCGCCAGAGATCAGTTCCAGGCATTAATCACACTCACTACTGAATACTTGGGCCTTATTCCTCATTTAAATGACTCTGGATCAGTTGGCAGCTTTTGAGCCACTGCTGCTTGAGTAAGAAACCCATTGGCAGACAGGATTTTTNGTTTGACCCTATTACTTACTAGATGGTTAAAGCACACAGAGAAACAGCAAACAAAAATCCAAAATCAATTAATCCAAAGCAAAATAAACCCAAAGCTATCTACGTGGAGGCTGAGGGAGGGGTGGAGGTGGTGAGAAAAGGATAGGGAAGGGTAAGGATTAAAAGGAATACAGAAGACCCTCCTGTCCCCGCACTAAACTGAGCCCAGACTTGACCAACAGGTAACACCTAAAGGCCCAAGAGCACTTAATCTTAAGAGCACTTAACCCTAACATCACTTAACCTTGACAGCACTTAGCACTTAACAGCACTTAACAGCACTTAATCAATAACTTAAATAATTTGACAAAGGATTAATATAAAATTTACCATACAACAGTAGCTTACTTACAGGCCTCACTTACTTACAAGTGAGTGAAGTACTTAAGAATCTAGGAAAGCAACATTCCTAGTGCATTTGCTACAGCGTATTCACACTCGAATGCACACAGACAAAAGAGGCCGTACAAGGCATACCTGTGAAAAATTCCCCTTGAATCCAGTGAAGTACTCATGTTTGCCTTTGTATCTTCTCAACAGGTGAAGGGTTGAGCCTTAAGGTGTGGGGATATCAGGCATGTGGCCCAGCTGTCCTCCACGTTTTGCAAACTTGAGGTTTAGCAAACTTGAGAGTTCGCTGGCTCTTAGAGGCTCCACTCAGAGGGATTTTGCTGATTGCAGCTGCTGCCACCCAGGAGAGCTTGAAGGGTCTCACTTTGGACCAAAGTGTATAGGGTTGCAAGACAGTTCGCTTTAGTCATGGTAATTTTCCATCCTGGCTGCAATTCGGGTCAGCAACAATAATGAAAATATTATTCCCCTTGGGTTTTTATTCAAGCAAGAAAAATAAATTTCCAATGCTGTTTGTTAAAAAAGCAGGACCTCATTAGACAGTACTAGTTTCTGGGAGGAGACACTGTTTCTGACAAGCTCAAGAGGAGCTGAGCCCATATGCTGCTCATCAAGGTCAAGGCCTAAGGAATATTTCTCAGATCATAGTGAGACTGTGGCGGGGAAAGTGGGATGCATCACCACATTCTGATGCATTTGCTTCAGACTTGCCTCTTAAAAATCTTCTTGCAATTACTGTATTTTTGGAAATTCTCTTTACAAGCTCAGTTCAGGTACTTGCTCATGGAGGAAGCAGTCCCTCCCAATCATTCCAGTGGTAGAGTCATATTCATCTTCATTTCATTATGTCAGCTATCAAGAAATAACAAACTAATTTTTCCCTCTGCGAGGAAAAGCTGAATATTGCTTTAAGGTTTTCAGCTAGCATTTTCAAATAGGATGTTGTGATACTCACATGCTAGTCTGCTTTTACCATCAGAACTGACATCTACAGGTGTCTCTGCTACAGTCCTGTACTTAGGTTTTGTATTTTTCCTAATATTTCATTTGATTAGCTACCCTTGGCTAATTACAGATGTTCACAGGGTATCTCAGGAGTGCAAGGAGAACTACTTCATTCATTAGCTCTACTTTCCTTTCACACTTTCCCAGCTGATAAACAGCTGGTTTTGAAACCACAAGAGAGTACAAATGCATAGAACTGAGTTGCAGGAGGGGACACAGTAATTTAAACCATCACACGTAATACAGACCATCTTGTGTCAACCAGTTACCTCTGTAGTTAAGCCAATTACTTGTGTTGAACAAAGGCATAGCTTGTGGTTGACTAAAATATGTACATGGGACCTGATTTACAGACATAAGGCCATGGCCCTATCATCTCGCCAGAGATCAGTTCCAGGCATTAATCACACTCACTACTGAATACTTGGGCCTTATTCCTCATTTAAATGACTCTGGATCAGTTGGCAGCTTTTGAGCCACTGCTGCTTGAGTAAGAAACCCATTGGCAGACAGGATTTTTTAAATCCAAAGGTGTTTCTTTGCTACCATCCAGTCACTTCTCAGTCATTTATTTGACAAATTCAACACAAACAACATCTTAAATATTGGAGTGAAATGCATTTTCTCAAGTATAAGAAATCAGGTGTGGAGCTCTTTTTCTTATACTTTTTTTCAGTTTTTAAGGTTGGTTTTTGCCCTTGAGAACACAAATTCCCACAGGCCATTCTGGCATCATCATGAGCAACACCACATACCACAGCGAAATAATTTTACTTTTCCTGCTGGCTCAGTTCTTTTATACATCCAAAAATTACTACTTTAATACCTCTTGCTACAGTAATGTCAAGGATATGCATGTTTAGTGAATTTCACAGTTACCTCTTTCCATGAGTACTTCATTTTGTATTGACTGAAGTGTCAAGAGAGCTTTGAAGACCTGTGATGCTAAAAATATATGAAGCATGAGTTGAGCCTCAAGTACCTGTAAGTTTTTCAAAAAATGCTGCATCAACCAGTTAAAATAAAACTAAAAAAGGAAAAGCTGAAGGCACAGATTGAGAAATCCAAATAAACTGAAATTAGTAAATAAGTTTAAAATAAGTTAAATTTCTCTACTGAAATCCTCCCATTTAGCGTTGGCCCGTTTCTGTTGCAAACTAGCAGACACGGTAGCAGTGCAGCTGAAAGACTTTTTCAGAGACAAAATATACGAGTTCTGGTGTGTAATTTAGCAAAAATCCACAAGAGGGGGGTACCAGCCACAAGCAAAGCCTGCTCTAGTAATGGGATCTGCCTGGGTAGGTCTGCAGAGGGTTTTGCAGTGAGGTTTCAACTTTACACGGCATGGTACTTACTTACGGCTTCTGGGAACCCTTTGGAGATGGACACCCAGGCCCAGAGCAGTTTTTACTTAGACAGCCTGACCTTGGTTGTTTTTAGGGTTCTAAAGTAACTGAAATAGATTCTACATAAAATAGTTGATAATAACATGTATTGGAGTAAATAATTGAAAATATCCTATCAGTCACTTCAGCTTTTGAGATAATAGGAAACAAAGTCTGGTTCTAGAAAGAAATACAGCAGCACCTAACAACAGAATTTGTTCCCATGCCTTTATAGGAAGGGTAAAAACCCAAAATATCCCTTTTTTACAGGGGAGGTTACTGAGTCAAAACTGCAGATCTTACTTAAGCCAGCACTGTTCATCTATGACTGTACCATACAGAGCAGTACTTAAATCCACATTTAACCCTTTTTCTTACATTTTGGCCGTAGATACTTTGTGTGGGTTTTCTTCCAAACTGGAGAGCTTGAAACAAGAAAGTATAAAGCTCAAGTCTTATAAAATTTGTTTTAGATGTTTATTTTCAATGCAGCTACATTCTCTTTTTCTCAGTGCTGAATTCTATGGAGAGAAGTACTTCTGTAATAAGGACACTGTGATAGCTGTTTGTCTGAAGAATCAGAAGGTCAACCCCAGGATCCTGACATTTCTGAACAATACAGCACAGACTTCTCCAGTCTTGATGAAAGCTGAAAGCAACCAGTGTTCTTGAAAATCATTCCAGTTTTAGCTAAGAAAAACAAACTTGAGTTTGTTACTTTAGGTAAATGTGTGTAATTTCAGTTAAATCCAATGTTTATGTTTCTTAATGTTTACATTTCCCCAGAAATGCCTTTGCACTCATTATGCACTCCTTTCTCCTTTTGAAAGGGAGATGATTGCTGACTACTTCTGCCGTCATCCTGGAGATTCGGGCTCCTGGCACCTGTTGTAACTTAGATCTATTACAAGAGGGTGCAATGGAAATGCAGTAATTGTAGCTGAAACTTCTGGTCTGGAGGAAAGGGACATGGGCTCTTCTGCCTCTAGAGGTGACTATTTGTAGTAACGTTCTTGTCTTTCCCGGAGAGGAGGAGAGGAAAAAGCAGGCAGCAGGCTTGGATTCTTGCAGCAGAGAGAGTTATTTTATTAATTACAGCTCCTTTTATAGCTTATTACTTCATGGTCTAATTGGATAAATACTTAGTCACTCCTTTAGGGTGATTCGCTGAAATCTTATAACATTCATTCTTAAAAATATTTCTTTACTTGTATAATAAACAGACTGTAGCAAGGTTACGGGTGTTCTTAATTTATAAAATATTACTGATAGTTTTTATGAGAAAGAAAATTCTCTCACGAGACAGAAAAAGCTGCTTTCTAGCAGCATTTTGCATCTACAATTATTGGCTCATTAGACATAAATACGGAGTACTGTAGGAGGCCATAAATACTGTTAAAGCACTTCCTACAAGGGTTTTGTGTAGGAATATTCATCTACATTTTGACAGCAGGGCTCTGGAGCATCTAGAGAGTGATCACGCTCTACCATGGGTAGAGCACTCTTGGAGACCATGCTCATCCCACTAGTCCTTGCTGTGTACCTGCCAACCTCTATGTTTTTCCCTCACTCTTAATGACTAAGTCAGAGAAGGGAGATTATCCAACTCGAGTGTGAGTCCTCTCGGCCTTCCACCAGGATGAGTGCTTGTGGCTGGTTGTAGTAGGCAGCAGCTCTACAAAGCCCAATTTCTTCAATGGCTGTACAGAGGATGCCCATCGCCTGTCCTGGACATCACTTGAGAGGCATCCAGTTGCTCCCTAGAGGAAGAAAGAAAGCCCGGAAGGACCATCAGCAAGCCTGATTCTGCTCATCAGCATTTTTTAAAACCAGCCCAGTCTTATATGCAGAAGGACAAAACTGGGAGCCAGGGACCTGCCCTAAGCTAGGGATGATGCCTGTGATGGCCACCTAAAAAAAAAGAGACCAGATAGGAATAAGGGAATAGAGGTAGGTATTTATTTGAAGGGCCTTCAAAGATACACCCTGGGCAGGCCAAAAGCGACACCCAAGATGGACCCTGAGTCACGAGCTCTTCACACTTTTATAGGTTTGGTTCATTTGCATATCATAGTTAATTCTCCAATTAAAGCTTCAGTTAATGATGTAATTTCCCCAAGCTCAGCCCCCTTCTAAAGATGTTAGTTTACACATTTTGGGCCTAGGACAGTCTGGGTGTCCTTGGAGAGCAGGCTTGAGAAGCTTTGTTATGTCTATCTGGCATAAGAGAACAGCTAACAGGCTACAAGAAACTTCAGAGTTACACACTAAGCAGTACAGGATTTGAAAAAAATATAAAAGTTAAAACCTAAAGCATCAGGGAAAGCAGAATGCGTAGGACACGGACTTGGCATTGACAAAAACATGTGGAAGTGTTGCAGTGTGTTCTCTGCAAGGTTCCCAGAGACAGTTTTGCCAGCAGGAAAGAATAGGGAATGATCCCAGCATAGATGTTTCAGAGATGTTTGTTTCCAGACCGCATGGCTGTGAGTCTGGCCAAAGACTCAGAACCATGGGAAGACCCCCGTCTGAAGTCGGAATCACGGGGGTGGGGGAAACATTTGGGAGCAAGAGGGACACAGAACTTGGGTACATTAGCATAACAAGGACTCCTGCGAGAGAAACCTGGGTGCCCAAGGCATGCCCTGCCCCGCAGGGGGAGAGGGGCCGCCCCACAGCCGGGGGCGGGAACCCCAACATGGAAGATGCTTGAGCAGAGGCAGAACTAGAGAAGGACATTGAGCAATCACCATCCTGAGATGAAGGGTGGAGACAGGCAGCAGTTTGGGCAGCTGCCTACAATTGTAGCAGTGAAGTGGGCTTGAGCCGTGGTTCTGGCAAGCTGAGTAGTCATCACAGAGGGACTAAGTGAGCTTCATCTGAGGTACAGGTTACATTCCTCTGGTGAAGGAACAGCACGTGAAAAGGCAGTGCAGCCTTTCATCCAGGGGTTCCACCGTCTCTCATTCAAAGCCAAGTTTGATATAGCACAGGTGAGTGAATTTTAGTCACTTTTATTGAGAAAATTATTAAGGTGTGAAAAAATACATGAAAGCCTCACCAGGTAAGACAAACAAGTAGCATAAATGAAGCAGTTGAAATTCTAACACTTAGGAGCATAAAGGTTAGAGGAAAATTCTGAGATGAAAGACAAAAAGCAAATCAGGAGATCAGAAGACAGCAACTCAGTAATACTGAGGATGTCTTTGCTCCGCAGGGCAATGGAAGTCAGCCCCTCCCCATCTGACTGATGTTCTCTTCTGATAAGTAAAGAGCCTTAGGGCATCTTACCAAGGCCAGTGTGCCCAGTAACTTATTAGTTCTAGCTCTGTATTTGTTATATATTATCATAAAAAAACATTTGGGTTTGGTGATTGGCTCTTCAATAGTGTTTATCCTGCCTGAAGAGTTTTTGCTTAGAAAATAGGTTACCTGAGCAAAGTGGCTTCTTTGTTTCACCACCTCATCTGGTCAGGGTGAATCACTGTAGAGATCAGTATCTTCAAGGAGATGAAAGAATGGATGTTAAGTTTCATTAAATTAGGCTTGGACTTTAGAGGTAAATCAAAAAGCGTATTTTGTTTAGGAGTAATTCTTCCAGTTTTTGAAAATTAAGAAGCAATTGCACCCCCTAATGAAAGATTAGAGTAGATGCAGAAGAGACTGAAAAGAAACAAGGAAGATGGATGACAGAGAAAATATACATAACTGAGTGGAAGAACTTATCTGCACCTCAAAATGTTATATTTTCAGAAGGCTTTATCACATGCTCCCACAGTCTAAAGAGACAATCTTTAGTTTACAAAGCAACCAATGAAACAACCAAAACCCCTGCTAAACAGAATTTGCTAGCTGTGTGGATTCTTTCCTTGTTTAGTAGGTCAGACATCTTGCTGGAATGTGCCCCTCTAGAGTCTATACTTACAGGCTGTCCTCATTCTTACTGACATTTCCAACCCGTAATATTCAGTCATAAGCTTCACCTTTCTTACATGCCAAATGATTTACTTTTTATTGGCAAGCAGTATTATTTGTTATGAAGTCATGTGGAATTTAGTATGTGGCAATTAACCCTCTTGGGATTCATAGAATGGAATCATTGAGATTGGAAAATACCTTTAATTTCATCAAGTCCAACCATTAACACAGCACTCCCAAGTCCACCACTAAGCCATGTCTCTAAGCACCACATCTACTCTTCTTTTAAATACTTCCATGTTTGGCGACTCCACCTCTTCCCTGGGCAGCCTGTTCCAGCCTGACAACCCTTTCTGTGAAGAAATTTTTTCCTAATAATCAGTCCAAACCTCCCCTAGTACAACTTGAAACCATTTCCTCTCATCCTGCCACTTGTTACTTGGGAGAAGAGACTGACCCCCATCTAGTTAAAGCCTCCTTTCAGGGAGTTGCAGAGAGGGATAAGGTCTCCCCTGGGCCTCCTTTTTTTTCAGGCTAAACACCTCCAGCTCCCTCACAAGACTTGTGCTCTAGTAAGTTTGCTCAGCAGCAGGATAAAGTCACTCAAAGCAGAGTCAATATGGATTCATTCCTGTAAGATTTTTCTTTTTGTAGTATTTTCTAAGCTCTTTCTGCTGTTCCCTTCTAGCTGTCTGGCTTGTCCTTCCTATCTGCCCTCCAGAGCTCACCTGTTCTGAATTTATAGAGCATGGATGGATTACTGTCGATGTGTAATTTGCAATTCCACCTCACAGGAATTCACAAATATGCCCAGCTCTTCTGTTCATAAAGCTAGTGCACCTCTTGCTTCAGCATTGCTGCATATTGAACCTAAATATGTAATTGTCTTCTGGGTGAACCTGAGCTCCAGCTATGTAGAAACAACTATTTACCAAACAAACAGTGGAGAGAAGCAGCCTCTGGCGTCCATAAAGAGAATGCATTTGGATTGCATGTGGAGATAAAACAGTACAGAGGCTGCATTTCTGTTCAGTGCTGTGTAACGGCTCAAGAGGAAAACATGCTTTAAAAGTTACGCTGCAGTGCTGATATGTTTTTCCACCCTACCTCTGTCTTCTGGTTCTTCAACCTCTTTTTTCCTTTCTCATGATCTGTAGCCTGTTTGCCATCTATTAGCCCTACTTCTACATTACCATCTTCTCACCACAAGCCTGAACATTGCAGTGCCTTGTGAAAACATTTTGCTGTCTTCAGCAAGGAACAACTAGGAAATGTCTGTGAAATCTATCATCAAAATGAGAGAAAACCACAAAATACTGTCACAACTGGTGTGAGGACTGTAATTTTTTAAAATAATGACTTAGCCTCTCCCTTTCCATCCTTCCATCCCAGTCATCTGACTTGCGATTATGGATATCACTGACTGAACACCCCCTGACTCAACAGAGTAAGAAAAAGAGGTAAATATGTTGATGGTATATTAAAAAATCACCATGTTAAATCTGAGATAAAATGATAGAAAAATGGACAGCGTAATCCCAGCCTTACACAAAAACAGAATCAGTAAGGGGACAAATGCTTATAGGTGTAGCTGTTGGGGCTGCCTCAGGATGGCTACACCACAGCCTGCATGTTGCCTGTGTCCCTCAAACACAAATAACTTTAAATTACTGCCTGGATTCCCCAGGAATTACAGCTTCTCCCCCAGAGAGGTACACTTTTAAATATTCTGTATTATCTAACTGCAAAGAACATAAAAGCTAGTGGCTTTAATTCCTTAATTATGCATTAATAAGAGACAAATTATTTCACAATGTTCCTGCTGGGATAAAAAGAAAATATTGCTAAACATCCCTTGGCACATTTTAAAAATACAGTATGTCAGCAGGATGAACTTTCTTGATGTCCTGCATAATATTTTAAACTTCTTAGTATAATTCCAGTTCATGCGTTACATATATATTTGATAATGTTTTTGCTGTTGTTCAGACACTAAGCTGTTTTTTTGACAATCATTAAAATCTTTCTGAAAATGCTTTTGGAGTTCATTGTGATCAGTCTTGAAAACATCCAGCTGCACTGCACTACTTTGTTAAAAAAATTAATTTAACCACCCAGTCAATAAAACGCCCACATAAAGGACAGCAGTTTTTTCTTCCTTCACACACCCACTGATATAAACACAGTGATTACAGCTTTTTACGCAAGTGGCTTCTTGCTTCAGAGCTTGGAGCATCTCTGATTCTGAGTAACTGCAGTTACATATAATCATCCTTCTCATTCTTTGGGACCCCTACCACCTCCTGTCCAAATATTTACCAGGCTCTGCTGCTTCTCATGATGATGAGTAAAACACAAAACCAGATATTTTTCTTTTGTCTTTCAGTCTGCACACCAGACTTGCTCCATGTATCTACCAGTGCAGGTAGAAGACCTTTACTATTTAATTTATGACAAGGAGACCAGGCTCTTTGTCACGTGTAGCCTGTCCATGGACAGCAAGTGTCAGTCTCATGCTGCACACGCTGTCACTGCCACTGCAGACATTGGTCCTGATGCCTGTGCTCCTGGGGTAGTTGTGACCATGAACAAGGAACATGACTTGTGTTTTATGGCTCTGCAGCTTAAGATGGCACAGAATGATGGCTGCTTCTGCACCAGAGGTAGGCTTCATCAAGTAATTTATTTTTTATACCCTGGAGTTCAGCCAACCATTTCTGGTTATTCCAGCATCACACCACTGCCCTGCCAATTGCTGATTGTCCAAGTCTGAAAACAGCATTCTGCTGAGTGAAGCTGCATCTGGAGAAGGGTTAAAAGAAAAGTCTGTTCAACTCCAACCTCTTCTCAGGATTCTTTATTTCCTGGTTGTGAAGTTGTTATAAAATTTTAGAAATTCCTGCTTTAGCCTTTTCATATTTGCCTCTGTGAGATTTAAAACATTAAAAGATGTTTCATGTCATTTTGACAGGACAACGCAAATGAAACCAGAAGTTTCTCATTTCAGAAACAAAATTTAAAATGTTCAAGAATGCACGTGAATTGTAAAGTTGGAAAATAAGGTCATGGCATTTAAAGGCAATAAAATCAGTAACTATCTAGCTATCCACCTTATTTACAATAACGTAAGCAAAAAAAGGTAGCTCTTACTGTGAACTTACATTTGAAGAAATGTAAATATGCCAAGCTCTTCACCACGGCCGGGAGAGTGAGAGTAAATGAGAACATAGCAGGGAGCCACCCACTTTCAATGTCTTGGCTGGAAATACAGAAATGTTCTGATAGCATCCGAGCCTCAAACAGATGCATCTGTCAGAATTCTGTAATTGCTTCAATTCCCATTACTAACCACTCCAAACAGAAGAATTAAGAAAAATGACTCACAAATTACATAATCTTTAAAGAAATTTTGCATGAGTCTTTCATAAAGAGAAGGCAATTTCTTGGGGTGGAAGGAGAACAAGCATGCAGTTTTGTTGATCACCTAATAAGATCTAATTATAGCCTGCAGCTGGAGAGACACCCACACTTACTCTTTTCCGCATCTTCCATGAATTGCTGCCCTCTGCTCAGGCTCAGGCACAGTGGCTACAGTGACTTGGACAAGGCAGAAAGTTCATGTTCTGCAGTGGATTACACATACCTGTTGTGACCAAAATAATCTTACAGCTTCGTCAAGCAGGATCCTCAAGGAGTGAAGGGTTTCTGATAGTTGGCACTAAAGGGGAAGAAGGAATTTTACTCTAGTCTTAAAATTGTCATACCAGTATCTTCATTCACCGAATTCTGCTTGGGTCTGTTTCTTTAACTACCATCCTTCTTTCTGTTAGCCACTTCAGCTTGTTCTGCTCCTAGGTACAACTCTGATTATGCACTTGCATAAGTCTGGTATTAATTTTCAGCAATTGTTGATTCATGTATACCAATTTAAATTTCTCAGTGTTTAGAAGGTTTGTGTTGATTCCAGTAACTTGAAGGCTATGGCTCTTCTTGTGTTTGGTCTCTAGCGTGAAATGCCCAGAAGGGTTACACAGTTTAATTGGATCTGTGGAGACTGGACCATAAGAAAAAGGTATTTTTAGCAGGCACAAGGAATATTTATAAACTGAACAAAGGAAATCAAGTGCAGACATATTTAAGAAATTCAGTCTCCAGTGGTTTAAATATAAAACTTGTTGACAGCTGTAATAAGCCTTGCTCAAACTGGGGAAAAGCAGCCCTTGCTGTGAACATGCTTTTACAGATCGATGTCTATGATTTTGGATGCTACTGCTGCACCAAAATTCATTTCGTTGTTGAGGGAATAACCATCATTGTTGGATGAGACCCGTGTCATTATCAAGCAGAAAAACCTGTGTTTGATCTCTTTAGCTCACAGGATCTTTACTTTTAGCCTGAACTGACTGATCGATGAATGAACGACAGCCCCATCTCTTAATGGCTTCCAATTTCACCTGTATTTATTCAAAAGTGTCAGACTGGTTTCATCTCATTTTACTGAGAAGCTACCAGATGCTTCTCCCCTCTTCAAAATCTATTCCATTTTACCACTGCAAAAATCTCATCTCCTCTAGCTCCATGTGCACGTGATTAGTTTTGATTATTCTTTCACCAGTTCTTCCTGGAGTGGAGTCCTGTCGTGTTTCACAGCTTCCTCACTTTGAAGTATTATTATACTGTTGCATTGCAACAAGTATGCAGCCCAAGAAAAGTCTCTCTTGGAGAAATGGGAGGACCACGGGTTAATGCACTTGAGGAGTTCAGTGCTAAAAAAGGAAGCTCACTGCATCCTGGGCTGCATCAAAAGCAGTGTGGCCAGCAGGTTGAGGGAAGTGATTCTGTTCCTCTGCTCTGCTCTGGTGAGACCTCACTTGGAGTACTATGGGGAGCCCAACAGAAGACAGACATAGATCCATTGGAATGAGTCCAGATGAGGGCCAGGTTTATCTGAGGAGGTGCAGCACCTCTCTTATGAAGACAGGCTAAGAGTGATGAGGTTGTTCAGCCTGGAGAAGAGAAGACTCTGTGGAGACCTTAGAGCACCTCCCAGGGTGTAAAGGGGCTACAACAGAGCCAGAGAGTGACTTTTCACAGGGGCAGGGAGTGACAGGACGAGGGGGAATGGCTTCAAACTGAAGGAGAGTAGATTTAGATTAGATATTAGGAATAAACTCTTTACTCTGAGGGTGGTGAGGCACTGGAACAGGCTGCTCGGAGAAGCTGTGGATGCCCAGTTCTTCACAGTGCTCAAGGCTGGGCTGGATGGGGCTTTTAGCAACCCGGTCTAATGGACGGTGACCCTGCCCACGGCGGGGAGTTGGAACTAGATGACCTTTAATATCCCTTCCAACCCAACCCCCTCCATGATTCTATGATATCTCCGATGGGTGTTGCTTTCCGGACCCAACCAAGCAGGGGACACCGCCCAGGGCGCTCGGCCCCCCACCGCCCCTCAGCGGCCCCGCCCCTCACCCGTCACCACGGCAACCCCGCCCCGCCTTTCGCGTCACAT
>WEIT01016914.1:269723-325050 GCA_013389985.1 Dryoscopus gambensis
TCACCCTTTGGGACAACATAATCTTTAAACTATGGGAGTGTGGGCTTTAAATATTAGGCAAGGTATTTTCCCATCTGTGTGAGAGAACAGTTCACAGGTGAAGGTTGATTCTCTTCTGCTGATTCTTGGGTTTGGCATTTTACCAGAAGTAGTGACTTCTTCTTCTTGGTGAGCAGCGCACAGAACTTTGGACAAGACATGAGTGGCAAATCTGGCACAATTTCTTAGNTACAGAATGGTTTGGGTTAGAAGGGATGACCTTTAAATGTCATGTAGTCCAACCCTCCCGCACCCAGCAGTAGAATGTAGCTTTTCCACTGATGTTATCAGTGATGGTAGAAATCAAGTGTTTACGTTTGCATGTTGTGTTGCTTTTTTTTTTTTTTACAATAAGAAGTGAGACAAAATAACTAAAAAGGAGCACCAAATGGAAGTCGCCCTTTCCACTTACTAACTTGTATGTTTCAGAATCTTGAAGACAGCTTCTTTTCATTATGAAAAGAAAAATTAGTATTTGGTATTTCCTCTTAGCTGTTTTCTTTCTTTTAAACAAGAGATGAGAAGTAAACTTTTATTGAAACAGAATAGATTCTAGGTGCTGTTTTCTATGTGGTATTTTCTTTGTGTTGTCTTTTCTTCCCCCCTAAATAAATTTCTCCCCTAAGAATATCATTACGCCATATGTCCCCTTACAAAGGAAATATGGCATTATCATATTTTTACCGAACATCTTTATTCTGAGCTGGAAAATTGCTTTCTTCTTTCATATTTGTTATATCATATGAATTACTAAAAGTGGCACTAAAGATAGCAAGTCTGTAGTACAGTTAAAATTAATGGCAACTATGTTCACTAGCTCTGAAAGCTAAAGCCTTGTTGAGGCTCTAAGTTCAATGAAATTTGGGCATCTGATTGCTCAGTTTGTGGGGAAAACTCCCAAGTAGCTGTACACAGTCTTTGAAGCAAAAACTTGCAAAAATAATATTTGTGACTTAGAATTAAATTTTTTCCCATTTTCCACACACTCTTTAGTGTTTGTTTTGTGTATGGTTATGCTTGCTTGACATGTAGTTTGTGGCATAGAAAACTGCATGTTTATGTGCAGTAAAAGATCAAGAACTCTTAATAATGCCAGGAGATTTTGGTTTTTATTACCAAGCTTTTGAAGAGGATAATTATTACTGATTAGTATATCCTCTTTATAAGTACTAGGCAATATGAATGTATTTCAGATTAATAAAGTTATTTCTGCAGCAGAAAGAGGTAGGACATCATTGGTTTATAATAATAAACCAATATATATAATTATAAACTGATTTATAGTGCGTGAGAACCAGGAGATGAAGTAAGCACTTACATAGGTAACTGAACTGACAACTATAAAAGAAACTTAAAGCCAATAGCAACTGCAGGACTCTGATTCCCTGGCATGCTGCTGCACTCCCTTGCTGCTGAGGTTTCTGTTGTGTGCTCATTTGTAGCCATTCATACTTTGATACAGCCAACGTGCCTGTTGCCTGACAAATTACGCTAGTCACGATCTGCTCTGAAATGTCTGTGCTGGATGACACGTAAAGAAACACTAATTGAACTGCTCATATTCCTTCTAAGAGCCTAAAATAGCAAGCTGTTGTATTCTCACATGCACCTTTAGCTCAGTTCTTCAGGTTCTGGAATTCCAGCTGGATGTGGAATATTTGCAAGCAAGAGAGAGTGTCTCATTTCGAGCTGCTAAGTCTGAGGGGCTGTGATCAGGTCTAACAGCTCAGACCCAACGAGGGGTATAAGCTTACACAGATTTAATTTCTGAGCCCAGAGTAGCTCTGGTTGGGAGACAGAAGCAAGGGATGCTCCATTCGAACATAAGCATTACCAGAACTTCAAAAGAATAAATAGAAAAAAAAGCCAAAACAAAACCCTATCCTGAATTCCTGAGGTGATAAGCTAGATATCTCTGTCCTAAACAGGTTAGGTTAGTTTGGACTGCTCTGTGAATTAGACTTCTGTCTAATGTATATGTTAAGGGTTTAAGTGCTGCTGATCCTGCTCTTTAGCTCTCCTCTGAGTTAGGTCTTCCCTGCACTGTCAGCCATTCCCAGTGTTTAGCAGGGATGACTCAGTCAGCTGCCTGGTTTCTGACCATTATTAGGTGTGAAGCTCCTCTCAGCATCTCTCACCTGGCCATGGGGCACAGCCGGGGACTCCACTAAGTGGCAGGGTGTTTATGATAAACAGTGTGGTTTTTAGAATATTCAGGTACCAAACCAAAGGTAATGTCAAAGTGAAATTTATGACCAACACTTTTTGGCATTTAATGTGGCTTCAGAAAGTGTTCAAGAATACTTTTTTTTGCAAAATTGAAACCATATTGGCAGAGACAAGATTGTTGAAAGTTTGGTTTTCTTTCTGTGTCTAGTGCTTTGACATGTTGGCATCATTAATCCTCTTCTGTTTTAACCCCTCCATTTCATTTCAGTGCAAAATTCATTGAAGGNAGACACTAAGGTAGAGTTTTCTCTTATAATCTTTGTTAAACTATTTACAAAATTGAGTGTTGCTTTATATATATATATAACTTTAAAAAAACTTGTATTTCAAAGCATTGGTTCAGAAATAATGCTGTTATTAAGGAAGCGAACTATTTAATAAAGGGAGATTATGTTCTAGTGCATACTGGAATATGGGAGTTCTTGTTATAACTTCTTACNNNATCTTTTGAGAGTTCCTGGTGAAAAAACCAATATATTAAGATTTGTGCTTTGCCTGTGTATAGTGATCTGCATTTCCACATATACTTCCACCATCTGGTGAGGGACTGAAAATGAGAAAGTTACCTATTCATGGAGAGAACTCTGTCTGGTCATTCCTTGGATGACAGAACGAGAATTCTGGCATATTTTAAGGCTAAACTGCTGGCAAAATGCTATGAAACTGTGAACTTAAAAAGTTTAGAAAAGACCAGTTTGGGTAGAACTGCTGTGCTGAAGTTCTAGATATGCTGCCTATTCTCCAGGAAAACCAAATCTGTAATGTTCTTTGTGGCCTCTGAAGTTCCTTTGCTGCCTAAACTTATGTAGATGTTCTCTGGTAGGGAAGATGGGAATCTCCTGCCTGTGCCCTGCTGCCTTCCATACTAGATGGAGAAAGTTCCTGAGTAGCTGGAAGATCCTGCTCTGAGGATTATTAACAACATCTTTCATCTCTAAGTCATTTAAAAAAGGGACTAGTGGCATAGAACCATATGGGAGAGAGTCTTTTAAAAGTACTTGCCAAAGCTGTAGGGGAGTGAGCTGGTTTTAGACTGTCCTCAGGCAAGTGCCACTTCAGCCCACTTGATGGCTAAGTGCTGTAGGAGTGCAGAGAGGTGACAACATCCTTGACCCCTCTTGAGGTAGCTGGAGGAGGAGTGAGTTCCACATCCTGTTTCTTGGTCTGTCTTACATGGTAGGTAATATGAATGAAACCATATTAGGAAATCCACTCTAGGAGAATAAGCCACTGAATCACGGGTATGGGAAAGACAGAAGTTTGGAAAGGAGGAGGGTTTTTTGCAGGGGACGGGTGTTTGCTGGGGTTTATTTCCCAAATTCAATTGGCATTATCATCCAGCATCATAGAAAGGAGTTGTTGTTTTGGTTTTTTTGAGGGGTAGAAGGGGAAGGTGCATATTTTGTTTTGAGTTCTGTTTTTAAGCTTCATACACTTATAGATGTTGTTGTAATTTTAAGTCTGACTTATTTGACCAGCAATAGGGTGACCAGTGTTCTAGCCTGCATCTTTACTGAGAGCATGGAGGTTGTTCCAAAGGCCTTAAGTTTCCTGTCTGTATACTGGGAATAAACAAATTCATGTTTTGCTCTGAATGCTGAAGTTCTGTGGCTGGAAAGAGCTGTTTCATTTGCTGGCTTAGATCTCCTTTGATTTTAGAAATCTAGTACATAAGAAATTTCCATTAAACATTTCTGTTTACTATGCTTCCCCACCTTGTGAGTTTTTACAGCTAAGAAGTTCTTAGTTGAATCAAGCCTGTTTATATTCCTTAGCCTGCTTTTATAAAGAAAGGATCCTGATCTGTGTTGTGTGTCTTTCTGTTCTCTCCATCCTACATTCTCTACCACATTACCTCTGATATTTTTATTCTCTTAAATGAGGTTCAAATTAGCCAGTATGCTAAAGGTCAACTTATAAAATTTTTCAAAACTAGGCAACTGAATAGACTCAATGGTTATTGTGTTGACTGTGGAAAAATTGTAGCATGAATGTTCCACTCATTAGACAGCAGGAAACGGATATGGACAGTGACTTTGGTCTCATTGCAGGAATAATTAGAGCTTGCAATCATCCCAGCTAGGAATCCATAGGAAAGAGGTTTTGTTAACTCTGCTCAGGAGCTCACTCCTAGTAAGCACAGACACCGTAAAACATGTTTTATTTTACTCATATCTGCTCTCATCTGATTTTGTCCAACTTTCCTGCATGCAGCAAAAGATGTTAAGGTTTGTGTGACCGAGTGGAGTCAGACTTGATCCTTGTGAGTCTCCCCCAGCTCAGAATATTCTATGATTCTGTGAATTCACTCCAATATTGGCGGCAACTGCTCATAGAGGAACCCACTCAGGGAGTTACTCACCAGATGCTTCCATACAATAGTAAAAGATTTCCCAGGAGTACTAATGAAACACTGTGTGCTTTTTTTGCGTTATTTACAAAACTGAAAGCTTAAAAGGAGAAATATTTTTTACTGCTTATGCCAAGCATGTGAAATCACTGAAAGCTAAGGACTAATGCTCGTTGTAAATCTATTGTCATTCGAAGTTCAATCACTGAACATATTGACACTGAGAAAGCTGCAGGTAGAAGGAAACACCTACCTTTAAATGCTTCCTCGTATAATAATTTTGTTTTATGACCATAAAAGTAAAAGGCATAAACATACATTTTAGTAATTGCTATAATTTGCTTATGTTCAAGAATAATGTATGTGTTGAACATTAGGAATTTACACAGACCTTCAGGCTGAACCTGATCAATATACTCAGATTTGTCTTTTGTCTGTATATACTATTTGATAAGTTCCTAAGTAGACTAGGAACTGCTCAGAGTTCCCTGCTCGGTCTTTTAAAGAGGAGCCCATATGCTCACTGCTTGTCAGTTTGTTACACTTTGGTTTGGTTTTCTTTAGTTGCTTCTGCATAGTTCTTTAATTTGAAATTCTACTTAGTTTTCTTTTTTCTTCTGAAGAGCATTACAGCCTAAAGGGAGCAAATACTCATTTTTATTGTATTTTTTTAATCCAAGTTTCTACACAGTTCCTATAGCTGTGTTTTCTGAATGCATGTCTAAAAAAGCTGGAGTATATTGTTAGATCAGCTCATGTAGCAAACTGGTAAGTATGAATATGAGGAAGGCAAAACCCACAGTATTTCTTAATACATATGTTGTTAATATGGCCTGTGATCCTCTTAGATGCTTATTGTTTTTTAAAACATCTAATTTACAGTTGCAAAGGAGAGCTTGAGAATTGCTTCTCATTGTTCTGAAGCAAAACTGACCATGTCATACCTTTATTTTTAATTTTTGCTACAGGAACTTCATGCTCCACTTACAGTTGTAGCTGATGGACTTTTCTCCAAGTTCAGGAAAAGCTTGGTATCCAACAAAGTTACTGTTTCGTCCCATTTTGTTGGTTGCATTTTGAAGGTAACTTTTATGTATAATACGATATAAACCACTATGCTGCCACTTCTTAATGTGGGTCTGAATTTCACTGAGTATGTTGTTATTCGTTTCCTTTTCCGACAGAATCAATTAGAGCTGTGCTTTTAGGTATTTATCCAGCTGTTTTGTCAGTTTCTGTGTCCCTTTGAGAAGTGCTTGGAAATTTTGTTCTACGTTTTTAACTCTTGAAGTGTTGATGTATATTCTGTCCCAGCTCTAGGAGATAGTTGAATTTACCGTGTCGGACTTAACATCTTAGGTAGAGCTACAGATCAGATTTTCAACTCTTGAAACACTTTAAGTATCTCTGAGCCTGATTTGGCTTTGGTTTTTGTTTTTCAAAGTGGATATTGTTGTTAAAAGTTAGATTTCTGATTTTTTAAGAATGGAGGATAGGGTTAACCTTAAGCATGTAGTTGAACAAGGGAGTGTTTAAGATAATGGACTGTGATTCAGCATAACTACTTTAAACTGAGCACTGGACTCACTAGACCAGTTCATAGAATTTTTTTTTTTTTTAAGAAAAACGTTTCAGCATCTCAGAGCACACATAGCACTACTTTATATTAGTGCTGTGTCTTATTTAGCACTAAGCTCTGGATCAAAAGTAGGCATCATTGTAAACCTGGAACCCAGCTGTATTGTTTCCTGGACATAGGTGTTTTGATGGGTTTGTGTTAAGATACTGGCACCTAAGATGGTGACGCTCCATTTTTTTTCTTTTCTCCTTACAATAGATATTTATATTTTATAATAGTGTTTGTTCAGGGAGTAAAAATCTTGAGTTTTAAATCATCCTAGCAGCTGTGAGTCAAACCACCTATGTTTTCCAGAAGGGCACCCAGATTGTGCTCCTGTCTGAAGGTTGGGGTACCTTGTAAACAGGTACATATTTGCCTTCAGGACCTGTAAACTTCAAGAGAGAAGGTAGTGTCCTGGTTTTGGACTGGGAATCTAAGTTGGTAGCTGGGTGGTTGGAGAATCCAGGTAGAAATCCTGTCTGGATCTTTGTGTCTGCTGCATTAATTGATGAATTAACAACAAAAATAATTAAGGGAGAATGAACCAAAGCTAACAGAATTTTCACTAGACTGGGAACACTGACTTGTAGGAACTTCAGCACTTTTTGGGTCTCTAACCCAGTTAGTATTGCCCAAGTTTCTCTACTTTTGGAATCTCCTTTAAGACCTCATTAGATAGGGCCCTGTGATTCTTCTTCAGTTGGTGTCTCCAAGTAGTTATATTTACACTGGTGTATTTCTTTCCCTCCCACCACTTTCTTTATGAAAAGAAAACAAAATGATCTTACTGAAAACTACTACATTTATTATGTTACAGGTTTTCAATGGCATATATTAAATATTGATGAGGTATTCAAATGAAATGGATAAGTTAGTGATTCTAGAAAATACTAAAATGTATTGGCAAAAGAATTGTTGCTACACTGAAATTCAGAACTTTCTTCTTGAAAACACTTCTTCATTTAAGACAATAATAACACAAACTTAATATGATACGGGATTTTATTTAAAAGTGTTTTAGAAAATTATTTTATATGTCTGATGTTTAATATCCTTTCATTAATCAATCTTTATTCCCCTGCTTTCTTTTTTAAGGATGCATCACAGTTTAAAGCTAATTATGCTGAACTTGTTTTAGCTAAAACGAGTCCAGTGCTAATCTATAAGATTTCTTCAACTGAAACTCGGGTCCTTGTTGATATTCGAGGGGAAATGCCAAAAAATTTAAAAGAGTACATGATTGAGAACATTTATCCACAACTACCTGGTAAGTCTAGAAGGACTTGTAGAGAATTGTCACGTTTAAATATGTCAAAAAAAGGACACATTTTATTGAATTCATAGAACTGTGTGGCTTTTTGCATGTGTGTGGTCACTGTTTCAGTAACCATTCGCCCTTCTTTGGTTCCACACCACACAACAATACACACAAGCTGGTTCAGCTCACATCTGTGAGATTAGCAATTCAGAAGGTTTTCCCTTCCCAGCACAAGAAGGACATTGACTTGTTGGAATGAGTCCAGAGGAGGCCGCCAAGCTGACCTGAGGGATGGAGCACCCCTCCTATGAGGAGAGGTTGCGAGAGTCGGTTTTGTTCAGTTTGGAAGAGAAGGCTTTGGGGGGACCTAACTTGGGTCTTCCAGTACCTGAAGGGAGTCCACAAGATGGGGCAGGACTATTGACAAGGACATCCAGTGACAGGACAAGGGGAAATTGGTTCAAATGGAAAGAGAGTAGGTTTAGAATAGATACTGGGAACAAATTCTTTACTGTGAGGGTGGTGAGGCACTAAAACAAGTTGCTCAGGGAAGTTGTGGCTGCCCCATCCCTGGAGATGTTCAAGGCCAGGCTGGATGGGGCTCTGAGCAGCCTGGTCTAATGGAAGTGTCTTTGCCCATGGCAGGGGGGTTGGCACTAAATGATCTTCAAGGTCCGATTCCAACGCAGACCATTCTGTGATAACTCTAAAAATCAGAGATTAAAATGGATTGTGTACAAATTATTTGTGACCTTGTCTAACTACTGTAACTAAAATATTTGGTTATTGCAGATCACTTAAAAGAACCATTCTTAATAGCAGTTCAGAATGATCGTTTAAGAACTATGCCAGCCAGCTTCTTGCCTCCTTCAGCTGTAAACAAGAAAGGTGTGTATTGCGAAATAAAAGGAATGAAAAAGACATTATAAACATCTTCTGGGGCATAGGACTTTGTTGTCACAGATGTGTATTTGTTGTTCAATACAACTTTCTCATAAATCTTCTATGAAAAATAATATTTTGAAAATGTGTACCTTGGGCATAATTTAACTGGAATGTTTATATTGACATCAGATGTTAAATCAATGCCTGCTTCATCTGTAAATTTAATTTACTCAGTTGCTCAAGATTATACAAGTGTGGTCTTTTTAAGAAAACATGACTAAAAAAGTAAAGAAATTACCTTAAAAAGCATGTTCTTTGACAGATGCAAATGTATAAGGAAAAAAATAGTTTGACCTTGATCATCTTAAAGCCATTTTAAGCCTTTTAATTTAAAGACATACTTTATGGCTTTTGGTTTTGTCTTTTAATTTCTAGTTGTTTCTCATCTTATTTTCTAGTGGGAATGAATTCTTAGTAAGTTTGATGTTTTTTATAGAGGATTTTAATTTTAAGATTACATAATGGTTGTGCAGTATCCTATTGTTTTTTCTCTTCTACCTAGGTGTTCTCCTTTTAGGAGATGCATATAATATAAGACACCCTCTAACTGGTGGAGGAATGAGTGTTATTTTAAATGATGTTAAAATATGGAGAAGTTTGCTCCAGGATATCCCAGACCTTTATGAAGACTCTGATGTTCTTAAGGTGATTCTTTATTTTGGATTTATTTTAGACAGCTTTTGCTGCAATTTAGTGACACACTTCTAAGTTTTACGTAGTTTTCAAAGCTTTGGCTGGAATAATCAGGCATTTGCCAGGGGAGCTGTGGGCTGTGACTGTGTGGCAAGAGGCAGTTTCAAAACTTTGTACACTGACCTGCTGTGTTTTACTTCGGGAGACCGGTGTGCTGTGTCTAGTCAGGATGCTTTGCTAGGATAACCTGATATTCCCATTTTAATAATGTATTTGTAACCAGATTGATCCTAAACATGGTGGGTTTGGACCATTACACTTGCGTGAGTGGAACTTGGACAATAATGAGCTTGTGTACCCAGTCTTTCAAGAGACATCTCAGTACTCCATTGGCCTCTTGCCTGCTGCATTATTCTGAGTAGTACGTTAGAAAGCATCCTTCTCTCCTAGGATCTGCACCATCAGTGTTCATGCAAGGTTTAATTTTTTCAGTGAGACTTAGCCCCAAAATTTTGATGAATAGATAATAAGATTTCTTATTTATTTATTTATTGTTTTTAATGATGTTAGACATATTGCCTTGGCTAAATTACAGATAGTATAATTGTAGATGACAAGTAGATGATTGAAAAAGTGTATTTGAAAATTGAGAAGCACTTAGAGGAATCCTGAATGTCAGGACAGTTCAGGACCTACCTGACCACATGCAGATACTTCCATCTCAGCTAGTCACCTCAGACTCCCAGTCATTTCCTACTTACTATCATTCAATTAAAGGAACTAGCTGAGTTTTATCCTTTGAGTTTCAGCTGTATCCCAGACACCTACTGTAGGATGAAATGAAACATGCTCTGGAGCTACCTTTTCCCCCTATATTTAATGTAAGAGGAGCCTGGATAACTGGTTCAACAAGTTTCCAGATTTCCTTAATGACCTAGCTTGGCATTGATCTACCATATCACTAAATCCCTTCTACATGGCCTTGAGCATGACTCTTTCCACCTCTTTGGGAATCTTTTGAATGTTCCTTTGTAGTTACTGACAGAAATACTACTTTTTTTTTTCAGGCAAAAAGAACATTTTACTGGTCGAGAAAAAAATCTCATTCTTTTGTAGTGAATGTTCTTGCCCAGGCACTTTATGAACTGTTCGCTGCCACAGATGGTAAATATATCTTAAAGATAACCTCTGACTGATTACAGCTTGGTAAATAAATATGTCTGGGAAGGGGATGTCCATGTCTCTGTGTGTGTGTATGTATATGTATATATGTATAGTTATATATTAAAAATACATTAATCAAGGACTTTTAGTAAGTTTTCTTGTGTTCTCTGCCTAGTTTTTTAGACAGAGTTTTAGCAATGTGAAGGCAAGTCTGGAGTTAGTATTAAATAACAAACCAAAGAAAAACTCCAAAAACAAAGAAAACAATAGTCAGTTAATACAAAATGATGTAGATATTCTGTAAGACTATCCTTTGTATAAATAAAGCTTAAAGTCCAGCTTAATAGAACAGAACAACAGCTACCAAAGTCCTGGATTTAATATCAGTATTATGTATGCAGAAAAATGTTTCAGTATGTGTTATTATATTTGTTTTATTCATTTTAATTCATTTTGTAGATTCCTTGCATCAGCTAAAGAAAGCCTGTTTCCATTACTTCAGACTTGGAGGAGAATGTGTCTCAGGTCCTGTTGGATTGCTCTCAGTGTAAGTTCACTGTGCTGGCAGTGGTTATTGTGAGCCCCTGTGAGATCTGCTTTGCTCCCTATCAGACAGCTCAACACAGCCAGGATGGCCCACATGAGCCTAGAGTAAGATTACACTAAAGGTTGGAGCTTTATTAGGAAATGTCTTTCAGTGCTGAGGTTTTGTTTGTTTTCATTTTTAATTTTTTTTTATTATTTTCTGTGTAAAAAACGCCACTAAAAGCTGGTGGCACCTAGTGTAGGTGCCACAGGAATTTGAATGAGGTAGAAGGGTCCAGACCAGCAGAGCAGCTGATGGAGATGTTTCCTGCTTGACAAGCTGAGAGTAGTGGAGGGTGAGGCCTCCCATAAAAAAGCTGTAAGGAACTGGGAAATCTCTAGCTATGAAGGTGTTTGAATGACCCCTCAGAAACTCGCAAATGCACAGTAAATCCTACTACTCTGAACCTATGAGAATGTGTGTTTTTATATTTCTCTCTCTTTGGAATGAGAGCTAAAACTGAAAAGCCTGTTTAAAATATTCCTCTAGGGGAAGGTAGACAAAGAGCACTAGAAATGAAGAAAAAGCAGCAGTGTATGTTGGCTGTGCTTGTAGAAGGGAATGCAGAGTGTGGAGCAGCCCAAGAAAACCAAGTTTGTATTTTTCAGTTGAGTTGGCAGGACCAGATCTGCCTAAATCAGAAGGAGGTGTGTGATCTTGAGTGGAGATCTGTATTTGTAAAATGGAAATTTGTAAGTCCTTTCCGATTCTGTTTATTTACTAGTTTTATCTGTTTATTTTTAACACAGGTTATCTCCTAAACCAATGGTACTGATTGGCCACTTCTTTGCTGTGGCTTTGTATGCTGTTTATTTTTGCTTTAAGTCAGAGTCCTGGATCACCACGCCTCGAGCAATTTTCAGTAGTGGAGCTATTCTTTACCGGAGCTGCTCTATAATATTTCCACTTATTTACTCTGAAATGAAGTATTTAGTCTATTAAAATCCAGGGGAAAATGACTGGAGGAAGAAAGCATGAAAATCACAATGCCTTCAAAATCTTTGGACATGTACTATTTAATATTGTATTATGTTATCAAAATGCAATTTCCTTGATAAGGTTTTAACTTAATTTTGGTTTTGTGGCTATATACATATATATTATATGTAAATATTCTTTTCTTTGCAATTTAAGTTCAAAAAGGAGTTAGCTGTTTACAAGGACCATAATTAAGTGTTCACGTGGTAGATAATTTCCAGTTTTGACAGAATTTTTTTCCTTGCTTTATGCATTGCTGAGTGCACCACTAATATTAATAAACTGAGAAGTGAAAACTGTAAACCATATGCTGCTATTATCCTTCATGCTTTTTTCTGTTCAGTAGTTCCATAGACTTCATTACTGTGAAACATTGTAATTCTTGGCTTCGTTATTTCATTAGGATTTGCCTCTGTTCTGTTTCAGTTGCAGCTAAGGTACTGGTCTATTGACACTTCAAAAGACACTGTAAAGGATGTCAGATCTTTAATTTCAGTTTCTGTTTCAAGTGCCATGTTGCTCTTCTGAATTCCTTCTTTACACCAGAATTCATTTTCACAAGTAATAACCAAACCTTTCCTTTGTTTGCTACTGCAGTGCACTCAGGCAGTGAAAGCACATGTTTTTGAAAATTTCTTCCTATCTCACTTCCTTTTAAAACCTTGAAAGTTTGAGATTGTTTTGTTTGGTGTGTGTGCAACTGGAGTTTAACACTGCCATGAACTGAAGCACAGCAACAAACTGTATCCACTGAAACAAATTCAGTCCAGGTTATTTCCAGTAGACAGTAAAGTAATCTTTAATATTACTTCTAAAAATTAATGAAAAGCACCATGAAAGTGTCCTTTTAATACTTGGAGTGTGGTGGGATTATTTTTCCTGTAGGAATTTCTGCATGCTACTAAGGAGTTCATGTCTATTTCCATTGGTCACTATTCCTCTCAATGTTCTTGTTATCAGTGTGACTTCCTTTGCTCTTGTGCATCTGCATTTTCTCTACCTTTCTTATAATTGGGTTGGGTTTTGCTGTATGGCTCTACTCTTTTGGCTTGCCTAAACAATCACGTGTGGGTGCAGCCAACAGTCTGGAGAGCAACAACAGATTTTGTTCTTCTGTACTGGTGAAACTGTGACTCTACCTTGAAAATGACAGATTGCATAAGCTGTGTATAAACATACATTTTATCTTGGACTGTGAAAAAAATCTGTGGAGAGACTTTATTTAGTATTTTATTTGATGGATATTTCAAATGACCTTTTCTTTTCCAGAAGCAAAAGTATATATATTTTTCTAACCATGATCACTTTTGATACCCTCTTGAAATTACACTCATCATGAATATGTCTATGTTGAAACTTTAGGGTAAAGTACTAATGTTTTCAAATATCATTATATATGGTAACTAAATTATGCCCCTTTAAGGGTACACAAAGTTTGCAGAATTTATACAAGTGTTTTCAAAATTTGTGACAATATTGAAAATATTAATTTTACATTTTTTATTTTTTTATATTATTTGCAGTCAGTCTCTTTAAAGTCATGGATAAAAGTCCTGAGCCAAATACACATCCTCAGCTTACGTAAATAAAAAGTTATATCTGTAGATTATTTTTCTTGTGTGTCTCTGGTTTAAGAGTTTTGTTAAATTCTGATTTATCTGCTTAATTTTACATATATATGTAAGGAGTTTTTCTTTTCTTTTCCTGAATTCAGTGCCTGGTTAAGTGTCTTGATGATCAGGGTAGCTAATCACTTACTGGAAACTGCTGGGGGAGAGACAAATCTCGTGTGTGTGTGTGTGTGTGTGTGTGTGTAAGAAGGGTCAACCTGAAAATATGACCATGAAATGGCTACATGCCTTGTCCTCAGGTCAAGAGGAAGGGCTGACTTTCAAGTATCAGAGTGGGATCGTTGGGACCCCGGGCAACACAGGATGTGGGCTTCTGGCTGAGATGACTAAAGACCAACTCATCAGTAGTGTTGGCTGGGTGCCTACTCCCGCTAGTTGGTGGCCCACTAGCACTGCCCTGGGGGGGAGTCGCAGGGCAGAATTTCAAGCTGTGTTCTGTAGTCCCTGACTGCAGTTACTTTCTCAGGGATGCAGAGGGATGTTGGGAGGTGAAGGAGAAGTAATGAAAAAACCAGTTCTTGAGTCAGCTGAGACTAAGAAGAGTAAAGCTGGCAGTGAGTGAGTAATGCCCATAGGAGTTTGGCCAAAAATGGAATCCAACAGCAGCCAGTGCTAAGCTACAGCATGCAGCAACTGGTCTATAAGAATCCTGACTGTCATTTTCTACCTCTATATGCAGCAAGATAAAGCAACATGCCAGGAAGGTTTTGTCACAGGCATGATTCAGAATTGGAGAGGAGCAGAATGCACGCATATTTGATGCAGATTTTGAGTTGTCTGTATACCTTCTAAATCTGAAGAGGTTAATTCAAAGGATTTCTACACTGCAACATTTAATAGCATTAATGGGCCCTTAGATATGTGGTGTGGGCACAAGGAGACGTGTTGTGCATATGTGGTTATCTTGCTGTTTCAGGACTGGTGCAGCTGCTGGAGAGAGTAGAGGGACAAAGAAGCAGCTACATAGTGGTGAGTTTGTAGATGTTCACATGGTGCCGGAGTATGAAAACTTGCTTGTAGTGGAGACAATAGAAGTGAGGAAAGAGTGGAGAGGAAAGAGGAAACAGTATCATGGAATCATGAAAAAGTGGGAAAAGACTGCCAGGATCATCAAGTCTAACCTTTGAACACCACCCTGTCAACTAAACCATAGCACTAAATGCCATGTCCAGTTGTTTCTTGAACACTTCCAGGGTCAGTGAGTCCACACTTGCCTGGGCAGCCCATTCCACTGCTTAACAATCCTTTCAGTGAAGAAACTTCCTGATGTACAACATGAACCTCCCCTGGCACAGCCTGAGGCCATTTCCTCTTGTCCTGTTGGTGATTGCCTGGGAGAGGAAATGGACTCCAACCTGACTACAACCTCCTTTCAGGCAGTTTTAGAGAGTCATAAGGTCCCTCCTGAGCCTCCTGTTCTCCAGGCTAAACAACTCCTGTATCCTCAGCAGCTCCTCACAAGGTTTGTGCTCCAGAGCCTTCCCCAGCTCCATTGCCCTTCTCTGGACTCACTCCAGCACCTCAGTGTCTTTCCTGTGATGAGGGGCCCAGGACTGGACACAAGATTCAGCTGCTGCATGGCAGAAGGATTAGACAGGAAAGGTGTGTGGAGCATGCTTCCTGACCTGGCTTCTCATGCGTAAGCTGCGACCTGCGCTACTTCCAAGGCTGCTCACATCCCCGAAAACCTATGGGTTGGTGTTTGCTGTAATACTGTTGGTGCTCATGGGTTGTTTTGTGTCAGTAGGGCCTTAATTTACTATTGGCTCAGGGTCCTTGTACATACTGCTCTCTGAAACCAGCTTGTGTATTGTGGACAAAAGTGAAATCCGTTCAATCCAGAATAAATATGGGCAGTTGATAAATTATTCATTCTGAAATTCTGGCTTGCTCAGCATGACAGTACTACATGGAAAATAGTGTCAGCAGTTCCTAAATTGTTCCCCGTGAAGCTCCAAAGAGCCACACAAGCTCCTGTGCTGTGCAAAATGAACAAAGGCATGATGGAGTTTGCTGAGGCAAAATTATTCAAGGTACTGACAATAAAAGCTGACAGGGTATTTTAAATGGTAACTGAAACCCACTGTTAATATATGTAAAGTAACATAAATAGGAAAAATAATCCTGATCATAGAATAATTTGTTTTGGAAGGGATGTTTAAATGTCATCTATTCCAACGCCACTGCAATGAGCAAGGACATTTTCAGCTGGATGAAGTTGCCCAGAGCCCTGTCCAGCCTGATCCTGGAAGTTTGCAGGGTTGGGTATCTACCATCTTTCTCCATGGGCAACCTGTTCCAGTGTTTCAACACCCTCATTGTAAAAACAACTTCTTATTCCTAGTATAAATCAACCCTTTTTCAGTTTAAAACCATTGCCCAAAACCCATTGCAACAGGTCCTGCTAAAAGGTTTGTCCCCATCTCTCTTATAGAACCCCTTCAAGTACTGGAAGGCCTCAATAAGGTCTCCCTGGAGTCTTCTCTTTTCCAGGCTGAACAACTTCCTTAGCCTGTTTTCAAAAGAGACGTGCTTCATCCTCTGGTCATCTTCCAGGCCCTCCTCTGGTCCTGCTTTAACAGGTCTGTGTTGTCCTTCCTGGGCAGGGCACCCCAGAGCTGGATGCAGGTCTCCAGGTGGGGTCTCACAAGAGCAGAGCAAAGGGGGACAATCACCTCCTTTGCCCTGCTGGCCCTGCTGCTTTTGATGCAGCCCAGGATACACCTGGCTTTCTGGCTGTGGGTGCACATTGCTGGGTCATGGCCAGACTCCCATCCACCAGCACCTCCATGTCCTTCTTGGCAGGACTGCTCTCGAGCCATTTGTTCCCCAGCCTTTATAAATACTGGGAGTTTCCTCAATAAATATGCAGGACCTTGATTTGGCCTTGTTGAACCTCATGAGGTTTCCATGGCCCCAGTCCTCAGGCCTGTCAAGGTCCCTCTGGATGGCATCCTGTCCCTCAGGCGTGTCAACTGCACCACTCAGCTTGGTCTCATCTGCAAACTTGCTGAGGGTGCACTCGATCCCAGTGTCTGTGTCACTGATAAAGATATTAAACAGTATTGGTACCAATACTGAGAGACACCGCTCATCACTGATCTCCATCTGGACATGGAGACATTGACCACTACCCTCTGGATGTGACCGCTGAACTATTCCTTATTCACAGAACGGTCCACCCACCAAATCCACGTATTTTCAATTTAGAAAGGATGTAGTGGGGTACCTTGTCAAAGGCCTTACAGAAGTCCAGAGAGCTGACATCTGTAGCCCTTCCCTTGTCCACAGATGAACTCACGCCATCACAGAGGGCCACTAGGTTGGTCAGTCAGGACTTGTCCTTGGTGAAGCTATTCTGGCTGTCCTGAATTACCTCCCTGTTCTCCATGTGCACAGCTGCTAGGAGGATCTGCTCCATGATCTTCCCAGGCTAGCAGATTGATAGGTCCCAGGGTCTTCCTTTCTACCCTTTTAAAATGGTACAGTGTTGCCCCTTTTCCAGTCTTAGGAGACTTTACCTGACTGCCATGACTCTTTGGATATCATGGAGAGTAGCTTGGTAACTACATCAGCTAATTCCCTCAGGACTCTGGGATGCACCTTGTTGGGTCCCACAGACCCAATATATTCAGGTATGTTCAGGTTGCTCACAAACCTAATCTTCTCTTATAGTGTGAATTACTTTTTTCTGCTGCCTTGTTCCAGAGCGCAGTTTCCAGGGTGTCCTAAAATTCCCTAGGGTCCCTAAAAGTCAGGGTCCTGATTTTACTCTTTGCCTGATCCATATCCCTTAGGAGTGTCAATTCCACCACTGCATGATCACTATGGCCCAGGCTGCCTCCAATCTTGATGTCCCTGATTGGCTCACTGCATTCATGACCATCAGGTCCATATTGTATCCCCTCTGGCAGGGCTGTCCATTACCTGGCTCAAGAAGTTGCCCTCCATGCATTCCAGGATTCTCCTGCATTGCTTAAAGCTCACTGTGCTACTTCCCCAGTAGATGTTGGGGTGGTTGAAGTCCCCCAGCAGGACACGAGCCTGCGAGTGTGATGCCTCCTGCAGATGGAGCAGGAAGGCTTCGTCAGTTGGCTCCCCTTGATCAGGTGGCCTTCAGTGACACCAACCACAAGGTTCCCATCTCAGTAGCCGCACTCCAGTCATGGGATCTGTCCCACCAAGTTTCAGCAATGGCAAGTAGGTCACAGTTTTCCAGCAGCACGGTGGCTTCCAGCTCCTGTTCGTTGTGTGCACTGGTGTGGAGGCCCTTCAGCTGGACTGTCAGCTGTGTCACCTTCTTAGAGGGGCACCCCTTAATTCCTTCGAGGTATTTCACTGGTGTTTCCCTGATTGCTTCTATTATCCCTGGTGTCCCTGGCTCATCTCCATGAGATTTAGAATGTTCTCCAATGTGGTCAATGTGGTCAGCCTCCCTGTCTGAGGGCTCTTGTTAGGACTCTGTCCCTTTAAGCTTGGTGTGCCCTCCCACAGCTTGTCAGAGGCAAGCCTGGTATTATCCCTCTTCCCTGGCATGTCTAGTTTAAAGCTAGACAATGAGCCCTGCTGGCTCCTGAGCAAAGAACCTCTTCTCCTTTTGAGAAAGGTGAATCCCATCTAATGGCAGCAAGCCTGGCACCTTGCAGGCCATCCCATTTTCAAAGAAACCAAAATTCTGGCAGTGACACCAGCCACAGAGCCATGAATTAGACTGGGTCCATCTGTTTCTTATTGTTGCTAGCAACCGGAAGGATAAAGGAAAAAGGTATGTGCTCCACATTCCCTTACCAACCAAGCCAAGGTGCTGAAATCTCTTTGGATGACCCTTGGATTGGGATGTTGCGGCTCCGTCGCCACGCACGTGGAGAAGCTGTAATGGGTAATAGAGCTATGCCAGGCTAGGAAGTTTCCTGGAGATGTCCTGAACCTGGGCCCCAGGGAGGCATCAGACTTCCCTAAGAGGAGCATTTATCCAGCATGTTAGAGCCTCTGCTCCCCTTAGAAAGGAATCATCCTCAACTATAACCCATCTTTTCTTCCTCATAGAGGTGGTTGTGATGTCTGGTTTAGGCCTTTCTGACCCTGTCAACACCTCTGGTGTAGCTACACCTTCACCCTCATCATGTGTTGACTGGCATTCCACCTCCAGAGCCTCATACATATTGTACAGAGGCACCTGGGAGAGTGAGGTGGGCAGGGAGGGATTTCATCTGCTGCCCAAGCAAGGATTTCACTTTTTATCCATTTGCTCCTTTCTTTGGAGCTACTCCTTTCTGCCTGCTGGGGGGAGGATACAGGAGACCCTTGATCATATGTTTTTTTCTGGTGGTGGTTCCTGTCTTAGGAAGGCAGGTTCCACCAGTCTGTCTCCTTCTCAGACTCCCTGATGCTCCTTAACCATCCTGCTTCCTCTCTTTAGCTGTGCCACCAGGCTGAGCAGATCATCCACCTGGTCACACAGCTGTTGTTTGTTCTGCTGTCCAATACCAGTAGCGATGGTGGAACCCAACTGAGAGTGTCCTGGAAACACCATGACTGGTCCTCTCCATGCTTCCACTCAGTTGGCAGAACCAGATAAAAAGATAAACAGGATGTTGGACATTGTTAGCAAAGGGCTAAAGCAAACAAATGACAATTCTGCTTGAAATGGGCCTTTGCACTGATTGGTGTATGGCAGAGCAGGAGCTTCAGGCAGAGTTAAGAGAATCTGCAGAGTGAAGAGTTTGGCCTTTGCTGGTATCATTTTCAGAAGGTAGAGATAGTGAAGGGCCATGGAACAAAGGGCTTCTGGTATTGCATCCAGGTTTTAGAGCTTACAACTATCTACAAGCACAGGCTACCAATCCAGCCAATGACAAATGGCAGAACCACGGGTCAAATGCTGAAATACTAATTAATGTTGAGGCAATAGGCACATGAGTAGTCAGCATTTCCTAAGAAGCACCCAGTGGGGTATGTTGCATACCCATACAATTTTAGATGGTTCCACCTATGCTATTACAGGGGCTAATTTGTTTTTTCATGGGAACATACCAGTTTTCTTTAGCTCAACACCTTGTTTACCTGGGAGCCATTCTTACATAACTACAGCTTCTTCAGGTTTCTGTGAAGCAGGCTGTTTTCCTCTGGATGCAGATTCACGTCCTTTATTCAGGCAAAGACATCTTAACACTTCTTCCTAGGTGTGGTTTATGATAGCCCTGATATAGGGGCTGATACATATATGGTCCCAAAAATTTGTCTCCTCTTGTAAAAGTATACAGAATTGTACATACAAGCATTGACTTCTAACTGGTGTCAGTACACTCATGGCAGTACCTGGTGGTGTGAGTTTGACTTTACGGGTGCTTCTAGGCTATGAGACTGGATTCTTTAAGGGCAGGACAGGCAGAGGAAGCTTGCGGAGGGATTAGAGTCCATGTTTGTGGCTGTGGCTTGCTGGCATGAAGGCTTTACCTACACTGGGAGACACCCAAGGACAACGGCTGCCCACCCTCCACGGGTGGTGCTCTGCCTGTGATGGCCTCAGCACAGGCTCCTCCTGGGTATGATTTAAGGGAAAGGGGATTAGTGTGGAATAGGGATCATTGCAAACACTGGGTGAACCAGGCTGCTCCTCCTGGGTATGATTTAAGGGAAAGGGGATTAGTGTGGAATAGGGATCATTGCAAACACTGGGTGAACCAGGCTGTCCTGGTTTGGGTGTAGGCCATGCTGTACCACAGGGTGGGTCCTGCCATGTTTTGTGCAGTTGTGAATAAAGATCCTGGAATCAAAGGTTGATGTGGGGCTCCTGGGCACAATGCTGAGCACTGGTTCATATACTTTTTATGTATGGCATAAATGCACCTCTCACCTACATTTCAACTTAAAAAAACTCCTGCTATTAAGGTTTCAGGTTACAAAGCTTTACCACCTTCCTTTTGACTGGATCTATTTTGCTGCCTCTGCATTGCCTACACCAGAACAGTGGTCATTTTATCAAGTGCTTTGCTCTTGTCTGCTGGAGGAAACTTGCAGAAGAGGACATTGGTAACTGGTAACCAAGAAACTGGTTGCTATTTTAGGAATGTGGTGGATGTGCACTGACCTTGGCTAGGTTTTGCTTTGCTGTTTAAAATGTGGATTGAAATATATTTTGGTGGTGAGGATCCCATCTTGATGCTGTTATAAGTTATAAAGAATTGAACGAAAAATCCAATAATATATATNTAAACCAATGAAGGTTTGAGACGAGATAGGGTCATCTGCAGGAAACCTTCTCCAGAGCCCCTGCCTCCATCTGCTCTTGAGCCCTTAGTTACACCTTCAGTGAGTGGAAGGGATTCTGTTAACCTTGAGCCTTACACTGCTTTTTCTAAGCAAGTTTTCTCTTTCAACTTGGAATCAACAGGAAGAAAGAGAAACTTTTGCAAAAGACTGTCTTGGGATGCCGGGGGTCAGTTGTGCTCCCTGGTGTCTTTTCTGATGCTCGAAAGCTTTCCTGACTAATGCTTGCTGCCTATATAGCATTCTGCTCCATGGTCTCCGTCTCTCCTGACATGACCAGGCAGGAATCAGATCCAGTACCTGAGTTTTTCTGTGCCAAAGATGAGCTGTAAAGTGGCACTACCGTGGCTCGGGTTTGGCCATACGGTAACTCAGCAACCACAGGTAATTACAGGGGGATGGAAACTGAGTGTTGACTTACTATGGTTTCCTATTGTCATGGTGTGAGAAGCCAATTCAGCCATTTTTAGTTTGCCTCAACTCTGGTTGTCAGGATTGTCAGAGGCACGTGGAGGAGGGGGTGCACGTGTGTGATTTGCAGGAAGTGGCCAGGGATGGGGGAAGCCTCGTCTCTGAAGAGGCTTCGCCTCGCAGCCAGTGGGGACAGAGAAGACTTCCATGATTGGACTGCGTGCAGCCTCCGCCCCCCAGCACACGCTTGCTGGTGGGGGGGCGAGTGTCCCGATGCCCCGCGAAGGATGCCTGTCAAAAATGGACCCGCGAAGCCGAGCAGGGGGAGGAGTTTGGGAGCACATAAAGGCATCTAGCCGCCGGACCATGCGGTCTCTTTTTGCTTTGGGTTGCTGGGGGGCACGGTCAGCTTGGCCTTGGCTCCCACCTTCGCGCTCTCTTCCCTGCCCGCCCGCCCGCCTCTACCACTTCGCCCTGCGTCCTTGCCTGCATCCTGCTCTGCCACGTGCCGATCCAGCCGTCACCGCCTGCCCAGCCGCCCTGATCCAGCCGGTCACTGCAACCCCGTCCACGGTCCTTGTCCTCCCGCCAACGCCCCGCACGGCATGTCCGCTGCTGTCGTCTGTGGGGCCGCGCCTGCGGAGCCGCCTCTCCGGGAGTCGTGCAGGCTCGCTAATTACCAGCCCGGCCACAGACAGGCAGCGTGCACACCCCACACCTTGCCGCCGAGACGCCGACAGCACTGCCCTGAGCCGCTGGTGGTAATGTTCTCTTGGTCTCTGTCCCCTCTCTCCTCTCCCCGGCCCTTTTCCTTTCTTCTTTTCTGTCTCTTCTAGCCCCATTTTGCTCAGATAACTCCTCTTCCCTCGCTTTTTTGTTACTGTGATAAATACATATTNCCTTGCCTGCATCCTGCTCTGCCACGTGCCGATCCAGCCGTCACCGCCTGCCCAGCCGCCCTGATCCAGCCGGTCACTGCAACCCCGTCCACGGTCCTTGTCCTCCCGCCAACGCCCCGCACGGCATGTCCGCTGCTGTCGTCTGTGGGGCCGCGCCTGCGGAGCCGCCTCTCCGGGAGTCGTGCAGGCTCGCTAATTACCAGCCCGGCCACAGACAGGCAGNGGGTGTCTCCCCAACAGCAGGTGTGCTCTTGGCTGAGTGCCAAGGGTACCCAGCGCTGTAAATTTTGCTTTATTGTTTTTTGTCCCTTATTGTCTCTTTATTAAAACTTTTAAATCCTTGCAGGAGAGTGAACCTCGTTTTTCCCAGTTACCAATAAATGGTTCCCAGATAAAATATTGCCGTCTTTGTGCTTGATTCTTTTGTCAGAGAAATCTATCAAAAGAATCCTTCCCGGCTCCTCCTTTTTATAGTGGAACGGGACACGTGGTTTAACCCCAACCAAGCCCCAGGGAGCTGTTCACTCACTCCCCCACCAGTGAGATCTGGGGGAGGATTGGAAAGGTAAAAGCCAGAAAACTTGTGGGTTGCGATAGAGAGAGCCTAATAGGGAAAGCATAAGCCACGCACACAAGCAAAGTAAAACTAAGAATGAATTCACTGCTTCCCATGGGCAGGCAGGTGTTCATCCATGTCCAGGAGGGCAGGAGCCCATCCCATATAACAGTGACTTGGGAAGACAAATGCCATCACTCCAAACGTCCCCTCCTTCTCTCCCCCCTTTATATCCTGAGCATGATGTCACATGGTCTGGAATATCCCTTTGGTCAGTTTGGGTCACCTGTCCTGGCTGTGTCTCCTCCCAACCTCCCATGTACCCACAACTTCCTCACCAGCATGGCGTTCGAAAAGCAGAAAAGACCTTGGCTCTGTGCAAGCCCTGCTCAGCAATTACAAAAACATCACTACATTATCAACCTTGTGTTCAGCACAAATCCAGAACACAGACCCAGAACAGCCACTGGAAAAAAAGATTAACTCTATCCCAGCCAAAACCAGCACACCTTTGCATACAAGGGGCACTTGGTGGTTGCTGTAGAGCATACATGGAGCTGCTCTGTCTCTCTGTCATGTATTTGGTGATCACACTTTTTATCCTGTACAGGATAGTTTCTCCAGCAAATGACATCTGGAAACAGTGCATATAGATGTTATTTGCAAGCCCAGCTTGGGACAATTAAATCAGAGCTCTCTTGTTTTCATGTGTCAGATCACATAGCATCACCCAGCATCATTCTACTCCATACAGTGCCTACACACACTGTCAGCTACTGTATTTGACACATACCATCTTTATAACCAGATAAATTAAAGCCTGTAACAGGGAGGCATTTCTCCTCTCAAACTTCTGCATTACCAGTCATCACTGCTCAGTGCTGCTAAGAAGACTCTTTTGATGCCCTGGAACAATACTGTGGGGAGTTGCACAGCTTCAAAATATCCCTATAATCTGCTTTTAAGGAATGGCATACCTGTAGAAGGAAATAATCTTGATTATTTATTATCTCTATATTGGGTGAAGGTGCTTATTTTCTAAATGCAAAATAGAGATGGACATGGTATTCAAAGTAGGACAAGCTTTAAATGACACAAGCACACAGAAATGAGATTTTATCTGCATTAGCCTAGTAATGTAACATCAGCCTTCAAAATCACAAAGGCCTGTGTGATTCAGCCAGTGAGAAGCTTGAGGCGTCACAATATTTAATCCTGTGCAAACACCTCAGCACTGGGGACCCCGGGACACACTGATTTTGACATCTGGGATGGTGTTGATAGAGATTTTTGTATTACAATTAACCCTACACCAGCCAAACCCAGCACAATGGAGATACAAGTTTTCCCAAGACTCCTCCTCTCCCTAGGATGGCCTTTCAAATTCGCAGTTAACATGCAGCCTAAATAAAACAGGCATCCCCTGGGCAGGTCTGGGTCTGAGCCTTTCAAGATTGCCTCAAGCCACCTAAGAGCTTTCCTGGGCCTGGTTACCCAGTTAAGAAATGGATAATGGTGCTCGGACACCACAGCCTGCCACTGCCGAACTTACCAGTAAATGCAATACATTGGGCCTTGTGTTACACGCTGGAACATGAACGGAGAGTTATATTTTAAACATACTACTGGTAACTTGGTCCTAATTCGCATCACTGCTAGTTGAACCAGGTAGCTCACAGTGGAGCTGGCTGTAGGGTGAGGTACAGCTGTGGCAGCTCTGGTTTCTGGGCAGCAGCAGGACGTGACCCCTCTCGTGAAGGCTCCTGCCACCCCTGACAGGCACAGCAGTGACTGCAGGGGCACAAAATAGTCAAATAATTCCCCAGTCCCTGCTTCAGTGGAACACAAGAACTTAAGTTTTTAATTGGTTACAAAAAATTTATAGATGGAGAATTAGAAGATGGAGAATTTGAAGATGGAGAATGTTGTTTTATGTTGCCTAACTTGTCTAACACTCTATTTTTATTGCCTTATTTGCTGGTTGTTGGTTTTTTTTTTTTTTAAGTACAAATTTTGAAGGCTGGAAGCCTTGTTTTCATAGATTTCTACTTATTTTAATTATGGACAGATGAGACATTATTCACAAGTATAACTAATTGCTGTCTGCTAGAATCACGCCTCTATAATTATTCCTAATAATAATTTTTCTAGTTTTGTCTGAAGAGCCACAGGAGTTAAAATTAAGCGTCATAATTAAAATTGGCATTAATTGCTTTTTGACTTCTGTGGCACACTACGTATTAGTCTGTACCTGCTTGGAGTGAAGGATTCCCTACACTAGTGGTTTTTACCCAGATAAGGCATTGTCCTGGTTTGAAAGATATGATATGAGAGATATGATAATTTACGGTGTGGAAAGCCAGTTAATTCAGGCATTGTAGACACATCCTACAGCTGATTAGTTCAGTCAGATGTTCATCAATCATTATTAAGACTGTGGGTGCAATACAGAAGAAGAAATGCAGGGATATAATCCCTGCTGAGGACTACTGTGATGATCTAGAGTCCAGGAAAGATTCCCACTGGTGTTTATGGGCTACTTCAGATGCAGAAACTAATTACAATTATTTTTCCAGAGTTTTTTCTGGTCTGCCTGTGAACCCTAGTTTTCCTTAATAATATCATTATTGATTTTTCTGCTTGCTGAGTCCCAGCAGTAATGTACACTGCCAGTGAATGCCCCTTGTAGCTGTTCCTGTCAGGGCTCAGTGTAACTCATAAAATGAGGACCTAAAATTTGAAGCTTCATTGTAAATAATTGCCTTAATAACGTAAGTCCTAAAGGAAAAGCTTAAAAATGAATTGAAATAGAGAAAAAATAGCGTGACACCAATTTGTATTCTCCCACTGTTGCTCTTTGCTTTCTTACCTGTTAAAGCAGAAATACATATTTCTTTTGTGGGTTAAACATTTAAGACTTCAGGTTGTTAATGCTGGGTGATACCTGACTTCCCACCTCACCCATTTCACCTTCTCCTTTCTCTCTCTTTTTTTTTCTTTTTTTTTTTTTTGGTGCAGTCTTACCATGGTGCTCCCTTTCTTCTGGTCTACAGCTTCATTTGCTTATCTGGCTTCAAAGGTGAATCATCAAGAGCAAGCATCATTATGGGATTAACTAAAATGTATTTACCCACTGCATTTCCCCACTCCTTTTCTTACTAACTGCCTGCCCTTCCCACATTGTTTTCCCTTCCCCGCCCCTAGTCCTGGCCACTCCCTCAGGTTCTCCCCATTGGTCCCAGTCCCCCAACTCCGCCCATGTACCGCCCCTGCACCCTGAAACCATTAGTCCATGTGCTCTCTCCGCCCCCCTCATCCCCAGATAAAATTCCAGGCCCATACCATGTGCTTGCTTTGCCTCTGGGAACCAGTCTATGATTGTGTGAGTAAAGATCCTCTGAGGTCCCCATGCGGGGAGCCTTCTCACCTCCTTTATCGCTGCCGTGTTGTGGAGCCGACAGCAGCCGGAGCAGTGCGGGGCAGCTCGGAAGGGCTGCGGGAAGCGGAACAGCCGCTCTCCCCGAGGCAGCCCCGCAGCGCTCTCCGGGAAGGTTTGCGGCTTGCCATACCAACGCAGAAACAACTACAAACTGCAACACTAAGAGGCATTTATTAGTGATCAAACGATGAACAAATGGTGATTAATTGATGTCTGAATGAAAATCAGATGGTAATCAAAGGGTGACTGGCTATGTATTGAGTCTGGCTGAGATGGAGTTCATGTTCCCTACAAGCAGCCCTCACAGGGCTGTGCTCTGCACTGGTAACCAAAAGGTGTTGATAACGCCCCAGAGTTTTGGTTACTGCTGAGCAGTGCTGGCACAGCACCAGTGCTATCTCTCCAACACTCCCTGCCCATCAAGGGGCTGGAGGCAGCCAAGATCCTGGGAGGGCACAAAGCTAGGACAGCTGACTCAAATTGATCAGAGGGGTATTCCATTCCATATGACATCAGCTCAGATAGAAAAGCTAGGAAAATGAGGAGGAAGAAGGGGCATTTGTTATTTACAGTGTTTGTCTTCTGTAGCAACTGCTCTATGTGCTGAGGCCCTGCTTCCTGGGAAGTGGCTGATGGGAAGTAGAGAATAATTAATTTTTTTTTCTTTGCCTGTGCATGCGCAAACTTTTGCTTTTGATTTGGTAAACTGCCTTATCTCAAGCTACGAGTCATTTCCCAACCTATCTTCTCTCCCTTTCCAGCTGAAGAGGGGAGTGATAAAGAAGCTGGATGGGCACCTGGCCTCCAGCCAAAGTCAACTCCACCACAGGCAATAACTGAATTTGTGACTTGATGATGACTTAAATGATGATTCACGTGGTGATAAAACAGAGGTAGAACAATGCTACTTCCTACACTTCTAACAATGGCTGGAAAATCCCACTAGAATACGGTATAACTGGGCCTAAGGAAAGCTGTCACTTATCTTGCTGGGGATATCACATGCTGGGTCTGAGTCTTGAGGAGTAACCTTGAGGGATGTCCCTGCTCAAGCTGCGCCAAGTCTCAAGCTGCACCAGGGGAGGTTCAGGTCTTGGACATCAGCAGGAATTTCTTCACAGGAAGGGTGAATAAACATTGAAATGGGCTGCCCAGGAAGGTGGTGGAGTCACCGTTCCTGGAGGTGTTTAAGAAAAGACTGGATGTGGAACTCAGTGCCATGGTCTAGTTGACATGGTAGTGTTCAGTCAAAGGTTGGACTTGGTAATCTTGGAGGTCTTTTCCAACCTAACTGATCCTATGATTTTGTGCTTTACGGTGATCCCTGCTGTGCCTGGAAACGCAATGGGCTGTACAGATTTTTACAGAGTAAAGTAACTGACTCATAGCCTGCCCCACCTCTGCTGTACGTGCAGGAGTGCAGCCATTGATGTGTTAATCATGTCTGTCCTCAGCTCAGCCGATATTCTTTACTCCTGGTAAGGATGTGGCCCAGGCTCCTCCGTTCCTGGAAATGTGTAACCCAGCACAACTCTCCAGATCTGCAGAGCAGGGCTCTGGTCAGTAGTGCCTGAACCACTGTGCTGTTCTCCCACCTAGAGCACACCTGGAGGGACATGTGGAGGCCAGGACGGCACCGGCTGCCAGGGGAAGCTGCTGTGTCTCAGCTGGCATCAAAGCTCTTGCATGGCTGGGCAGGGAGCCGGGTGCTGGGCAAGCCCCTGCCTGCTGGAGAGGGAAGGGCTGTATTCCCAACACAGCAGCTGCTGGCACAGAATGCAGAGTTAAAATTCTTCTCCACCCAGAAAACCAGGTTACTGTGGCACAGGTTCATCTTTTGCAAAAGCTGATTTGGTAATAGATGAAACAACAACACTTGGTGGCACTGAACCCCACAGATCAGAACTCAGTCCTTCAGCAGAGGAGGACCAAGTTGGCGAACATATTTAAGCAATATGGGCCTACAGGAGTCCAAGGCAGCTGCTGGGATGCACTCCTGGATGGGGGGAGAGCTGGCAGGTGTCAGAGAGAGGCTACTCCCAGTGCCCTGTCAATGGTGGTGGTGATCTTGGGGCCCGAAAATCATTCCTGTCTTCAGGAACAGCGAGGAGGATGAGGAAAGCTGTGGGACAGCCAGCCTCACCACAAACCTTGGGAAGGTGATGAGACAAACAGACCTGGAAACCATTCCCAAACATTCACAGAACAAGAAGGTGCTTGGGAGTACTCAGCATGGATTTACTAAGGGAAAAACCAAACTTAACACACTGGCTCCAAGTGGGGCCCAGGGGATCATGATCAGCACCATGATGTCCAGCTGGAGGCCAGTTCCTAGTGGTGCACTCCAGGGGTTGATGCTGGGGCCAGTATTGTGTAATGGCTTTGCTAAAGACCAGGACAACAGACACTTCAGCCGTTTGCAGGTGATACAAACCCATGAGGAGCAGCTGACAGAGCAGAAGGTTGTGCTGCCATTCAGGGGGACTTGGATTAGAGAAATGGTCCAACACAAAGTTCATGAAGTACTGCAGCTGCTGGAAAACAACCTGGCAGAAAAGCTCTTCCTGGGGAAAAGCTGTTTTCCCCTGGATTTCCCTGGAATCCTGGGAAAAACCAGTTTACTCCTGCAGCGGTGACCACCGGCCTTCTGGGCTGCATCAGGCAGAGCTGCTGGCACATCTGCCAGCAGGTGGAGGAGATGACCCTTCCCTTGGACTCCCACGTATGACTGACATGGACACACTGAAGGGCCATGGAGATGATTAATAGCTTGGAACACCTATCATATGAGGAGAGGCTGAGAGAGCTGGGACTGCTCTGCCTGAAGAAGAGAAAGCTAAGGGGAATCTTATTCATGTGGATAAATATTCAGTGGATGGAGGGAGTAAAGAAGAAAGAGCCCAGTGACAGTCAGTGGTACCCAGTGACAAGACAAGAGCCAGCTGGGAAGAACTGAGACATGTGAAATTCCATTTTAACATAAGACAAAACTTCTTTCACTGTTTAGGTGGTCAAACACCTGGGCAGATCACCCAGAGAGACTGGGGAGCCTCCATCCTAGGGATACTCTAAACCCGGCTGGCTGTGACCCTGTGCCAGCCGCCCTGCTCTAAGCAGGAGTGTGCACTGGACAGTCCCAACATAAGACTCTCCCTTTACCTCCTCTTTTTCAGTCTGATAATCACCAGGCTGTTCCTGTGATAGGGTAACATCTCCTGCTGGAAATTCCACAGCAGCCCCATGCGAGATAATTAAGCCAGGTGTAAAATGGTCCATACTGTGAAATCTTGGAAGATAGGGGCGCTCGAGTATGTAGCAAACTCCAACAGCAGAGCCAGCTGACGATTGTTGGTAAGAACAGCCAAGGATTGTTGTGGCTGGAAACGGGGCTATAGGAGGCAGGGAAGCCATGTCTGAGACAAATGTCCTTGTTCTGGCTCCTGGAGACAACACAGTCAAGAAACTTCTCTCTCGGGTAGGAAAAACTTATCTATAAAAAAATACTCACATACTCCCTGGGTGTGCTCCCGAGGACACCCTATCAGCTGGGTCAGTGCTGGAGCCAGGACTGGTGTCCTAGGTTACAGTGTAAAATGTATCCAAAAGTATATATTCTGTTTACCATCTTCATAAGCTGTTGGAGCCGGTGGGACAGGGTTGCCCCATCCCCTCCATGACTCATCCCTGATAAGCTCCTGGGGCTATCTTCTGTTAATGGGCCAGCTGTTGACACCAGGTGCAGCAGAGTTCTTATCTCTCCTCTGACCCATCCTCCCTCCAGGGGGACATCTTCTGTTAATGGGCCATCACCGCATGGCTGATAAGATTACATCCCATTGTGAGATACTCCGCCCAGAGGGAGGAACCAAGCATTCCATCCTGAATATAAGCTGAGGTTTGGAACACCACAGGCAGCCCTTTTTCACTGGACTATNGTACTACTACATTTATTTTATTTTTTCCTATTAAATTGTATTTCTGATTCAAAGTCTCTCACTAGTTTGCTTTCAAACTAGAACAACTGGTGATCTCGTTTTCTCTCTTTCTTCCTTTTCTCACTCCCCCTCTTTAACATCTCTCTCTCTATCCCTATCCCCCCATCACCCCACCTTTCGCCACACTCCTTTATCCAAACCCCACTGCTGTGTGCTTAGGTAGGAGGTCAGGGACTAACATAGGAATTTCCATGCCAAGTGTGTAATTTACTAAAAAAAACTTTGTGAGGTTTTGTGGACCCTCCGACTTCTGTCATTCCTTTTGACCATGAGCATCTGTGAATCTCGGGGGCTCTCTTCCCCTTAAGGTTGGGACATTACGTATACCATAAGTGAAAATTATGTGACAAAACATCTTGTTTCCAACATGAGTCATGTTAAAGTTGCACTAATATTTGTGTCTTTAATTAGCCTAACGGGACTTTTCAGCTGTGAATATTTAATTATTTTATGTTCTCTGTAGAATTAAACTAACTGTTTGTAGTACATAGGCAGACATCAAACCTCTTCGCACTGTATATGCATTCTCACTCATGGTTCTTTTAAACAGAAAATTGTATTTGGAATCATCAGTCCTGGCAATCTATCCAACACCTTTATTTCCAGTTTCATTGTTCATTTCTGATACAAAAGTTAAACTTCCACAAATAGTTCTTCAGAACAAAAAAAATCTCAACAATTTATACATAAACAATTACATGCAGCATTTATAATGTCCAGTACAAAATGTACACTGTTTAGAGGAGATACCGACTGCCTATCATGCCAAGATTTAAACAAGGGTTATACAGACTAGTGCTGATGGTTACATTGCACAGAGACAGCTGTAGGCACTGCCTTGAAGCACAGAAAAGACACAGTTCTGAATAGCTGTACTTGCCTCATCCTCAGGCCCCAACTCCTCATTTCAGGTTTGGAGAAAAACCTTGATCCTTCTCCATATTCATAGAACAGTTCTGAATTCATCAAAAATGAAGCTTGGCACGTGTGCTTCAACAACCTGAGGGACACAGGAAGGCACAGTTAGGCATTTGCATTATCCATTTTTTGTCCATTCATCCGTTAATGAGCATATCTGATCTATGACTCAAGCGCTCACACTACTGACCTGAGCCACCTTTGGCATCAGGATGTGCTCCTGGATGTGCACAGATCAAGGAAGGAACAGCACAGCCTGGGCTGTGAGGAGGTGCCAGCAGCACAGGACTGTGTAGGACTGGAGGAATGCTGCTGCCCCCTTTGCTGTGTCCACACAGCACCAGGCTGGAGTGGGAGCTGGACAGGCACCAGCTACAGCTGCAGGACTGACACAGGGACCTTCTACGACACTGCACTGTGGGCTGGGAAGAGGAGACTGGAAGAATCTCACTCTCTTCATTGTGAGTATTAGTTGGGAAATGGCTCATTCAAGGACCACTGAGGTACAGCCTATATATAGCAAACAGGATTATGACTTACTTTTAATACTACGTGTAAATAATAGATCATCTTCAAATGTAGTTGCATTTAAAACTGAAATAAAGTCTCTCTACAAGCACAGACTTTTAGCACTTCTCCTGCATGTGAGACAAGAAAGCTGCCTGGGAAATCAGGCTTTGGCAGGAAGTGGAGGGAAGGCTGGATACAGTATTTCTCCAAAATTTAGACTTGCTAATTAGCTTTTTGCCCTGTTTTTTGAATACTGCTAAGTTTAGTATTACTTGGAAACATCTTGGAACTTCTGTTTTATTTCTTTCCATCCCAACAGCCCCCAGCAATGTACACTGAAGATTAAATTTAACAGACTTGTTTAAAATTGGCACAAAGCTGAAATTCATCTATTTATTCCTGTGGTAATGGGACTGATCTCTATGAATCAGGGCTGCTTCTGCATCAGCAGGGCCCTGATCTGTTATTTATTATGTTGGCTTCAGTGTAGTACAAATGGAAGGTGTGGCCAGTGTCTCCCTGGCCAGACCCCTTCATTGGCTGTAGTGGAGTGGGACCATGCATTCTCTGTTCTTTCTTCCAGGGAAAATGGTTGGGGTGTTTAGGGGCATATTTGGAGACAGGGAATTCTTTCTTACCTTTCTTGGTAACTTGGTGTAGCGAATGTAATCTTCCAGGAACATGAGGGCACCCACTACATCAGCAGGCATTTCTGGAATCTTCTGGCTAAAATAAACCACCATGGAGATCACACTCTTACTAACTGACCAGTTACTTGGATTAAATTACCTGAAAATGCCAGCCTTCAAATAACACAATTTCCACTAGGTGCCATGTGATTCCATTACAAATAGAAATAGTGTTTTAATCTTGTATTTAGTAAAATGTATTGTTGTTATTGTGTAATGCAATCATGGAATGGTTTGGGACCTTAAAAGATCATGTAGTTCCAATGCCCCTGCCGCGGACAGGGACAATTCCCACTGGATCAGGTTGTCCACGGCCCCATGCAACCTGGCCTTGAACACCTCCAGGCATGGAGTATCTACAATTTCTCTGTGAAACCTGTTCCAGTGCCTCACCACCCTCATGGGAAAGAATTTCCTCCTAACATTAATTTCAATCTCCCCTCTTTTAGTTTGAAATCACTTTCCCTTTTATTGTCCCTGTCTGCCCACATAAAAGACCCTCTCAATCTTTTTTATAAGGTCCCTTCAAGTACTGAAAGACTGCCAATGTCAGCTATACTCTGCTAGAAAAAAATACTGACAAGGCAGTGATAATACTACTGAAGCCCTCTTCAGAGAGGTGATACTTGGGTAAAAAGTAAAACATGGATACCTTGTGCACTGCTCCATCGTTGAACGAATAAACTGACCAATCAGAGCCAAAAACTGTTCTGTGTATCTTGAGTGAAACTGTTTCAACAGAGTAAGGAGCCCCAGAACCAAAGGAAGCCAGTCAATTTGATCAGCTGGCCGCTTGCACACCACTCCTGCACAGAAAAAAACCCGAAACAACACAGGTTTGTAAAACAGAACATATTCTTATAGCACAGGCTAACTTACGTAATATACTCTTCATGATTTTTTTTGCTCTGTCTCCCCTTCTGCCTGTCCACAAATGAAAATTCAAAACTAATGTAACAACTGCATGCCTTTCATGGCAAGTGGCTTAATGATATTAACTGAAGCACAGGATAGAACGAGAAACTAGGAGTTTGGATTCTGTTTCCTTCCCCATTGTATTTGGCCTAAATAGTATAACAAAACTGTCTGAACGTGATGGACTAAAGTCAGGAACTGAGTATTTTCTATGCAGGTAATTTTACTATCTTCTCTACACATAATTTCACATAAGTTTTAATTAGATTTAGACAAACAGCAACTTACACATTACCTAAATTTCTGTTGTACTGAAGTTTGGGAAACTGGGAAATGAGGAATAGGAAGTTGACAGTGGGAAAATATGGCAGGCGTTTTGTTGTTATGTAGATCTGAGGGGACATAAAAAAAAAAAGAGTAGTACAGGTCTTCTACATATTATTTTTTTCTCAGTTAATAAAAAAATAGAAAAAAGCAAACTGCACCAAGCACCAGAATGTATGCCTGACCTTATTTAATGGATTGTGAATGCCAGCAGCTTCCAGATAAGCTGTGATTTCATACAAAAGAGTGTTGTCTTCTTTAGGATAAGGTAGTGATGGGTTCTGATAATGTGCTTCAATGTCAGCCAGTATTGCTCTAAAAGGAAAATACATTTATTATATTAAATAATTTTAAAAATTATCCCCAGATAAACCTTACATGATGCCACATATCATATTAATGTAAAAATTTCAAAGATACAAAACCTATAAATGATTACAATCAAGAGTAAAACACCTTTTCCAGAGCATCTTTTTACAAACATCATATTTGATTCAGAATCAGAACCACACATATTCTGTTCCTTTTTTTCATCTAAGTATGACTTCAAAACCAGGTATAACCAAATGCTATTAGAAACTGCACGTTCAAACTAATTACTCGCCAAGTATTTATTTTTAATGTTTTTGTCGGGTTAAAATTCAAATACTGATCAACAAAAACCTGCATGCAATTAGATTCCACGTTTTGCTGTAATTTAGATTTTAAGGATTGCTGAGCTGATAACAATTACATCGCAGTGATACATGCAGCTCTTCAGCACATTTTGCTTCTTACTTATTGAGATTTTCCAAAGCAGCAGCCAAATGCTTGGAGTCAAACCTGCAGGAATAATTTAATTCATTGGTAATCTGTCGTCTTAAAATCTGCATCTGACCAACCTGTTGAAACAAACAGAAAAAGGGTGGTGTGTTAAACTGAATGCAAAGAAGGAAGAGTCAAGTCAAAGACTGACCCCAACTGCACAGTGCACTGGCAGCAGAGATGTGGTCATAGTGCTTGAGGTTTACACACAGTTCCTGGTAGCAGGTACAGGCCATGTGAAAAGGGCACAGAAAAGGTTAACAGGTATAAAAATCCCCGTTACTTTTTTTACACTGGTCAGTGACAATGCCTGTACTCTGGTCCCCACCTCTCCATAAATCTAAGGGTCAGCATGGCAGGAGAAAAAAATATCAGAGAGGCTCATTGCAGTCAACCTTCCCCTTCCCTGGCCTTTCCTCTTCGTTCCAGTAACAAACAAACATTCATAGCACTCTGAAAAACACTGGTCCCAATATATCATTACAGAGACAAGATAAAGAGCCATGGTAATGGGACAGATTGTTTAAATCTTCAGCACAGTACAATGCCTTCTGTGGGAACAAGGCAAGTCTGGGAAATGCTACTGCTCCAAACTTTATCCTTGGGCATATCATGGTCACAAGGTACTGTGAGGAGTCTCCAGTTCCTGATACTGAACACTAACTTAGTCTGCCCAGATCAGATCTCTAGTGCCAGACTCTGGTTTTGGTGAACTATTTCTTATGAATCTCAGTGCTAAGCACTTCGTAAAGGATGAGGTGCTCATACAAACAAGGCTCAGGAGCTCTTGCAAACCCAGGCCTGCTTCACTTGTGATGCTACACAATTCCAAGTCAATATAATACAACACTGTAAACAGAATAAAGTATCACAGAATCATTAAGACTAGAAAAGACCCCTGAAATCATTGAGTCCAACCTATGACCAAACACCACTTTGTCAATTAAACCATGGCACCGAGTGCCTTGACCAGTCTGTCCTTAAACAGTGACAGTGACTCCACACTTCCCCAGGCAGCCTGCTTCACTGCTTAACAAACTTTCCTATAAAGAAATTCCTCCTGATGTCCAACCTGAACCTCCCCTGGCACAGTCTGAGGCCATGTCCTCTTGTCCTGTCACTGGCTGTCTGGGAGAAGAGGCCAACCCCTACCTGGCTACAGTCTCCTTCCAGGCAGTTGTAGGGAGTGGTAAGGTCCCCCCTGAGCCTCCTCTTCCCCAGAGTAAACACCCCAGACCCCTCAGCTGCTCCTCACAAGACTTACACTCTAGACCCTTCACCAGCTGCCCTTCTCTGGACATGGCTCCGGCATCTCCATGTCCCTCCTGAACTGCAGGGCCAATATAGCCAAAGAGCCTCGAGTGAATTCTGAGTAACAGTAATTCACATGAACCTACCTTCATTATGGAGTCTAAATAAGCTGTCCAGATCTTCTGTGTTTTTGCAATTGCTGCGGAATAAACCTTGTTTGAATTTGCTGAGAAAAGAAGGGTGAGGCATTAAAAAAAGAACAAGTAAGAAGAGAAATAAATGCAAGTGTACAAAGACAATTGCTTTCTTCCATTTTAACCAGTAAGCACTTACCTATGATTCCTTTGAGGGGACTCACAGCACTCATAAGTGCTTTTAAGGTATCCTGTACTGCCCTGTCACGCAATATATTTTTCTGAAACATACTGAGGAAATTCTAAATAAAAGAAAGAAATAAGTAAATAAAATTACCACACCTGCACTCTATGATTAATTTTGATGGCACAGGAGCCACATTTTTTAACAGCAGAGAAAGACTCTTTCCATAGATGAAGAGTTGAGGAATTCTGTAGTTTCACTTTTTGCTTTTTGGAGTTACGTTAATCAGTGTTAGGACAATTAAAAGATTACCCTTGTCAGTATCTAATACCTACTATGGACAACTACTAATTCAATTTTTCAGGAAGAACTGTCTTCACTGATACTTATTTTCCTTAAAATCTTTCACCCAGCTAGAACTAGGTTCTTCTCAGAAAACAAAACAACTTGGTTTCACAAATAGGTATTAGGGAACCAGTCATTAAATACAATTGACACCTTACTTATATCATGGTAGACCAATCTAGACTTTGTTGATGTCTAGACAGAAAACCAGAAGTTGACCTGAGATCAACTTTTAAGTACACACACTGTGTACACCTTCAGAAAGCATCCCGTAACACACAGCCTGGAATTACACAGCACCATTTACTTATGAGCACCAACTTCCATAATTTTATCTGTAACTGAAATTCTTACTTTTGGGGCTGAACACCCAGTTTTCAAATGGTTTTGATTTCAGTTTACCATTTCAGTAATTAACAGATTTTTAAAAAATTTCATTAGAATTTATTAAACAATAAAAGCATTGTAGCCTTGAGAAACTGAAGTTCAAAAATTACCTGCAGCTCCTTTACAATCATGAAACACAGCAGCCTGTCTAAGCCATTGAGACCAAAGATACCCAAAGTATCCTGGATCTCTGAGAAGAGACGACTGTTGGTTACTTCCTGATGAGTTTTGATATCATACCAGGTATTCATCTGGTCAATGTAACACGTGATTCTGAGGAAGAAATAAGCACACAACTACTTCAGAATAAGCTGCGGACGGTTCCTGTGATACTCTCAGTAATGCGACGGATGAGAAAAGACTCTCCGAGTATCTCAGGTGATGTTTGGTTATTCCTCTCTCCACCACGGTTCTGTCACCCTTCCCTGATTTCTCTCTCCTCCATTTGTCTAACACACTCTTTTCCTTCTTAGACTAAAATCACAACTTTTCTAGACTAATATTTAAAATGTACAGGATGGCTGGGTAAATCTGGTTTTATATAAAGATATGACAGCTAAGCAAAAACCATCTCTTGTACTTTGGTTTGTGTATGGTGGAATTGGAACTATCCAATGCATGGTGCTTGTGACACACAGTACTTACTTTGGGTCTGTGATCCTCAGGATTTCTCTGCAAAGCCGACCAATAAATGTTACGGATTCATCCACAGGTGTGAATTTTGGTATAGGAATATGAGTAGACTGGTACATACTTTGCCAGTCTTGAATCTGAAAAATAAGTTTTAGAGTAATTTGCAGTGTTCCCATTGCACCTTTTTAATTCACTTAGAAATTTTCCTTTTGTTTGAGTTCAAAGGAGTGCACTGTAACACAATATTGTAAATCCCACATAGCAGAACACTATAAAAACAGAATAAAGCAAAAAGAAGAATGCATCTTATTAAAATATTCTGGTTGGGCTACTCTTCTTAGTAACAATGAAGCAGAGGGGATGCTGAAATATTTCAGAAGCTGGGGGCAGATATTTTACACAGTAGTTAGCACATGCAGTTGAAGTCACAATGGGTCCATATACTCCATCAGTCACAGGCTCTAATAGCCAAATATAAAGACATTTATCAACTTTGTTGTTGTTTTTGGGTTTGAGTAGCACCTTTGTTCTTAAGAAGTTATTGCACTCCTGTTCCACATTGTAGTTAATAATACGAGACACTTCCTCTTGCCAAATTTTTAAACCATATATGTTGACATAATCCTGGATATATTCAAATGATCGATGGAACCCATCCATTGTAGCTGCCATTTCTTTCAGTTTGGGCATGAGTTCACTTGGCTGGAGATAAAGAACAACAAAAGGATAAAATCAAAACTGTGATCAGGTAGAATTCAAAGAAAATGCAAAAGACTTCTAAATACCTTATAGGACAATGTCTAGAGCATTTTACTATGGTCCAGCCAGATCTGAAAAGCACTGAGAAATTTATCAAAATTTGATATCTGAGATAATTCTTACTAAATATTCTTTCCTCCCACTTTTAGAATTTATTTTTGCCTCCAGTAGTACTCTTTATTATCTGGGAAATTCAACAGTCTGGAAAGGATCAAAACAAGGAGTCACTCCTTATTTTATCATTGCCTATCTATGTTTACTTGGTTTATGTGACTTGTCAGTCATCACAGACAAAGACAGAATTGTGAATTCGGAATTGACAGGACTGCTTGGAACAGAAAAAAATTACATTTCTTAATTTTATGTTAAAAGACAAACAAACAAAACACATTTGAATATCACATAAGGCACTCCAAATAACCATTCAAAATGTGTATTTTTTTACAATAAGGAAATCTGCACAGAAAAGCATAGGTTATTTTCTAGAAGGCACTACAATGAAAGAGGTCCCTGCACACCCAACATACATAAAAAATTAAAACCAAATCAAATTCGTACACACCTTGGCTCTAGGGTTAAAGATGAGGCCTCTATGAAGAGCCAGGGCCACCCGTTTTACCAGCTCCTTCCTTATTCCATCCTCTAGTAACTGTTTCGGGTCCACCTAAGTAGAATAAACATTTTTCCCTTTAAGTCAGAAAAGCATAAAAAATATTAAAGATTTATTTTGTACCAAGAAAGATATTAAATACTTTTGATACATAGGAAGCCACTGTTAACAGATACACTTAACCACCAGAACTTGTCCAAAGAATAAAAATTTACATACTTGTACTAGGGAATAAATGATTTCTTTAAGTTGAATGGCAAAGGTTTGTAGTTCCCATATTCAACCTTTGTTCATGATCCACTCAGAATGTTGTACAATTCTAAGCCACTATACATTAGGAAGTGTACCTTCAAGAATACTTGCTTCTAGTTCTCCAAGATGTATCAATGTACCCTTAATGTAGGCAGGGCAGTTTATACCAATGGAAGAAACAGCTCTTCAGAAAAGCTTTCCAGCAGGAAAAACCCCCAGAGATCACCAACTATGGTGGATGGATCTATTTACAATTGGGACTGTGGTTTGTTAAGAACCTTAAAAAAATACAGTTACTATCTGTCTGCCAATTTAGGCATCACTGTTGGAAAATTTGTATGCAAACTTGTATTTTCTTATCTTTCTTTGAGGTCTGACATATTGTGCTAAANACAATTCATTGAAGCAATTCAATAGATGTAAATAATTTCTCTAAAAAGGTATCCATGTTTCCCAGTGGTGGCTTCCTGTTTTAGATTAAAATAATTTGCACTGATACACTTTCAACTTTACATCCTGTTCTGGACTTACTTGACAGTACAATAATTACCTTTCTTTTAGTCAGATAAATATAGGTGTGTTAGCGGTAGGAAAGAACAGGTGCCTCTCAGAGGCTTCAGAGGGATTATGGAAGGGAAGACCAGCTATGTCTTGGGTGCACAAAACATCCAGACAAAACTCTCAGCTGGTACCTTTGAGCAGGCTGGGGACACAGCTCACAGTAGTTATTCCACAATAAAGCCTACTGCCACAATGAGTTCACCTCAGTATTTCCACTGATGGAATACAGTAGCACATTTAAGTTGTACAATTACTGTTATCCTTATGCTCAGAGTTCAGACAAGCCAGTCTTTTGCCTTTCAGATGATTACAATACAGAATAGAGAAGACACAGTTCAGACCTAAAGTTCAACAGCAGTGAAAAGCTTTAGTATAAGGTGTTTCCCCTTTACCTCCTCAAAATACAACATTACTGAACACTGCCTCCTCCTCCACTCCTACCCACAAGCCAGACTGACTTCACGAAGTCTCATGGGGGAGTCTAAACCTAATGTTCAGGTCTGAACATCAGTTTAATCAAAGATCCCAGCATGTTTGCAGAAAACACCTAACAAGTGAGCACTCTGGAGAAATCTCCAGGGAGAAGCTGGCATCTTAAATGATTATTAGATTCTTTGTCAGAAAGACTTACTGATCTACTCAGGTTTTTGTGTCTCATCTTCTTCTACTGATAATAACTCCTAGTAATTTTAACGTTTGCTCACTCTTCCAGACTGGTAACAGTACAGCAAAACAACCACAGACAAAATGAACAGCAGCAGCTTTATCTGATCACATCAACATGCCTCCATCGTCTCCTCATTGAGGGCAGCAAAAAGTTTAACCCTGCTGACTTATTCAGTCTTTGACCTTCTCCTCTTGGAACAAGAATGCCAAATGTGGAGGGCTTCATTTCAGACTCAGGTTTTAAGGGTTCCATCCCCTCCAATAAATAAAAACATTTTTATGCTCCTTTATAAATTTATTTGGTTTTCCTCCCCTTCTCTACAAGGTAGGAAGTTTAAACTTCTACAAACAGAAGTGCAAAAGTTACTCATCTGTCCTCATGAAACCTAAGGTATGCTCACAACACCACCAGTCAATTTTAACTTTTAGTCAACAAATCCAACTTCACTGTTAAAGTATAACTCTATGGAGGTGTATAGATTTAAACTTAGGTTAAAGTTGGCCACCTATAAGGTTTGCTCTTTCAGAATTTCCTGTTTTAACTGCACCTCATATCGTGGTCCAAGCTGAGCATAATCTCGTAGCTTGTCCTTATCCAGGCGAGTAGGCACTTCAATAATATCGTGAGTCTGAAGCTTTATGATTTTGAGAAGAGATGTAAACATGCTTTCTGGAATTATCTGTAGAACCTTTGTAAATGAGAGAAGAGATACACACAGTCAGAATATTCTCATTTAAAAAATAATCCTCAATTAATAAAAAGTAATTAGAGAACAAGGCAATTATGCCTTTTAAGCACCCACCTTTCTCACATAGGAAACCAACTCGCCAGAGTAATACTGGGACACACTGAGAAGGTCAGGACTGTTTGCTTGATTGATACGGAGGAGTGGCAAATCAAGAGCAGAAGCAAGCTAGAAATAAAGTTAACATTTTAACTTTGTGCTTGTTTTTCTGAAGTAAATTATATGCTTGAATCCTCTTGCTCAGGCTCTTATCCTACAACCCAAAGTACTGGATTCTTCTATGGAGGAGTGCTATACCAGGCTTTCCAAGAGAAAAAAAAAATTGTTAAAGGGCAAAAAACTCCAACAGTATATAAGACTACCTTCCCTAAGACTGTTAAAATCTTAACAGCTGCATAGGATATTTCAGTTGTAATTTTACATTCTCAGTCATGCTAATTCCCATTCTTATTTCTAGAGAAAATATTTTCATTTGATGCCAGAGCTTCATGATGGCAAAGGCCACAGCCAACATAACTTTTTTAATTCCTTCAGCCTGTTCTGATCCATATGCAGAGAATCCCATCTCTGCACCAATGTCTCCAGAAAAAAGCTGTAATGAATGGAGGCTGGATGATAAGACTTATGTACCTAACAGCAGCAATATAATTGTTGCATAAAAACCCCCATGCATAACTTGGTTTTATTTTCCTTAAAACTAACCTCGAGCTAATTCAATACTGTCTAAAAAAGCCTGGACGTAGAAAATGCTGGTAAAAGGAAGTCTTGATTCTTCTGTGATTTCAGAACCTTAGGGTCTTTTTAACAAACTACTTGGATTGACCTGCAGTGTTCAAATACATTCGCTGTTGTTCATACTTACCTTTAGGAAAGTGGCTCTGAGTTTAGTTACCATAGATGGACTGACTCTTATGCTGTCCTGCATAATAGACGTAAAGCTGGGGTAGGAAACAAACAAAACAAATCAGCTTCTTCCCCTGAAACCCCTATTTTCAACTGTTTAATTGTATGTCAACAGCACCAGTGTAATGTGGAAATGGCACAGGAGATCACTGACAAACTTCACTGAAGGAGGATTTTGGTCTGAAGCGATACCAGTTAGAAAAATCCTATATGATAAAGGGTAGGTGGGGCAAAAGAAGAGGCATCACAGGGTGTTAACACCATGGTAATGAAGTAGTAGCTCAGCAAAATCCCACCATGGAAACAGAGTTCTTGAGTTCATTAGTCTTTCCTTGTTTGTTTTTGGTTGAAAAATGAACTCCAGTATTTTGGAGAACACGTAATGAGACTAAAGGCTGGAGACAGGAGGTTAACAAAGCTATTATACTTAGAACAGGATAGACAGTAAAAAGTTACACTATCACTTCACCTGCAATTAACAACCTGAGAAGGATGGATGTTAATTCCTATTGAAGCTGATGAGAGTTCAGTATACTAAACAATTCACAGAACAATGCTTCAACACTGTTTTTAAATTGGAAAGTTTATAGTCTTAATAATATTTATGCATGGTATTTCCCACAAGTTTTGCAAATGGTGACTGACGGGAAGAAAAAGGTCCTGCTAACACACCTGTCAATTAACTGCCAAGCATAAGAAAGATCACCAACTATCTGAATGGTGATCAAGACCTCTTCTTTAATGTTGATAGTTCGGATCATCTGATGGAGAAATTTACGAGTGTCAGCCAGAAACTGGCAAACTTGCAGGTTACTTTCCAGCTGGTGAAACTCTTGGACCTATATTTCAAAAACAAACAAACAAAACATATAAAAGGATTCCTTTTTTGTTGTTGTTTTCTATTTATCTTTAAGGACAGCAATACAAACAGAATCAGTAAATTGACATATTACTTCAGGATGTTAGCAGCAGTAAGACACTTAAACCCTGGCCTGTTATTAAAAATGTGTATTAGAAATAATTTTCACAAAGTTACTCAAGGAGGTGTACTGTGAAACATCATTCTGAGTACTCTTTTATATCCTGGAAACAGAAGAAACACACAGAAAAAATACAGATATTTTAATCTTGCCTTTCAAATCCCCCTTTCTAGCTTCAAATGAATTTCTTTCCAGAATTTCTAAAAAACGAGTAGTGCTGCCAAATAAAAGTTAAATACTGAATTAATTTCTTTGAAAAAACCTACAAACCCTCAGCTACAGGTGGCATGACCTTTCATACTATATCCCTTACTTTACAACACCAAGGTCTGTATGAAACTTCTGCTTACTACAGATATATAACTGCAAATATCCAATGGACTTAAACAATTGTTAAAATGCAGATCTGCCTTGTAGATCTGCTATTGGAAGTCAGTGCATGTGTAAAAAATGCTGTTGTTCCAGAAGGACAAGGCCATATATCTCAAAATGTCCTTGCCATACCTCTTCCAAAGCCTGTATTAGCTGCACTGTTTTTCTGCCTGCTGCAGTGGAATCCTCGTAGTTCAGAGACATTATTTGCTTGGAGATTTCTCTGAACCAAGCCTGGAGATTTTCTATGAAAGAGTAAGAAAAATTTAATGAAATCTCTGCATGTATGATAGGCAGCAAAAATACAGGGAACTTGCTAGTCAAAAGAAACAAACAAGCTATGCATGTAGGAGATTATTTTTACAAGCTTTTATTTCATTGGTACATTTCTAGTCTTTCAACACGTACACTTGTAAAGCAGTAAATGCTCACGTAAATTTCACACGCAACATTAAAAACACCTACCAACATAAATGGGCATTAAAAACCCCTTATTTTTATGCCAGTTCAGGAGAAAGAAAAAAGTTTCATAAATAAAGAGCAAGGAATTTGGAAAGAAGTACAGATTTGACTTTAAAGTCCTTGGAGAACTCAGAGAATACCACTCAGTGTAGAGAAGAAGTGAAAGAAGGTTTGAAAAGATGCTGATACTATTGAAATCCAGGTTACAACCAGGGAAAGAATAAGGGAAGAGTTAAACCATCCCTAAATGTAATGGGCAATCTTCTCACTCCTTTGTACTAGAACATGGTAACATGAACTCCATTACACATAGAAAAGTGAACTGGCATTTTATAGTTTTAGGTGGCATATCCAAAAAACGGAATGAGAAATACTTTTAAAAATAGGGCCATATAAATATTGGGTACCTAAATATTGCTTACATATGGAATATGTGATGAAAACCTGAACAAGACAAGAGTTAAAGAGACCTCTTTGGCAGCTGAGGGACATGAAAATTGTTTTTATATTATCGCTATTAGACTTATGTATTTTCTTTTGGTATCACTTTAGAAATGTAAATTGAAATCACTTTTTTCCCCCACAGTACAGTTTTTAATAATTACCATTTTTTTCCACTCTAGTAAGAGGTTTAACTCCTGAGAAGACATCAGCAAGCTCGGTCATCCTTTCAGATCCCTCTTTTTTATAGTTCTCCCATTTCACTTGTTTTTCTGACAGCATCTGCTTGAACATCTATTGAAACCCAAAGCATGTGGTTTACAAAACTGGCAAGGAGGCATATGACAATAGATGAAATAAAATACAGAAAGCAGATGGAACTGACTTAGTGATTACTACATTACTTCAAGATCTTGCCAGAATATTAAAAACAAAATTAAAAATATTAAGAAATAAAGACAGTGTGATGGACATACAGTGACAGAAGCTTACTGAATTTTATAGAACAGTACAATGCAGATTTTTTGATTTTTAGTCACTTATAAAAATATTCAGTGACTTTTTCAGCTTAGAGATTTTAGAAGACTCTGGTCATCAGCACATTACCTCTTTTAAAATGAATTCAAATTGAGCTGTATCCAGAAGAAGCTGGAAAAGGATCCTGGAATTGTACCTGGAGTCTGTTAAAATTTGATCCTTTATCTGGCGGAGACGTTTGTTATTTGGATCACAAGCTGAAAATGGAAAGACAACATTTCCCCACTGTTACACAGAATTTGGCCAAGCTTTTCAATCTTTGGAAATATATTCTTTTTTAATAGCTTGAAATCAAAATCATTTTGCTCCAATATGTAAATCCTCACCTGTTTTCCATTTATTTGGAACAACCTTTCCTCCTAACAGGATATAATTAAGGTTTCTGTGGTACTTCAGCCTTCTTAAAATTTCTGCAGGCTTCTGAAACTGAATGTGAATTTAGTCTATCTGACCGAGAAGCCCAGAGATCAGTATTTCTAAAACCATTACAAAAATTGCATGAGGTGTAGCAGAAACTCTCTTGCATATCAAGAAGCCTCAAAGACAGCACAAGCATTCAAACAAGGGAATGTCTAAATAGGTCAGTTTACACACCCAAACTCACATCAGAGACATTACTCAGCAGTTTCAGTTGAATTTCAGTTCAACAGAACGAAAACCTTGGTTTCAACCTGTTAATGACTAAGATTTTAAGAAGCTGGCTACTGCTTTCTTTTTGGAGCTAGGTAAAACTTTCAGAAGGATGCTTTTCTGCAGAATATTATTCAACAAGATCGTGACTTCTACTATATTTTATATCTGCATTTGGCTCACAAAAACTGAGGAAATGTATGTGCTGTTTCAGACAAGGCTTTAGGAGGCTATTTGCAAAACAACAGCTCAACAATTTCCTGCAAACAGTTGAGGAAACTGCTGACTTCAACAGCAGCAGAACTGAACTTCCCTCAGGCCCCAAAATGAAGGCCCAGTAGAGCAGGACTGACAGCTCAGCAGTGAGTGTAGCATGAGTTCTTACTCGTGTCTGCAGTGTGCAACATCAGCCAGCGGATTGCCACGTTGCAGTCTCGCAGGCAATTCAGCAGCTTGGGAATGTTGTCCAGCACCAGCTCTTCCCTCAGACAGCCCTCCTTGAGGAACTGCTGCACCTGTGTGTGCACTCGCTCAGTGACTGCAGCGTATCTGCTGGCCTTAAAACACACAAAGCCTGCATCAATGAAATCCTTGTCTCAAATGGAATACACCACATTCTCTACAGCTTAGAGGGCACACAGATCACAAAAATGCTATAAAAATTATTATCATTACTAGTAGGCAATATTATACACTGCAACTGCGTGACAAAGGATGCAAGATAAAACTTTAAAGCAAAGAGCCTACACAGGAAGCATAATGTTTCAAAAATGCAGACTTTCTATATATTCACTTATGTACTCTCTAGGAATTATTCCTAAAAATGGTACTAATATTTTATTGCCCAATGGGAAAGAACAACAACAGAAATCTATCACAGAATGGAGATACTTATTATGAATTAAGTATCAGTCTACTTGGTGAACTTCTTCCCTAAAGATGAAGGAAAAATTTCTACTCAGATTCCCTGTTTGCCAGACAATATGGTACAGATACTGTATGCAAGAAGAAAAGAACCATGCATTATTGATGACATATAATATACTTCAGATGCCCACACATCTCGCTAAAAATACTTAATGGTGGCTTATGTACCTGCTCTTTGACATTTGAAAGATCCAGAGTGTAGTTGAGGGCAGTTTTAGCAGCTTTGTAGGGTTCCCATGCTTCTGCCAGATTTACAGTGATTCCCATGTAAATGCTAATGACCTAAAATTGGAAGCAGAAAACAAGTTGCATTTATGTTATTATTAAGAAAAATACAGTTTTCATTTAGCAGTATGACAGAAAGCGATATGCTGTGGGTATAAATAAGAGAGGACTGAACTTCTTTGGTAGTGGTACTTCTTGGTGTACCACCTTTGGAAATCAAGAAGACTTTGAAACAAAAGGCACACGATTAATTAGAAGTTTAGTTCTGAAAACAAGATGACAGTTCTTTCAGTCACTATATATGATACTCTACTTTTTTTTTTTTTCATGAACTCATGACTTGTTTTTAATTTCCATGATGCTCTAAAGAAGATTGATAAAAGCAACTGGGGAAAAAAACTATGATATGGAGGGAAAAATTAGATGAATTAATCTCAAGATGCCCAAAGGACCAAATTGAATTGTAATGCATCTTTCACAGTGACACAAACAGAAAGAAATGATGACTACATAGTGTGATTTTTAAGGAGCAAATAGAAACTGATTTCAGACCCCAGCACAAGTTTAAGCATGATTAAAAATATAGAATTGTGATTAAGTAACAAGTATTTGTAAGATTATTGATTAAAAATGGAAGACTTGGTTTACTGATAGATGAAGGATGTACAGAGTTGTGGGATTATGAGCTTTGCCACACAGATGCTTCAATATTCCTCAGTCCAGGCATGAACACATTGAGGGGGACACTGTCAGCCTTTATACTCCTCTGGCAGTGTCAAGTAAAGGCAAATGGGACCTGGGTCTGCTGATATGAAGATCCCTCTCATACTGTTGAAGCGAAGCTCATTATTTCCTGTAGACAGTTCCTCAAAAGGCTACACTTCAACTGCTAAGAATAATTTGAAATCAGCCTAGGAGTTGAGTATTTTGTATGATGCAGCTAACTTACCCACACCTGACCACAAGAAGACACGTGTTGTCTAAAAATATCAAATTGTACTATGAACTCGAGTTAATAAAAATGCTGGCATAATCAAAAATTTGCAATGTCAAGCTCTCATTTCTAAAAATAAGCTCGTAGTTCTCCAGAAACAGAGGGATTCTAATGTCTACTGAAACAGCCAGCTCTTGCAATTTCTTCCCTCCCTGCTTCACTGTTCCACTTAGGGTACAGAAGAATACAACTTGAAACCAACAGAGATATACAAATTAATGCACAATTTCTTTGTTAAGTCTGATTCCCTTCGATACAGATGATCTAGGGACTCTACTCTTACATGCCAGCCTATTTCAGTAACAGTTTTATGCAGACTAGGAATTCTGGATGGTAATCCTAAACCTCAGTACTGAGACATGTAGTAATTCCATTTTAATCACTACATCTGAAAAAGTCTATAGAATCACATGTAGTGACAGCTTTAGCTCTACGTTATTTGGACAATAGCACAGAATTAATCCTTAAACAAGTTTTCAAATAACATCAGTGTGGGATGATTTGTTGGGAAGCAAGACTGTCCTCTACAGCATTCTTGACATGCTGGTAGAATTCACCAGCTGGAACCACATGAAGCTCAGAAATCTCAAATACAAAGTCCTGTACACAGGACAACCCCAAACCCTCGCAACAACACAATCTGGAGATGGGCTGCCTATGTCACAATTCTGCAGGAAAGGACCTAAGTGTCCTGGTGGACAAACAAACATGAATCAGGCATGCAGCCTTATGATAACAAAGAGTAATCAGACACTGGGCTATGCCAGACTGGAGCCAGCAGATTGAGGGAAGTCAATCTTTCCCTCTAGTCAGCTCTCATGAGGTCTCATTGAGAGTAACGGGTCCAGATATGGGCTCCTCAGAATGAGACAGGCATGTACAAACTGGAATGAAGTGAACAGGAGGCCACTAACACACTTGTGCGGACCCAGTATTTAAGAGCGAGGTTTGCTTAAGCAAGAAAGATGTCCAAGGGATCTGACTGTGGTCTTCTATTACCTAAACGGAAGATATGACTAAGACAGAGCCAGACCCATCTCGGAGGTGCACAATGAAAGACAAGAGGCAATAGCCACAAGCTGTAACAAGGGAAATTCAAGTGGTACAGAAGGAAGAAATTCTTCACCACGAGAGTGATGAAGCACAGCCACAGGTGTCATAGAAGCTGTAGAGTCTTCACCTTAGACATTTCCAAAACTAACTGGGCAAGGCCCAAGCAACCTGATTTAGCTTTGAAGTCAGCCCTGTTTTGAGGAGAAGGCTGGACTAGAAGATGCCTGAAATGCCTTTCATCACACATTTCTGGGACTCACTGTATCTTGATGGTATTAGAGGGTAGTTGACTAAAGCATTTAAAACAATACACTACACTTTCAAAGGACAGCCTTCCATGCTTATCCACAGGGTTTGACTTCACTCTGAACAAAGTAAAGTTTCCACAGAGAAGAATCTATTCTAGTTTTAGGTTATTATTATTATTATTATTATTATTTTTCTATAACACATACTGTAGCAATAATTTAAATTGTTTCTATAACATTAAATCCAGGGAACAGTTTTAAAACAGAATTAATTTTTACCCAATTATCTGGAAAGTATTTATCCACTATCTCTCTCATTTTTGCTTGTTGGGTGTGAAGAATAGAAGGGTCAAAATACAGTATCACGTAGAGCATAGCAGCCTGAGTAGCCAGGGCAGTGCTGCGGTGTTCTGGTAATGGATATGCTGAAACCTAGAAAAAGTAAAACAAAGCTGAACATAATACAGTGCATCCTAAACCACCTGAAAGTATTATTGGCCACATTAAAGAGTGCAGTGTATAGATATTATGAGGCAAGAAGGATATTTAGGTAGGCTGGACATGCTTACACATGCAGCATATTTACCCAATGTATTTCCAGAATGTAAAAGTCAACTCTGTAGATATCTGCTACTTTTAACAGGTTACAGTAAGATTTTACTATGCTATACATGAGTCAAATAAGACATGTCAATAAGACATGGCCTATCATAAGACATTAAGCAAAAATGTTATTTTTTACTGCAAGGCTGCCCAAGCACTGCAGCAAATTGCCCAGAGAGGTTCTGTGGTTTCTACCTCTGGAGATACTCAAAATCTAACTGGATGCAGCCCAGCACAACCTGCTCCAACTGACCCTGCTTGTGCCAGGGGGTTGGACTACCTGATCTCAAGAGTCCTTACAACTTCTGTAATTTATTTTTTTCTGCGCTTCATGATTAAAGTAATGAACCTGAGAATCAATTTGATATTCCCCTTTAGAGTCCTCTTTTATCTCGGGGTGACTTACCTGGTTGTAAATATCATCTGACCGTAAGCGGCCTATAACCATGCTAATGAATGTTTCACTAATGGGAACCCTACTGAAGTAACTCTCAGGGTAGTTTGGAGGTCTTTTAGCTCCAGGCTGGCTCGAGTATCCAGTGCTTCGAAGCAATTTACAAATATCATCTAAATTGGAATCAGCAGAGGATCTGGCTGCACTGTTTTACAAAGGAAGAAGAACAAAAATATGAGCTATATGACCTAATAATTTCCTTTTTTCCCACCCCTTGTAACCACACCCTTCTCACAAGAAAATTAACAAATACTATAGTCTAGGAGATTTTTGATTGTTTATTCCATTAATATAATATTCATCATGTTACAGGATACTGATAAATGTCCATGCTGAAATTCCAGATAAGCAGACAAAGCACAAACCGAAAATTGAACTCAGGAACAGAAAGGAGCTTTACATTCAGAGAGGAATTTGTTCTTTTTTTTCCCTTTTAAAACTTTCATTTTTTTTCTCCTCATTTCGGAATTTCCCTTGTCAATTCACTTCTGCGTTCCAGAATTAAAGAATCTCTCATTATATACAAGGAGGCATAATCATAGTCAAAGCAGCATTTTAAATGTGTGGAAGGATTTGCACTGATACCCTTTAACCCCAGCTGTGATACCCTGATGCTGTCAACCTACCCTGTAAAACTTGTAACTGATTTACCTAATCAAGCACTGTAACTACAAGAAGTCTGACTTGCAATACATTTGTCACCTAAATAGTCAGGACCTTTCAGAAAGTTTCCCTGCACATTTGCAAACCTGTGACGCTTTCATAGCTGGCACTTGCAGCCTAAAAGCTTTAGCTGAAAGTTTACTTGTGGACTTAAAATGTCTGTTATAACAGAATGAGAGACCTGGTGCTCATTTTGCAGCTGAACAAGCAAACACAGCTAAAGCAAGAAGTTCTAAGGATATCCAGAGAGCTCTGCTCAATTATATGTATAAAGGCAGTTGATGAAAAAGGTGTCAGTATTCCCATTTATCTTAATTCAATAACCTAGGTTACTAAATATACTGCAAGTTGTATCTTCTCAGCCTTGAGTGCTTCTGCACACCTAAATACACTACCTGTATCTGTAGTAGGAAACTAACATTCTTTCTCTGACTTCTCCTTCAATCTTCTGGTCAATGACCAGAAGCATGACTCCATATAAATAAAGGGCTTCACACTGCAAAGAGAAATAACAAAGAAAGAGAATCATATAAACATGATTTTGTAGCAACATTTAAAGAAAAACACGTATTTGCAAACTAATCCAATGTCAACTATGTAGTCAACACAACATGAAAAATGGCAGGCTGAGGATTTTTTGCTCTTTTTCCTCCTTGAAGTGAGTCACAGCACTTCCATGTGTTTGGTAAACTTAAATCTTTGTCTAGTTTGGCACTTACTAAATGGGTTAATTTTCTACTATTACAAAACTAGCCAATACTTACTAGAAGCTGTTTTCCATCTTCATTAAGGAGGACGGTTTCTAATGTTTGCTGAATGTAAATTCCTTCATTGAGGTCATCTAAGTATCTAGGATCATGATAAAAAGTTTGGTCATTGACTATTTGCTCTCAAACCATATATCCTCAGAACTCAATTGGTCAATTTTCTCTGAAACTCCATAGATGCATGTGAACATTTCCCTAATACAAGCAGCATGGAGTTTTTCAGACAAAGAAGAAGAGAGGCTCTACTATAAAATGAGAGACTGAAACCCCTAGCTAGTGCCAACCAGTTGGCAAAAGTCTCCTTCCATATCCTGATGGTGTACGTGAAAGACACTGAAGGATACCTGGTAGCTTACAGCTCATCCTCTTAATCTTCTCATGGATGGATAACAGCCTGGGAAGGCTGCCATGCAATAATTTAGTAAAACTGTCATATTTTCAAGTTACCTCAAAATATCTCCTGGAAATACCATAAATTGATCTCCACCCCCATTTGGAAGGTAGAGCTAGAAATAGAGTATGTTCACCTTAATTAACAGAAGATTTATTCCTGTTAAAGGATTTTCCAGTAACACTACTTACTAATAAGAAATATCAAATATTTAATCTTTTCATATAACATCAATAATAAAACAAATTCTCATGTTTAAGATTCTCAGGAACTTATTCTTAGAGCATTTCATGAACCTTTCATTTTGTTTTTTACAGGTCAGAGCAGTGAACTTGACGATATGGCAACTCCACCAAAAAATTAAGTTCAGGAAAATAATGCAAATGGAAGTTAGAGGAAAAAACCCCTACCTGATACTCTGTTTTGCAAGACCACAAAATAATTAGCTTAATAATATGGATTCTCCTTTTATTAAAGAAAAATCTTCAGGACAATCTCCAAGATAAAGAAAAATTAACTCAAGTTTACAACTGAGGAAATGAGGTAGAGAGGTTAAATGTTTTCAAGTCATATATTAAGCTGGTAGAGAATTGCTGGAGTAAAAGTTAGTATTCACTCCAGCAAGCCAGGTTTCCTGGTGCACATGAATATGCTTCACAGTGGGTCTCTACAGAAAAACTTTTCATCAATAATACAAACCAGTAACGTAGTCTTCAAAAATCCATATGTATTTAAAATACCATACCTGTTTAAATCTACAATGTATTTATGTACACTCTGAAAAGCTAAATAAAATCTCGTCAAAATTTCAATGTTGTTTTCACGAAATTCTTCATCTAAATCCAATAACTCAGGCTTGGCTTCCAGTTTGCCTTCGCATGTCTCAGGCCCCTGAAAAAAGAAACTCATCTTTAGAGACAGTACTTGGCTTCAATCTCTACTTGACTTCTCTTCAGTAGGACACAGATCCTGTACAACTCCTGTGTGCAAACCAGAGTTAACATTTCCTACCAAAACAAGGATCTGCAGTTTTCCAACCTACTTTATGGTTAAATACTGATTCCATAAAGATGAGTTTTACACATTGTTACAATCTGTAATAATTTAAAATATGATTTATCCAATGTAACCAATGGAAAAGAATAGCCAATGCTTCCAGCAAAGCCCCAGTGCATCTGAAGGCTCTGGTTCCTTTTTGTAGTGCTAACTATCTCCCTGATGGAATTTTTTCCTTTACACATTTCATGTGATTGATTTGTCAGGTAGAAATCATAACATTGAGGGTGCACAAAGCTTAGTACCTTCTCATACATTCAAACTGCTTGAAAATACTAGACCTGTTTTTCTTTCATGGACTCTGCATCTAGCTCAGTACTTGTTGCCTGTATTAATGCAGAAACTTTGTCATTAACAATCATGGGGGAAAAAGAATTGGGATGAAGAACTTGACTTCCTTAAAGCAATAGTACAACTTTTCTAACATTTTACCACTGTCTTATTTCTCATAACCACCATTTGGTCTTATCATCACCATCTAAATGAAAATATTGTTACAGTTTAATTGAAAGTATCATTAACATTTAATTGAATATACCAGCTGACAATTTCTGTATTTTTTATGAATGGTCTTCTGCTTCTCTTTTTGTGCAAAATATCTACATAAAACAAAGGATAAAAGAAGACCCCAGACTGCCTATGAAGCTCAAATGCACAAAGCAGTCTTTCAAAATCTCAAATCTCTCCTCATTAAGTAAGTCTAAGAATCGTGAATACAGAAACACTGCATTCACAGTAAAAATATCTGTAAACTCCTTAATCTCTGCTTTATGACTATGGATTTTTTGGGTTTTAACTTTGAAAAACACCACACTATTATGCTTTCTTAACATTCAAAAATACTACAACTTTAAGGATTATTGTATTTCTCACCAATTACCGCTATCTGCTTTTAAATTTGTAAGTAATTTGTGTAGAAACAAAAGACTTCTACCAAGCATTTAGATCTAAATGTAACTGCGAAATCGTCTGGGGCCAGGATTTTCAGTATCCAAGGCTCACAGCTAGCACCTGAAATTTACAACTCTTACTACAAGAAAATTGAATTAAATTTTAGAAGTCCCTCCCTTGTTTTATTATTACCATTTCTTGTATTCTACAATCCAAATAAAGTCAGATTAGGCAGTCTCGGTAGTTCCTTTTTAAACATGCTGGAAAATGACAGAGGGAACTTGGTACTGTAAGCTTAATTTTGAAAGAGAAACAAGGACTTTCCATGGACATTATCCTTGACTTATTTATTTATTTATTCAGTGCATGTGACAAGTCCAGTGAAAGAACAATCGCAGCACTGTCAGACAGGAAAGCAGAAAGCAGTTTTCATGGCTGCAAAGAATAAGCTACAGATTACCAGAAGAAAGATGGGCATACTGCCCATGGCACTGCTCTGAAGGAAAACAACCAACCATGCAGGCTCAGCACCTGCTGGTGGAAGTGTAATTTAGTGGTCCTGCAGGAATTACTACTACTATTACTACTACTGCTATTACCTCCCCAGAATCCAATACTAATTTTTTATATAATTGGTCTCTATCAAAGTTCACAGGCCAGATGACTCATCACGCATTTTGGAAGATGTAGGAGTAACAAACACAATAGTCAGGAATGGCTGTTTCACAACCCGAAGCATCCTCATGTGGGACAGCAATGCTTTAAGGAAAAGTTTAACAATAAAAGGATTTACCTCAAAATAACTGAAATCAAATAAAAGGATTTACCTTAAAATAACTGAAATCAAATATGATATCCCCATACTTCTGTTGATCAGCCTTGTCCTTTAGCCTGAAAACACCAGGAATAAATTCGGAAAGTCTCAGAAGTTCTGCAATGATGGCATTTCCACAGGAAACAATCCGAAGAATTGCCTGACCACAGAGATTGTTTTCAGCCAGAAAATCCACCATTGTGGAGCTGGATGTGACAGAGCAGCAGAAGTCCTGCAGTCTGATTATAAACCTTACTCTTTAGGTTACTGGAAGCAGAAAGCTTGATGAAGAAACCAGCTGTGCCATTAATAACCTGTAAAAACAAACCCACACACATTTACAGTTGTTTGTATTCATGTTTTTGATAGTTTAATTTGTGGATATTTAAACATACTCTCCAATCTTTCAATTTATGAAAACTAAATTATCCACGGCTTTGTAAAATGAAAGAAATGCACTGAATTAATTTTCAGCACATACACTGCGTTTGAGAAGTGACTTGTGTGAGCAAGCAGGGGAAGTGTGATATTTTGTACCAAGAAAGTTGAAGAACATTATTTAAGAATGACAGTCACAAATACCGAAGCAATTGTGACCACGTAAGGAGACAGGCGCAAGGAAAACAAAACCACTTCACAAAATGTGTTTTTAAGAGCTACTTTAAAAAGACAACCAAAGTGACTATAATCGCATTTAGCAATAAGGAAAACTTTCACAGCAGATGGAAATGACACAGCTCCGTTCCTTTTTTAATTGCTGAAGGACGAGCTTCCATGCTGTGGTTCCATTTCCTGGTCAGTTTTATTTGTTCACACGTTTCCTGCGGGATACGGCGTGCAGCACCAAAAATAAGCGTCTGTACTCCAGAAACATTTATGGGAAGTTATGACCGGGCTTGACTTTTCACCAAAAACCTTCCGAACCACTGCGATGTATTTAAGATGGCAGTGAGCTCTCCCAAAACAGTTCTGACCCAGAATGAGCGCCCGGAGCCCTCCCAGGTCCCCAGTGCCGCCGCAGCTCTGCTCCACAGCGGGCCCCAGACCGGCTGCGGCCGGACGGGCTCTGAAGCCGGTCCGGTCCGGTCCAGTCCGGTCCGGTGCGGTCCCATCCCATCCCATCCCATCCCATCCCGTCCCGTCCCGCTCCGCCACCGCCGCACTCACGGTTTGCACCCAGGCTACCCCGCTCCCTCAGCGGCTCCCGCCGGTGCCTGCCTCGCCC